>UESW01004992.1:319824-410746 GCA_900491605.1 Calamus simplicifolius | reverse complement strand
GTATTTAAGGCAGAAGTAGAGAAACAATGCGGCAAGCAAATTAAAATCGTGAGGTCAGATAGAGGTGGAGAATATTATGGTAGATACACTGAGAATGGACAAGCACCTGGTCCGTTTGCTCCGTTTCTTGAAGAAAATGGAATTATTGCACAATACACCATGCCAGGGTCTCCTGACCAAAACGGTGTAGCTGAAAGGAGAAACCGGACATTATTGGACATGGTAAGGAGCAATTGTCAGCTCTAACTTACCTAAATCCTTGTGGACTGAAGCTCTTAAAACTGCTGCGTATATATTGAATCGGGTTCCAACCAAGGCTGTTTCCAAAACGCCATTTGAGTTATTTAAAGGTTGAAAACCAAGTCTGCAACATATACGTGTTTGGGGATGCCCATCTGAAGTAAGAGTCTATAATCCACAAGAAAAGAAACTAGACCCAAGGACCATTAGTGGATACTTTATTGGATATGCTGAGAAGTCCAAGGGTTATAGATTTTATTGTCCATCTCACAGCACTAGGATTGTGAATCAAGAAATGCAAAATTTCTTGAGAATGACTTGATTAGTGGGAGTAATCAATCTCAGCAATTGGGTTCTTCTGAGAAAGATCATTCAGTTATTCCAGCTTCCACTTCAAGTGAGGGATTGGTTGTTATTTATAACACTCCTCAAACTCAATTAAGTGCCCAACAACCAGTCATTGAGATTTCACAAGCTGATGGTAATCTAGAAGATCGTGTTGTTCATCAACAATCAGTTGTGCAAGATACTCCTCAAGAGGTCATTGACACAACATTAAGAAGATCAACTAGAATAAAAAAATCAGCAATTCCTAGTGATTATGTTGTGTATCTACATGAATCTGACTATAACATTGGAGCCGAAAATGATCCTGAAACATTTTCACAAGCCATGAGTTCTAAGGAATCAAACTTGTGGTTCAATACCATGAAAGACGAGATGGAATCTATGGCATCTAATCGAGTCTGGGATCTTGTTGAGTTGCCTGATGGTGTAAAAGCCATTGGATGTAGATGGATCTTCAAAATAAAGAAAGACTCACAAGGCAACATTGAGAGATATAAAGCAAGACTCGTTGCCAAAGGATTCACTCAGAGGGAAGGAATCGACTACACGGAGACATTTTCTCCTGTATCCAAGAAAGACTCTCTCCGAATAATTATGGCATTGGTAGCTCATTTTGATTTTGAGTTACATCAAATGGATGTGAAGACCGCATTCCTTAATGGAGATCTAGAGGAAGAGGTTTACATGAAACAGCCTGAAGGATTTTCCTCTAGTGATGGTGAGCATTTGGTTTGCAAACTTAAGAAATCCATATATGGATTGAAACAAGCCTCACGTCAGTGGTATTTAAAATTTCATGATGTGATCTCTTCCTTTGGTTTTGAAGAGAATATCATGGATCAATGTATATACCAGAAGGTTAGTGGGAGCAAAATTTGTTTCTTGGTCCTATATGTGGATGACATTCTACTTGCAACCAATGATAAAGGGTTGCTACATGAGGTGAAACAATTTCTCTTCAAAAATTTTGATATGAAAGATATGAGTGAGGCTTCTTATGTCATTGGCATTAAGATCCATAGAGAAAGATTTCGAGGCATTTTGAGATTGTCTCAAGAAACTTATATCAATAAAGTCTTGGAGAGATTTCGGATGAAAAATTGTTCACCAAGTGTTGCACCTATAGTGAAGGGTGACAAGTTCGCTTTGAACCATGCCCTAAAAATGAACTTGAACGGGAACAGATGCACAACATTCCATATGCTTCAGCTGTTGGAAGCCTAATGTATGCTCAGGTTTGCACAAGACCTGACATTGCATTTGCAGTAGGAATGTTGGGAAGATATCAGAGTAATCCAGGTTTAGACCACTGGAGAGCTGCTAAAAAGGTCATGAGGTATCTTCAAGGGACCAAGGACTACATGCTCATGTATAGACAAACTGATCATTTGGAGATAGAGGGCTACTCAGATTCGGACTTTGCTGGCTGCGTTGATTCTCGGAAATCAACATCAGGATTTATATTTATGTTAGCTGGTGGAGCCATATCATGGAGGAGTGCAAAGCAGACCTTGACTGCTACCTCTACTATGGAAGCGGAGTTCGTTGCTTGTTTTGAGGCTACATCGCAAGGTGTATGGTTGAAGAGTTTCATCTCAGGGCTTAGAATTGTTGACTCCATTACTAGGCCAATTAAACTGTACTGTGACAATTCAGCTGCTGTATTTTTGGCTAAAAACCATAAGAGTGGTAGTCGAAGTAAACATATCGACATTAAGTATTTAGCCATAAGAGAACGTGTTAAAGAGAACAAAGTGGTCATAGAACACGTTAGCACTGAATTGATGATAGCTGATCCTTTGACTAAAGGCATGCCAATTAAGAAGTTTAAGGATCATGTGATAAGAATGGGAGTTGGTTCCATGATATAATTGTATGGATAACAATTTGTACAAAGAAACTCTTATTTCAATCGTTTGTTTATTTCTCATTCAGGTGTACACGTTATATGACTTTTGAGAAATGACAAACTTTTCTTTTGGACTCTGAATAAACATATGGTTTATTCATTATGTTATGTTGTCACATTTGGAATAGTGGTAAAGAAATTGAATGCATTGTAATACATAGAAGATAATACTCAATTATAGAGGACCTATCGCTATGATTCATGTATTTAGTTTCTTGTTCAGTGTTGATAAAATATACGGACCAAGTGGGAGAATGTAATAACCCGTCTTATTTTAATGGTCCTTATTTTATTAACTAACGTTTCTCCAATTAAAAAGTGATAACAGCCCCTCCCTTTAATACTGAACGCTTGCTTGATGGGGCATGCGGTGAAGGAATTGAGTATAAAAAAGGGACCCTTCCTAAGGTTTTAAACATGGTTATCGAGAGAGAAACCTTATAATTGAGGCATTGGCATTGAGTCCCTGATCAAGAGCTCATCCTGAAGGCATACACCATCAGAATGCGATGGCTCGTTGATTAGAAGACCGATCCATCGCATTCTGATGGTGTATGCCTTCAGGATGAGCTCTTGATCAGGGACTCAATGCCAATGCCTCAATTATAAGGTTTCTCTCTCGATAACCATGTTTAAAACCTTAGGAAGGGTCCCTTTTTTATACTCAATTCCTTCACCGCATGCCCCATCAAGCAAGCGTTCAAGTATTAAAGGGGGGGGCTGTTATCACTTTTTAATTGGAGAAACGTTAGTTAATAAAATAAGGACCATTAAAATAAGACGGGTTATTACATTCTCCCACTTGGTCCGTATATTTTATCAACACTGAACAAAAACTAAATACATGAATCATAGCGATAGGTCCTCTATAATTGAGTATTATCTTCTATGTATACAATGCATTCAATTTCTTTACCACTATTCCAAATGTGACAACATAACATAATGAATAAACCATATGTTTATTCAGAGTCCAAAAGAAAAGTTTGTCATTTCTCAAAGTCATATAACGTGTACACCTGAATGAGAAATAAACAAACGATTGAAATAAGAGTTTCTTTGTACAAATTGTTATCCATACAATTATATCATGGAACCAACTCCCATTCTTATCACATGATAAACTTCTTAATTGGCATGCCTTTAGTCAAAGGATCAGCTATCATCAATTCAGTGCTAACGTGTTCTATGACCACTTTGTTCTCTTTAACACGTTCTCTTATGGCTAAATACTTAATGTCAATATGTTTACTTCGACTACCACTCTTATGGTTTTTAGCTAAAAATACAGCAGCTGAATTGTCACAGTACAGTTTAATTGGCCTAGTAATGTAGTCAACAATTCTAAGCCCTGAGATGAAACTCTTCAACCATACACCTTGCGATGTAGCCTCAAAACAAGCAACGAACTCCGCTTCCATAGTAGAGGTAGCAGTCAAGGTCTGCTTTGCACTCCTCCATGATATGGCTCCACCAGCTAACATAAATATAAATCCTGATGTTGATTTCCGAGAATCAACGCAGCCAGCAAAGTCCGAATCTGAGTAGCCCTCTATCTCCAAATGATCAGTTTGTCTATACATGAGCATGTAGTCCTTGGTCCCTTGAAGATACCTCATGACCTTTTTAGCAGCTCTCCAGTGGTCTAAACCTGGATTACTCTGATATCTTCCCAACATTCCTACTGCAAATGCAATGTCAGGTCTTGTGCAAACCTAAGCATACATTAGGCTTCCAACAGCTGAAGCATATGGAATGTTGTGCATCTGTTCTCGTTCAAGTTCATTTTTAGGGCACTGGTTCAAAGCGAACTTGTCACCCTTCACTATAGGTGCAACACTTGGTGAACAATTTTTCATCAATAACAACTCAATATTGCATAAACAGTGGATTATACCTACTGAACAATTGCATGTAATATATCACCCACAGGTCCTAGGATCGTACCCTGGCTCTGATACCAAAATGTAAGATCTTTGCTTAAACATATTGATCACGATATCAATATATTATTATGATCGATAATTACCTCCAGCCATTATTATTAATGGTCTATCCGATGAGGGTAAGGAATCCGATCTTCCTTGCTTTCCTTTGGACTGCACGGGATCTTGATCTTCCTTTCTTTAGGGATCTCGATTGATCTTCCCTTTCTCTTCTCGATGGATCGGTCTTCTAATCAACGAGCCATCGCATTCTGATGGTGTATGCCTTCAGGATGAGCTCTTGATCAGGGACTCAATGCCAATGCCTCAATTATAAGGTTTCTCTCTCGATAACCATGTTTAAAACCTTAGGAAGGGTCCCTTTTTTATACTCAATTCCTTCACCGCATGCCCCATCAAGCAAGCGTTCAAGTATTAAAGGGGGGGGCTGTTATCACTTTTTAATTGGAGAAACGTTAATAAAATAAGGACCATTAAAATAAGACGGGTTATTACATCAATGGCTGGCCACCTCATCATGGAACATTTAGAGCGACGTCCGAGACAGGGCGGATTCGTGACGGTTGCGAGTCTACATCTGCTCTTATTGGGTTCTTTCATGATCAAAGCCCTTGCATATTTATCGATGACTATGGCTACAGAGCCTCCTCCAACAACCGCAGTTCATCCACCGTCTCAAAACCCCAGCAACACTTCCCTTGCTCACCTGCTCAACGCCAGGTGCCACCACTCCTTCCCTCTCCTCAAACAGGCGGGCCGACCATAGCCCAGCACCTCAAGCATTGGGCATTGGGCCAGCCTGCCCATGGCCCGGCACATGAAGCGGGCCGTGCCCCGCTTGCTATAGTAACAGGCCATGCCAAGCACGGTCCATAAAAGGGGGCTGGGTTGGGTTAAGGATTTCTGACCCGTTGATCAAATCCGGCACGGCCCACAAGGGCCTGAACCGTAGGGATGGCAATTTTTTCCGTTTGGTCGTTTACCTAGCCGGTATCATTTCTAACGAATCGAGGAATCCCCAGTTTAAACAGTTTAATGGATAAACAAGTAAATGGCTATTAATGGCTAAACGGGTAAACGGCTAGGGGCGGTATCCTCTGCCCTATCCCCGTTTATCCATCCCCATCCCCGTTAGCTTTAGTATAATATATTTAAATTATATATATTAATATATTAATATATTAATATATTAAAAATTTTAAAATAAATAAAATATATATACTAAAATCTAGTAAAACATGTTTAAATCTTCCTATTCTCTTCTTTCATGGAGCTACTGAGCATCAAAACCAAAACTTTTTATTAGTATTTTAAAAAAAATAATAAAATAAATTTATTTTTTTTATGTAAACGGTCAAACGGATACCCAGATCCCAGTGGGTACCCGTTTACCTGGCCGGGTATCCCCGTCCCTGCCCCGTTAACAATAACGACTTAACGGGGCAGAGAACGGAAAGGTTTTCGCTAACGAGAATGAGGTTCTGTAGAGGTTGCTCTGGGCCATCCTCGGATCATTGTCATCCCTATTGGACTGGAATGATTCGTGGGCCAAGCATGGCACGGCCCACAAGGGCCTGGGTCGGGCCAAGCACAACCCGTCCCTCTTAAAATAAATGGAAATAAACTTTTTTATTTATAAAAAATATTTTTAAATAAATTAAAAAAATATTGGCAACTAAGGATTTATTAATATAAAGCCACATTAACGGTGGAGGGTTTGGCATAGACCCCTATCAGTGTATTAATTTAAATCAAAATGGTACATGAAGGAAGAGGGACTAGGCCTGACCTCCAGAATACAATAAGAAAAAAATAGAGATGACTCACTTTAACAATTAAAAAAATAAAATGTATAATTATAAAAAATTAAAAATTAAAAATAAATGATCGAAATCTTATAATCATCAATAGTGTTTGTATCATCATCATCAGAGAATGTTGTATTAATTATGTTCACCTTTATCTTGAAGTCTTGCCACAGCATCCAACCAATCTTTGAAGCAGAGAAGCATCTTAACCATGTCGCCAGTCATATTACTTCTCTTTTCATCAAAACATGCTGACCTGCACTAAAACCGAATTTCGATGCTACTATGGACATCGGCAAAGTTAAAATATCGCTTGCAATGATAGACATAACAGGATATTGATTTTTAACATTCTTTCATCAAGCTAATACATCTAGATTCTCTATTTAATTTTCATCATATACAGACTGAAGATCATTTCGTAAATAAAATTCTACTTCACTACTTAAAGATGAAGAAGATGAAGATGAACTTGAAGCATGTGTATTTTCTCTGTGCAATGAATAAAAAAATAGATAACAAATGAGAACTACTAGAAGAAGAAATAGAGCTTTGTGCGGGTAATCTTGATCCACAAATATTTTTATCATATAAAGCATAAATATCATAAAGAAGTTGTATTACCTCAATTTTAGCAGGTTTAGAATCTTGAATTATATTTTCATAATATGCATCAAGTAAAATTAGTACGCCACTCAATTTAACTTTTGGATCAAATACAACAGCTAAGTTATGCATAGGACATATCTAGTCCCAGGACTCTTTCCATTTAGATTCCATTTGTTAAATAATAAGCATTAAAACATCATCATATCTATGTTCTGCAAATTTTTGACTAATCATATATGCTTGTTGTAAAAATGAACATGAAGTTAGATAATAAATACCAAAAAGAACATTAGTAGCATTATAAAAACTAACCAAAAAATCTTTCAAAATTTTACCTTTATTCCAATCAATTTCAGTCAATATAAAGCCTAATATATGATCATTAATATATGCATTTAATAAGTTTTTATATAAGTATGCATCATGTATCGTGCTATATGTTGAGTTCCAACGAATAATTACATCAAGTTTAAATTTTTAAAATGTTTACCATGATCTATACATAGCTGCTTAAATTCTTGAAATGTTGATCTTGAAGCATGAATAAAAGAAACTGCATTTTTAATTTTTGAAATGACATCTTGAATCATGCCCATGCTAGCTTGAATAGAAAGATTTAAGATATGACATGTACATCTAATATGCAATAAATTTTTATTTAACATGGTATGCAATGAGTCCTTCAACAATGCAACAGCAAAATTATTATTAGATGCATTATCAAAAGTAATAGACATGATTTTATTATAATATTATATGAACATGTAGTTTGATAAATGACATTTGAAATTTGTTGCTCAAAATGTGAAAAATCAAAAACACGAAAAGCAAGAATATATTTATTTAATTGCTAATTATTATTAATATAATGAATAGTAATAGCAATAAAATAATTACTATCTACATATGCTGACCAAATATAATAAACTTTTGCATTTAAAATAAAGAGTGTTCCAATTAAACTTTGTCTCATTGCTAAAAAATTAGTCATAACTATTCTTCTAAATGTACACCTACTAGTTCTTTTATAAGCAGGTTGTAAGGCTAATTGAACATATTCTTCAAAATTAAAAGATTGACATAAACTAAAAGGTAATTCATCCTTAACTATCCATTTTACAAGTGATTTTCTTTGATTTTTATGATTATATGCAAAATTACCTACAAGTGATCTCCTTATATATTAAGGGTACTTTGAAGACAAGAATCATGCATTCTATGACTTTATTGATGTCTTTTAAAATAGCATGTTCTTCCACTATTATTATAATTATAAAGTTTGGCACATTTTTTATATGTTACTTTTCAAACTCCATTAACAATAATTCTATCAAATTCATTCCATACATCACTAGTCCTCTTACGAGAAGAGGTTTGACATTCGCTTGATTCACTGATTCTAGAGGAATTAGGAACTTGGGGATTAGTTTCTTCTCCATTAGAAACAGGAGGAATGCCAAAATGACTTTCATCATAAGATTTCATATCTAAATTGATGAATGCAAAAATAAAAACTAACCACAAGAAAGAATTGAGTAGAGGACCAGAGGTAGAGTCGAGATTTGTGAGCTCCTCTTGTGCTCTCAACAAGAAGTGACATTTTCTTTCTCTTATACTTCTAACTTCTCAACAAGAATCTTCTCTTGTGTAGCACTTAAACACTTGCTAAATGCAAACTAAAAATTAAATTGCTAGAAGCCTAGAGCACTTGTTAAATATTGCTAGAATAGAGAAATAGTAGTAGTAGAGAAAGACAGAAGAGTTGGTTTTAAAGTGGTGAGAATGAGGGAGGAAAGGAGTATTTATAGGACTCCAAAAAATCAATTTTTCAAAATACCCTTCAAATTAGCCATTTTATGATTGTTGGGAGGATCAAAATAGTAAAAAGCCAAAAATAGTCGTTTCTAGCTGTTATGGGCCAAACGGGCCATGCTTGGAACTTCAGATTAAGCGGGTTGTGCCAAGCACAGTCCATTTAGTCTGTGCTAAGCACAGACTAAGGCCATGCCAGGCTTGGACTTCAGATTAAGCGGGTTGTGCCAAGCACAGTCCATTTAGTCTGTGGCCCGGTGGACTTGGGTTGGGCCGGGCCCGGCATGGCCCAATGCCCAAGTCTAAACAAGCCCGTGCCATTGTCATCAAATTAAGGCCAACTTTTCCCAGGAGGCAGTAAGACAGTTCTATGCTATCATGACTTGAAATGATGAAGCACCATGGTTAATGGTTATGAGCAGTGTGGTTATTTCATGGATGTCTTGGCAACATTCCAGAGGATGCTAAGGGGGAGAGTTGAACCAAGGAAGTTCGTTTCCACAAGCATGCCTGAAAGTTCTGCCAATGTGGGTGCATTGGAGCAAGACGGATGGATCCATGCTTATATTGAATGGAGCTCAATTCAAGTTATGCTTTTCTTGGAACATTTTTGGTTGACATGCAAGCCAAATGAGGGTGTCTGAAGTTGGCATCAAAGGGGTCTTTGAGAAGACACCACATAAAGAAATCTTCTCATGGAATACCATGACGAGAGGGTTTGCAATGCATGGGCATGCAAGGAAGGCCATTGAGGTCATTTGCAATGGGATAAGCTTTGCAGGTGTATCGATGCATCATCACATGGTAAATCATCACATGGTAGATTAGTGGAAAAAGGCCATTACATGAAATAAGAGTATGACACCACACCAATGTGGTAAAGCCCATGGTCGACCTTCTAGGCCGAAAAAGGTTATTTAGGCTTTGTTTGAATCTTTAGAGGAAACCAAAAAGTAAAAAGAAAAAAATAGATGAAGCCGAGAAAGGTTATTTAGGCTTGTTTGGATCTTTGAAGGGAAGAAAGGAAAGGGCAAAAAAAAAGAAAATAGATGGAAGGAAAAGAAAGGATTGTTCTCGTTCTCTTGTTTGAAAAAGATGAAAGAGAAAAGAGTATGGCACCACACCAATGTGGTAAAGCGCATGGTCGACCTTCTAAGCCGAGAAAGGTTATTTAGGCTTTGTTTGAATCTTTAGAGGAAAAAAAAGTAAAAAAAAAGAAATAGATGAAGCCGAGAAAGGTTATTTAGGCTTGTTTTTGGATCTTTGAACGGAAAGGAAGGAAAGGGTAAAAAAAAGAAAATAGATAGAAGGAAAAGGAAGGATTGTTCTCGTTCTCTTGTTTGAAAAGGATGAAAGAGAAAAAAAATATAATATCAATTATCTTATTTTGACATTAGGGGAGGAAAAAAAAAGATTATATCCCTCCATACTTCACATATATATGTGTTATTTATATTATCATTGATTATAGTTAGAAAAGAGGGTATAATCCCCATATTTTATTTCTATACTAATTAAAACAGGTGATAGTAGAAGAAAAATATTGAAAAGAAAAAAAATTATTAAAATAATAACAAATTAAAAGAGACGATAAATCACATAATTTATTAGAATAAATAACTAATCCTTATCGCTAAAGAAAAAAAAAAAGTCGATAGAGCAAGAGTAGAAGGCAGTAAAATGGGAAGCTTGATCCATTGCATGGAGTTCCAACGAAAAGAGAGGCAATTATTTTTTCTTTTAACAAGTTGAAAAATTTGTCTAAATTTTTTAAGCAAAAATAATTATATAAGTGATTGTTAATATCAGAGAGTCTAATCCCACCTTCTTCTTCTTTTTCGGTGTTGGCGCTTTCATTCCTCTTCTTCTTCTTCGGCCAGAGAGCTGAACCGTCCGAATGACAAAAATGTAAAAGAATGAAAGAATATTTTGGTCTTTCATGAAAAAAAAAAAACAACATTTTCTTCCCCACAAATTTATCCTCGTCAAGGGAGTGGTTACTCTCATTCTTTTTCCTCTCTTTCTCTCACCTTCTTTTCTTCCAAACAAAGAAAATAAAGTATGACCTTTTTCCTTCTTTTCCTTTCCCATCCTTCCTTTTCATTTCCTTCCATCCAAACAGTCCCTTAGTCCCATCCAAAGTCCCTTAGGGCAAAAATGCACAATGAGCTTGAAGGATCGAAGAGAAAAAATCTATTCCAAGTAGCAAAAAATGAACAATGAGCTTGAAAGATCAAAGAGCAAAAATCTATTCCAGGTAACAGCTTGATAGAATTGGCTGGTATAGTTTGCAAATTTGTGTATAGTTTGCAAATTTGTTGTGAGAGATTGTGAATATCTGAGTGCAAATGAGATTAACCCGATGCTAGAGGAGATGTTGGAATGGCTAATAATATTAGAGGGTTATGCTCCAGACGCCAGCCAGATGTTTAATATTGTTGACGAGGAGACAAAATTGCTAGCTGCTATTGCATTTGAATTGCTTAATACCAACCTGGGGATAAGCATTCGGATTGCAAAGAATATGCACGTATGTCACCTTGCAACAAAACTAAGCAATAGAGTGCTGTAAGAGATCATGTCCCTGTCATCATTTCAGAGAATGGCAATTGATATGGATGACAATAAAAATAGTTAAATTAAATAAATAAAGGGTATCCTGGACGGCCCCCGATCCTGGGCGGCCCCCGGCCCTGGGCGGCCCCCAGTCTTGGGCGGCCTCCAAGGTCTAGGCGGCCCCTAGGACTTGGACGGCCCCCGATCCTGGGCGGCCCCCAGTCCTGGGCGGCCCCCGGCCCTGGGCGGCCCCCAGTCTTGGGCCGCCTCCAAGGTCTAGGCGGCCCCTAGGACTTGGACGGCCCCGATCCCGGGCGGCCCCCAGTCTTGGGCGGCCTCCAAAGTCTAGGCGGCCCTAGAGCTTGGACGGCCCCCGATCCTGGGCGGCCCCCAGTCCTGGGCGGCCCCCGGCCCTGGGCGGCCCCCAGTCTTGGGCGGCCTCCAAAGTCTAGGCGGCCCCTAGAACTTGGACGGCCCCGATCCTGGGCGGCCCCCAGTCCTGGGCGGCCCCCGGCCCTGGGCGGCCCCCAGTCTTGGGCGCCTCCAGTCTAGGCGGCCCTAGAACTTGGACGGCCCCCGCCTGGGCGGCCCCCAGTCTTGGGCGGCCTCCCTAGGCGGCCCCCGATCCTGGGCGGCCCCCAGTCCTGGGCGGCCCCCAGTCTTGGGCGGCCTCCAGTCTAGGCGGCCCCCTTGGACGGCCCTTCCTGGGCGGCCCCCGGCCCTGGGCGGCCCCCAGTCTTGGGCGGCCTCCAGAGTCTCTACTTGGACGGCCCCCGATCCTGGGCGGCCCCCAGTCTTGGGCGGCCTGTCTAGGCGGCCCCCGACGGCCCTCTCCTGGGCGGCCCCCGGCTGGGCGCCCCCAGTCTTGGGCGGCCTCCAGAGCCTAGGCGATCCCCCGGTTTAAGAACAATCCCCACGACAAAACGATTAAAAGAAATAAACCGTCACATTCGGAACAGAAATCGAGGGATGCCAAAATCATCATGCCTTAAATGGTTCGCATAAGACAAACCCCCTAAAGGGGACATTGAACCTCTATTTTAGAGCCAGATCCCTTTTCCCTCACCCTGACGTCTCCACTACCTCTGACATTCCTTTGGGATAATCAAGATCATCATGAAAAGGATTCCTTCATGAGCAAGTTTCTTAATATCCTTATTAAGAATTATCACTGAATGACCACGTAGTGCAAGATGAACACCTGCCCTACACGTGGACGTCCAGGATAATTAAAAATAAAAAGTCAAAAGTAATAATAAAAGAAGATAAAAGGGGAACGAGGGGAGAGGGGGGGGGACTTCTTCTTCCAGAGAAAAAAAAAAGAGAGATCTAAGAAAAATAAGAAAATCTGGTGATCCAGCATCAACAGATTGGCGCGCCAGGAAGGGGAAGCTTATCGTCGGAGCAGTGAGATACGCCTGTCCGACGTTCCACAAAGATGAGCTCCAGATCTCTGGAAGAAGATCCTACTGATTGGTCTGGGGGGCATCCTTCGCCCCCCAATGATGATCTCGCACCTCTTGGCCCTTCTCAGACGGTGAAGTCGACTCCTCCGGCTTCTTCCTCACCACTACCGCCTCCGGTTATTCCCCAGGACCAATTGAATCCTCACTCAGCAGGTCCAGACTCTCGTGGGGATGGTTCAGCGGTTGCAAGAACGACACTCTCAAGGGATTCCACAACGGCTCGAGCGGCCTCTATCGCCTAGGTCGGCTACTCCTGTTAGCCGACAGTCAGCTCGGGGAGATCTCCTCCGACGAGGCCTCTCCGTTCTTATTCTCCAGGAAGGCGGCGGTCCCAGAGTCTCCGAGACGGTTCCCGCTCCTTATCCCATTCCCCCGACGGTCTGTCTACCGGTCGGCGACGGGGAAAGGAACCTTATGCGGGGCATCGTCGACAGCGCCATCGAACTCCTTCCAGTTCTCCTGAACCGGCTGAAGGAGGCGTGACCGACAGAATGGAAAGGCGCCTTGAAGAGCAAGACCGTCGGCTGGAAGAACTCAGTCAAAGAATCAATAACCAGCCAGGATCAGATTATGATGCCCGCCCTCCTCTTTCTCGGCGTATCATGGGAGAACCCATTCCAAGGAGGTTTCGATTTCCTCAGCTTGATCCCTATGACGGCACCACTGATCCCCTAGATCATTTGGAAAGCTATAAAGCTATCATGCAGGTCCAGGGGGCAACAGACGCCCTCTTATGCATTGCCTTCCCGGCCACCCTCCGCAAGGCGGCTCGTGTCTGGTATTCTCGTCTGCCCTCACGAAGTATCGACTCTTTTCGGCAGTTAGAGAGGTGGCTCACTTCTGTCAGTGGCAGACAGCAGGAAGGAAGAATCCTTGAAGGATTTTGTAACTCGCTTCAAGGTGGCGGCCCTGGAGGTTTATCATCTTGAGGACGCTGTGGCCACTCTAGCTTTAAAGCGGGGGCTCCGACCCTCCCGTTTTACTTACTCTCTTGATAAAAAGCCTCCTTCTTCTTACGCCGATCTCCTGAGCCGCGCGCAGAAGTACATCCGCGCCGACGAAGCTGATTCATCCAGGAGAGGTGCGCAGGGGAGGGCTAGCAAAAGACCCGCTCGCCCGGAATTGGTCGGACCTCCCCTCAAGAAGCCTGAGCTCTTGCATCGACCGACTGATCGCCGCAAGAATCAAGCTCCCAGGGAGGACCATCTTACACCCCTCTTGGCACCTCGAAGTCATATCCTTATGGAGATTGAAAACGACCTTATTTGCGGCGTCCGCCCCCGTTGAAGAAGGGCACTGCCCGCGATAGAAGTCGCTACTGCCGTTTCCATAGGGATTATGGCCATGATACTGAAGAATGTCGGAATTTAAAGCAGGCCATCGAAGAGCTGATTCAGAGGGGATATCTGGGGCAGTATGTGCAGAAAAAGGAAGTTCCTCCTGTGCCGGCCCTGATGGGACCTCCTCCTGCTCAAGCTAGCATTGACAACACCCCGACAGAAAAGATGGTGGGCATGATCTCTTGTGGAAAGGCTCATCTTCCAAGAGACCAAGGGGAGTAGAAGTGTTAGATGATGTAATCCTTCCTGGGGGAAGTGTAGCAGGGGGTAATATTGTAAAGGATGATAGCGTCGTCGTTTCAATGACAATCGCTAGGCATCCTGTAAAAAGAATCTTAATAGACAGCGGGAGCTCCGCCAATGTGCTTACTTATGATGCATTTCTTCGGATGAGTCTATCTCTGGATTCTCCGGCCCGTAGCCATCCCTCTGGTTGGTTTTACTGGGGACTCCATCCGGGTGGAGGGCGAGATTACTCTGCCAGCTACGGCGGGTTCGCCACCGTGTCAAAGCACGGTTATGATGGATTTTCTGGTGGTTCGGGTTCCCTTGGCTTACAACGCCATTCTTGGTCGTCCCGGCTTGAACACATTAGATGCAATTATATCTACCAAGCGCTTATTGGTGCAGTTCCCTACCAAGCGAGGGGTCGGTGTGATGCATGGAGAGGTGGACTCGGTCAGACCTTGCTATCATTTAGCCCCTAGTCCCCAGATGGCTGCGTTCCTTCGGTGACCGAGTCGTTCGACCCCAGGGAAGCTGAGCGGAGAGGAGAGCCAGCGGAACTTCTGATATCTTACCCACTGGGAGGTGACCCCACTAAAGTCGTGCAGATCGGCGAGCTCCTTCCCCTTGAGGTCCGGGACCAGCTCCTGGCTTTCTTATCAATGAATGCGGATGTCTTTGCTTGGAAAATAACGGATATGGTCGGAATTCCAGAGGTAATTACTCATCAACTTAATATTAATCCAAGCTGCCGCCCTATCCGCCAGAAGAAGAGGAGTTTTGCTCCTGAGCGGCATAAGGTCATTGACATGGAGGTTGACAAGTTGCTTATGGCCGGTCATATTCGAGAAGCACGATATCCTGATTGGCTAGCCAATGTTGTTATGGTTCGGAAAGCCAGCGGAGGATGGAGAATATGCATCGACTACACAGATTTGAACAAAGCCTGTCCTAAGGACAGTTTTCCGCTGCCCCGCATCGACCAGTTAGTAGATTCGACTTCTGGTCATGAACTCCTTAGTTTCATGGATGCCTTCTCAGGGTATAATCAGATAAAGTTGGACCCCGCAGATGAAGAGCATACTTCTTTTATCACTGAGAAGGGCATTTATTGTTATAAAGTAATGCCCTTCGGATTGAAGAACGCGGGAGCTACATATCAGAGGCTGATGAACAAAGTGTTTAAAAGCCAACTCGGCCGAACATGGAAGTGTATGTAGATGATATGTTGACAAAAAGCACATATGCCACCGACCATGTCACTGACCTGCAGGAAACTTTCCACAACCTCCGGCTCCATAGAATAAAGCTCAACCCCCGCAAGTGTGCATTTGGAGTTACAGCAGGGAAATTCTTGGGTTTCTTGGTCACCCGGCGTGGGATTGAAGCAAACCCAGAGAAAATTCAAGCCATCCTCAGTATGAGACAACCTATGTGTAAGAAGGAGGTGCAACAACTCACCGGGAGGATAGCAGCGTTAAGCCGATTCCTGTCCAGATCGGCTGAGAGATGTTTGCCCTTCTTTAAAATCCTGCGTAAAGCAGATAGCTTTGAATGGACAGATGAATGCCAACAAGCTTTTGAAGAACTCAAGGAGTTCTTATCTACACCACCTCTACTGTCTAAGCCGGAGGAGGGAGAGAAGCTTTTCCTTTATCTGGCGGCTTCTTCGGAGGCCGTCAGTTCTGTTTTGGTGCGTGTCGGCGACCATGCCGTTCAACGACCTGTATATTATACCAGCAAAGTACTTCATGGTCCGGAAGAGAGGTATTCTAAAGCAGAGAAAGTCATCTTCGCTTTATTCGTTTCCGCCCGGCGACTCAGACCTTATTTCCAAGCTCATCCTATAGTCGTCCTCACTGATCAACCTCTCAGAGCTATTTTGTCGCGGCCCGACACTTCTGGCCGGTTAGCCAAGTGGGCCATCAAACTGGGAGAATTCGACTTATCATTTCAACCAGGGCATCTTTGAAATCTCAGGTTTTGGCTGATTTCTTAGTAGAATGCACCTGGTCTGAACAGCCTCAAGAAGAACTTCCCCGAATTCTGTCGGATAATGAGGTGACGGATCATGAAGCCTGGGTCCTCCATGTTGATGGGGCCTCTAACTCACAAGGCAGCGGAGCTGGACTCATTCTCGCTAGCCCGGAGGGCACGATAGTAGAATATGCTCTTCGTTTCTCTTTGAGGCCACCAATAATCAAGCTGAGTATGAGGCTTTGCTGCCGGAATCAAACTAGCGCATGGAATGGGAATCAGAAGTCTTCGAGTCTTCACCGACTCACAGCTCATTTCCGCCCAAGTATCAGGGGAGTATGAGGCTCGTGACCCTATCATGTTTCAATATCTGAATAAGGTTAAATCATTAATTCCCTTATTGGATCACTTTGTTATTAATTATATACCCAGAGGCGAAAATGCTAGGGCCGACATGTTGGCCCGACTAGCTACCTCGTGGATAGTGCATGGGAAGACCTATATTGAGTATCTGGAGACACCTAGCATCGAAGCTACTGAAGAAGTTCTGCCCATTATCCAAAAGAAACCTGGATGGCCTTATGTCCGGTATCTGAAAGACGGCGTTCTCCCAGTTGATCTTGAAGAAGCTAAGCTGCTTAAACGGAGGGCTTCTAATTTGTGCTATTAGAAGGCCAACTTTATAAAAAATCCTTCTCTCAGCCCCTCCTCAAATGTGTTAGTTCGGTAGATGCTGATTATGTCCTTAGGGAAATTCATGAAGGCATCTGTGGGAATCATTCTGGAGGCGATCTTTAGCACGCAAGGCCCTCCGACAAGGATACTACTGGCTCACCATGCAAGAGGATGCAACAGAACTAGTGAAAAGATGTGACCCATGCCAACGGTACGCCTACATTCAACGGCAACCGTCTTCTCAGCTAAATTCTCTCTCTTCCCCCTGGCCCTTCGCTCAGTGGGGTATGGATATCCTCGGCCCTTTTCCCCCTGCAACAGGACAGCGCAAATTTCTACTAGTGGCCATTGATTATTTACTAAGTGGGTCGAGGCTGAAGCACTCGCCAGAATTACTGAGGCTAAAGTTAAAACCTTTTTCTGGAAAGCCATTATTTGTCGCTACGGCATCCCGCACACTCTTATTACTGACAATGGCCGACAGTTTGACAACAACGCCTTTCGGACTTTCTGTACTGACCTCGGTATTGCAACGATTCACCTCCGTCGGCCATCCGCAATCTAACGGAGAAGCTGAGGTCACAAATCGCATGATATTACGAGGGCTAAGAACTAGATTGGATACATCCAAAGGAAGATGGGTAGAAGAGCTCCCGAGTGTACTCTGGGCATACCACACGACACCCAGAGTACCGACAGGAGAAACACCATTCAACCTGGTTTTTGGGTCCGAGCTGTTATTCCCGTTGAGATCGGCTTGCCAAGTGGTCGAGTAGAACATATAATGAAGCAGACAACCTCCTCAGCTTAAGAGCCAGTCTTGACCTCATTGATGAAGCAAGAGACCAAGCTCGAATTAAGAATGCTGCATACCAACAACGGGTAGCAAGGTATTATAATACCCGCGTCCGCCCAAAGGATTTTCGTCAGAGAGACTTGGTTCTAAGAAGAGCTTCGGTGTCCAAACCTATGGAAGGGGGCAAACTATCCCCGAACTGGGAAGGACCCTATCGGGTGAGAAAGGTTCTTCACCGTGGAGCATACCAACTAGAAGATCTAGACGGACAACTAATTCCCCGAACATGGAATGCAGACAATCTTCGACCGTATTACCAGTGATGTAATGTATTTACGTAAATGTTGAATAAGCCTGTACTTTTAAAATACATATCTCTGAATAATTACCCAGGCCGGTGTAACTCACCCCTGAGGAGGTTCAAGTCCTTGACTCAAGCGGCCTCGACCACGACAGGCGGCTCGACGGCCCCATGGTCTAAAGGACACCCCCAGGCCGGTGTAACTCACCCCTGAGGAGGTTCAAGTCCTTGACTTAAGCGGCCTCGACCACGACAGGCGGCTCGCGGCCCCATGGTCTAAAGGACACCCCCAGGCCGGTGTAACTCACCCTGAGGAGGTTCAAGTCCTTGACTTAAGCGGCCTCGACCACGACAGGCGGCTCGACGGCCCCATGGTCTAAAGGACACCCCCAGGCCGGTGTAACTCACCCCTGAGGAGGTTCAAGTCCTTGACTTAAGCGGCCTCGACCACGACAGGCGGCTCGACGGCCCCATGGTCTAAAGGACACCCCCAGGCCGGTGTAACTCACCCCTGAGGAGGTTCAAGTCCTTGACTTAAGCGGCCTCGACCACGACAGGCGGCTCGACGGCCCCATGGTCTAAAGGACACCCCCAGGCCGGTGTAACTCACCCCTGAGGAGGTTCAAGTCCTTGACTTAAGCGGCCTCGACCACGACAGGCGGCTCGACGGCCCCATGGTCTAAAGGACACCCCGGGCCGGTGTAGCACACCCTGGGGAGGTTCAAATCCTTTACTCAATTAGTTCGAATTAATGTGGGCGGCCCCCGGTTTTGGGCGGTTCAATGGTCCTACGGTCCAAGTGTGACTCATTCCTAAGAAAGTTTAGGGTAACTCTGAGTTGCACTTCGAGAACAGTCGAGTACTGACGAACTATCTGAATTAAGCAGCACCATTATCCTAATCCGTAAATAGGAGCCGAAAATAAAGCAGAGGAAATATTAAACAAACCTAGATCGGTAAAGAGTAACATTCACTCATTTGAAGTTAAATCTTGTCAGCAGACAGATTTTTCACAACAAAAAGGTCCTTAAATAGGATCGAATTTGAGATAAAAATCAAAATAAAACTCAGCACTCTGGATCAGCTTTCGAAGGCTCTTTCCAACGTCAGGATTGGCAGCCGGCTCCTCGGCAAGGGGCTCTTCCGCAGCGAAAGTCCCAGTCGCCACTGCTTCACCCGCTGCGTCTCCGACCTCCCTATCAGAAACTTCTTCGTCATCCACGGGTCGAAAACGCTCAAGGTCCTTTAGGTTGAACTGTCGGGCCAATATCCGCTTACATTTCTCAAAGCCCTCCACGAAAGCATCCAGGGCGGCCTCCTGGAATTCCGCTTCAAAATCTGGGGAGCCCTTGTATTTTTCGATAGCATCCCTGGCTCTAGCCTCAGCTGCGGCCACCCTTTCCTGAGCTCTGGCCTCAGCCCCGCTATCTTTTCCTGGGCTGCGGTCTCGACCGTGGCCATCTTCTTCTGTGCCTCTACCATTGCTGCTGCCACGTTATCAAGAGCATTTTTAGTGTCCTTCTCGGCTAAGACCAGCTTCTCCATGGCATCACGAGCAGTGGCCTCCGCGCTATCTGCTCGATTCTCCGTATGTTCCAGCCTGAGGGAAGTCTCTTTTAACTTTTCTTCCGTCGGTAGCAACTTTGCCCGGACCTCACACAACTGGGCATCTAAACTTCGCAGTTCCTTTTCCGCCCTCCCTCTCCAAGTCCGATAATCTTCCCGCATGACCTGAAGGTCATGCAGTGCTTTGGATTCTCGGACCCTGTATCCGTCAATTCTTTATCCAAGCTAGCATTCTGAGACTTGGTCCTGTCTAAGTCTTCACGCAGCACGAAGAGACCATTAGCCGTCTGCGAAATGCACTCAGTCAGTGTCCAAGTTGGATGATCAGAAAGGGAACAAAAAAGCGGACTTTACCTGCAACGCAGCGGTAAACATAGTGTCGAATGCCTCCGCCTGTGTTGCCTTCCTCAGTTTGTCTTGAAATCTGGGTAATATCGCGAGCTTAAGGATTGTCTCCGATAGATTGCTCTTGTATCCGATATTCCCGCTGGGTGGGGGAGCTGAGGGAGGGGCCCTTGAAGTACCTGGTGAGGCAGGGGCAGGGACGTCCGCTTCCACCGGTAGCGAAGGTCCTGGCAAGTCAGCTTTAGCTGCTTCTACTCCTCTTGTAGACTCACCAACGCTCTGGGCGGGAGACGAAATCGTCTCGGCAGATTCCCCCTCGGCGGGACCTCCCATAGGGCCCCCCGTCGGAGGACTCACATCCCTGTCGCTATCTTCTACTAAGGTCACCTCAGGAATAACCGCCGGAGGTTGGACCTGACCGTCCGATCCTGATTGGCGGGACCTTTTAGATTCGCCCCCCGCTGGCGCGTCATGTTCACATCTCTCCCTTTTTCGAAGTTTGGACACTAAGAACTCTCGAGAGAACTTCATCGCTACAAAGTAACGAACCAAAGGTTAGCTAAACCAATACGAACAAGGAAAGAAAGATAAATTCTGTGAAGCTCACCGGGCGCTGCAGCCAGCGACACCGGCACGAACGCAGCCTCCCGGAGATTACCCTCCGATAACAACTCTTTACTAGGAGGGATAATTGTAGAAATTAAGGTATTGAATAGCTCGCGGTCCCTTTCTTCAATACTCGCATTTTGGTTTGGGCTAGTGTCCGGAGTACCCCAATCCACGTCTAACCCCTCCAAATGCGCATAAAAGAACCTAGACTTCCACCCTTTGATTTTAGATGGGAGGTTGAGTTTTAGCACTCTTTTAGGTCTCGAGGCAAAACTCCACCACCCATCCCTAACCGGGTTCCGGATTCTATAAAGAGACCTAAACAAAGAGAGTCTAGCAGAGGCTCCATGAAAGGAGCAGAGAACTAAAAACGAAAATATAACACGGATAGAATTGGGGGTGAGCTGTGCCGGAATAAGGTGGTAACGATTTAACAGATTTATGAAAAAGGAGTGAAACGGCAACCGTAGACCACTCTTAAAAAATTCCTCGTATAAAGCGATCTTACCCGGTTGCCCTCGATTAACCCTATCCTCTGGAAGAGGAACAGAGTTGAATATCATCCGGAACCCCAAATTGAGCCCTAAGGTTTCTGAGGTCCTGTGGAGACATCACGGAAGCAATGTCCGCCGGTCCAGCCAGTTTGAAGGCAGCCACCGGGGCTCCACCTCATGGCCGGCGGATGAACAAGAAGTCCTAAGAGATTGAGTTAAGGACCTAGACGTGGGTTGGACGGATTGAACAGCGGGTTGGTCCCCGCGAATGATTACCCCTCCCAAGGCCTCTCGACGTGTCCGGAGAATCTCCTCTCGGGAGGGCTCTCTCATGGGACCCTTGCCCTTTCTATCTACGGAGGGGTCCATAATGAAAAAGGAGGAAGAAAAAGCCAACTAACCTGGGCTGGAGAGGATAAGAACTGAGGAAGACACAAAATCGAGGACTAAAGGAAGGGGATGATCTTTTCAATATATATAAAAGCCAGACACGACGCCTCGGGCACCGCAAGGATACATGATGGCCCGTCAGTATAGCCGGACGAGTAAAAAGACGCCGTCCTTTCAGAGACACGCGCCTCCCTTCCTTTTCCCTTCTTCCCAAAGTATCACTTATTACGAGCGGAGCTTTCGAAATTCAAATTTTTCCGCCCTTTTCCCTTGCATGTGCATGCCTTGCACATGTACAAGAAAAATGGGCGAGGGGGCATATGATATGGATGACAATAAAAATAGTTAAATTAAATAAATAAAGGGTATCCTGGACGGCCCCCGATCCTGGGCGGCCCCCGGCCCTGGGCGGCCCCCAGTCTTGGGCGGCCTCCAAGGTCTAGGCGGCCCCTAGGACTTGGACGGCCCCCGATCCTGGGCGGCCCCCAGTCCTGGGCGGCCCCCGGCCCTGGGCGGCCCCCAGTCTTGGGCGGCCTCCAAGGTCTAGGCGGCCCCTAGGACTTGGACGGCCCCCGATCCCGGGCGGCCCCCAGTCTTGGGCGGCCTCCAAAGTCTAGGCGGCCCTAGAGCTTGGACGGCCCCCGATCCTGGGCGGCCCCCGGCCCTGGGCGGCCCCCAGTCTTGGGCGGCCTCCAAGTCTAGGCGGCCCCTAGAACTTGGACGGCCTCCGATCCTGGGCGGCCCCCAGTCCTGGGCGGCCCCCGGCCCTGGGCGGCCCCCAGTCTTGGGCGACCTCCAAAGTCTAGGCGGCCCCTAGAACTTGGACGGCCCCCGACCCTGGGCGGCCCCCAGTCCTGGGCGGCCCCCGGCCCTGGGCGGCCCCCGGTCTTGGGCGGCCTCCAAGGTCTAGGCGGCCCCTAGGACTTGGACGGCCCCCGATCCTGGGCGGCCCCCAGTCCTGGGCGGCCCCCGGCCCTGGGCGGCCCCCAGTCTTGGGCGGCCTCCAAGGTCTAGGCGGCCCCTAGGACTTGGACGGCCCTCGATCCTGGGCGGCCCCCGGCCCTGGGCGACCCCCAGTCTTGGGCGGCCTCCAAAGTCTAGGCGGCCCCTAGGACTTGGACGGCCCCCGATCCTGGGCGGCCCCCGGCCCTGGGCGGCCCCCGGTCTTGGGCGGCCTCCAAGGTCTAGGCGGCCCCTAGGACTTGGACGGCCCTCGATCCTGGGCGGCCCCCGGCCCTGGGCGACCCCCAGTCTTGGGCGGCCTCCAAAGCCTAGGCGATCCCCCGGTTTAAGAACAATCCCCATGACAAAACGATTAAAACGAAATAAACCGTCATATTCGGAACAGAAATCGAAAGATGCCAAAATCATCATGCCTTAAATGGTTCGCATAAGACAAACCCCCAAGAGGGGACATTGAACCTCTATTTTAGTGCCAGATCCCTTTCCCTCACCCTGACGTCTCCACTACCTCTGACATTCCTTTGGGATAATCAAGATCATCATGAATAGGTTTCCTTCATGAGCAAGTTTCTTAATATCCTTATTAAGAATTATCACTGAATGACCACGTAGTGCAAGATGAACACCTGCCCTACACGTGAACGTCCAGGATAATTAAAATAAAAAGCAAAAGTAATAATAAAAAGAAGATAAAAGGGGAACGAGGGGAGAGGGGAGGGGGACTTCTTCTTCCGGAGAAAATAAAAAGAGAGATCTTAAGAAAAATAAGAAAATGGTGATCCAGCATCAACAGCAATGCTCTTACATGACTTTTGGCATCGATCTCACTGGGATTGAGCTATGTGGGTGATGCAAAGGAACCGATTAATGTTGCAAAACGGAGCATGTTACTATAGTGATCATGATGGCAAATCCAGATTAGGAAGTCTATCTAGGATTTTGCCTCCAAAGCAGTTGCAGTTTTGTTGCTTGTATGAATGCAGTATTTATCTGTCAAAAAGTAATTTTTGCTACAGAATATGTAACAAAGACCTTTCTCTTGTAATTCAGAGTTGAGCAATTTATTCAACATCAGATGTTTAAAACTTTTGAGTTCTTTTGCAACATCAATCAAGCAAAAAATAAATCAACTTTAATTCCTTTCCTTGCCATAATTAATAGCCACAACCATAGAGAAAGAAATGTCTTTGAATAGAAACTTAACTTTGCTTATAGATATGTTTATATAGTATTATCACATACAGCTTATTAGTTCAATCTGCATTTGTCTAAAAGCAACTGGTATAAATATCTTCTGCAATATTTACCCCTATCCCTTTTCTTAACAAGTTTCAATTATAGTTTTACCTTCTAGGATATATAAGATCTGAATATTTTACTTTGTTCTGTTTATTTGGAGGGAAAAAAATTGTTACAACTTTAATAAGAATAACCAATGCGAACAGAACGTGATAGTGAATTTTTTCTTTTCCCATATAAACTCGCGTTGGGATCAGATTGCCTAATATTCCTGAAATTTCATGATGATTATTTTTTATGCATTAGTTGATCTAATT
This sequence comes from Calamus simplicifolius, assembly GCA_900491605.1. Lineage (NCBI taxonomy): Eukaryota > Viridiplantae > Streptophyta > Magnoliopsida > Arecales > Arecaceae > Calamus > Calamus simplicifolius. The sequence continues at coordinate 386,815 of UESW01004992.1, read as the reverse complement.
ATGCTATCACAGGTCTCAGGTAAGTCTAATTTGCTAGATTGTCAGGCAGTTGCAGAACTACAGGCGGACCAAAACAAGCATCAACTAATTGATTAGTAGATTGATCGGACTCTTTTATAGAAGTCAGTAGGTCAATATTTCACAAAAAAAAAAAAAAAAAAAAACGAAGTTTACCTGCAATTTACTAACTAAAATAGTGCACATTTCTCATTGGATGCAGAAGAAGGATAAATTATAAGGTACAGATAACAATTTCATGGAGGTGACTAACCTATAGTTCCAACCTAAATACATGCAACAGTTCCATTATTCAATGCATCTAATTGTGAAGGTAGCAAAGTCAGCTGGAGAAGTATGTCAAGAAGCTTCACAGAATCACCATGAATTGGCTCCTATCTGCAACACATGACCCATAAATTTTGTCGGTCACAAATTCAATGTTGCATGCCTGAACATTCTTACCTTTTCAGAGCAAAAATACATGTATCGAAAAAAATGGTAAGCACAGAAAGTAAAGGAGAAGACAATGTGACAGTGCATGCATATATTGGCAATTTCAAAAATAAATGGTTCCCACAGCAATGCCAATGGATGGCTGATGGATGGCATGCTGAAGACAGATTTATGGATTGGAGCTTCACAGGCTTCATTGATGTAAACCATCTCCATATACACAATTGCAGTCACAAGAATATTACTCAGTTTAGAAAAGCAACTAAAAGTCAAAAACACCACAGAACGGTAGTATATGCAACATTTAAACCATTATGGAAGCTTGATTTTCTCCATTCACAGAGTCATATGCCTGTGATTATGCTATTTATTTGAGCAGTACACAAAGATCAAATTGGCGAGGCAACAATTGAAAGCATGCATATTTATGATAAAGGTTCATCTTCTTCCTCTTCCATCCTTTGTGACTTCATTATTTTTCTTTATATATATAAAAAAAAAAGCTTTTTGACTGCTTTTTTCTTATAAATGAAACACTTAACAACTTGCCTATTTTCATACAGATAAACTTATATAAGGCCTAGATGTTGAGAAACTTGTTCCAAGATCCCACCTTATCATATAGGCTCCTCCTAAAACTTTTAAAACTGTTTGCTCATTTGCCCACCACACCTGTGCCCTGTGACTTGTATAATAAAATTTCCAACTAGAAGGAACTGCCATCCAAATCATTCCCCTCAACATCATAACAAAACAGAAATTAGGGCTACTCAAATTCCCTTTCCTCCCATCTGCTTCATGCATACTATCGTCATATAAAAGCCACATGAATCTAGATTATTTATTGAGTCATAAAGAAATAGAAGAGACGAAAATTTAAATTTTATGCTCAATATATGAGGAAAAAATGGCTTTTGCTTAGAGTGCAAACATACCCATATGAATTAGCTGACATTCGTACTTTGTGATATGTATTCATCAAACTGCCGAACTTTCTCCCTCAAGGTTGAAATGATTTCCTCTGATATATCATTAATCATCAGGGGAACGAACCTCTCCATCCGGTCAAACCATTCTCCTAGTGTCATCTTGTCCATATTATTTTCTACCTCCTCTTGCCTCAACTCCCCTGCTCCACTCTCAGCCAATTTCACCCCATCACTGACATTATCATCTTTCAACCTCAAAGCTCCCTCCTCAGAGGCTTCTACGGCCTCTGGAACTGAACCCAAAGGCTTCACCTCCTCGTCCCCTCCTCTTTTTTTGAAACCCTAGCAGAAGCAGCCCTCGTTATAGGCCTTCTCCTCTTCCCTCTACCCTTCCCCGCATTGTTCGGCACTTCAGAACTGTCCTCCACCACGACCGCATCCAGGATATCATCTTTCTTCCGGACCGTAGTAACTGAAGAAGCAGCCTTCTTGGATCTCGCTCTCCCCCTCCCACCATTTCTCGCAGGTGCTTCACTGCCCACGTCCACGATCGCATCCGACGGCCGATCGGCCCCAGATCTGGCCGGAGGCGCTACCCTCAGCCTCCCCCGCCACCGCACCCCAATCTTCTCCTCCTCCTTCTCCTCCTCTGCTACCGCCTCCTCAATATGGGGCTCTTCTCCAGATATTCTGATGGAGATGGTGGTCATCTCTCCGATTTTGATGGAATCGCCGTTGGAAAGGGGGAACGGGACGGAAGGCCGAATATCGGCGTCGTTGACGACGGTGCCATTAGAGGTATCGAGGTCCGAGACGGCCCACTGGGAGGTCTCGGGGAGGAATTGAAAGGCGAGGTGCTTTTGGGAGATGCCGAGGTCCCGGATGGCGAAGGTGTTGCCCCTCGCGACACGGCCGATGCGGATGATAGCTCCAGGCTTGCACTCCACCATCTCGCCCTCCTTCGGGCCCTGCTCCACGACAAGCTTTAGGATGGGATTCTCCATGGAGAAGAAGAGAAGAAACGAAACCCTAACCCCAGATCGAGAATAGAAGCGGGTGTAGCGAAGCACGGGGGAAGGAGGTGGAAATTTGAAGATTTGAATTGGGGTCAAACCATGAGTCCTGCGAACCAAACGCCGAATTAGAGCGAATCCGGCGAGTCTGTCCACCCGTGAGTAATTTATCGCCGCGTGATTCAGCTTATCATTGAACCATGTACCGAATTGAGTCCTTGAAATAAATCTTGAATTAAATATAAAACAATAAATTTATGTAAATATGAATATAAAAAAGTAAGACCCTGTCTTCTTCTAAGCTGTGTTTAGATGTCAAAAAGTTATTTCGGAAATAGGAATATGTATTCCAGTGGAATAGCTTATTCCTCTTGTTATTCCAGATTTTTGTTTGGATGAAAATATGGTATTCCTTGTTATTCCAATACAATTAATGCAGTGTTATTCCAAATAATGTTTGGATGGTATGGGAATAAGCAGATATTTCACTTGGAATAAATGAAGTATTCTTCTGAAATTTTAAAAATAACTCTTGACCATTTGATGGGAAAAAATTGTTTATCATTTTATTTTTTCTTACGTTGATTTTATTAAATTATTTCTTATTAGTAAATAAAATCCTAAAAATATCTACATAGCAAACTTAATTATGATTGCATTATATAAATTAATACAGCTTTAAATAAACAGATTTGTTAAAAAATTTCATAATAACCGAGTAATTTATATTAATTAATAAATTAATTAAGAATTTTTTTAAAATCTCAAACATACCCCTGGAATCAATGAGAATGAAAAATAATTTATCAATTTTTCTTTTAATGTAATTATTAGAATAATTTAATTATTAGAGGAAAGGAGAAAGAATGAGGTAGTGGAAAAGATTGGCCTTTTAAAAATCCCCCGGCTGCCCTGGAATAATAATAGTGGCGAAAAATATTATTCATGGGGTGCCGTGGAATTAGATGAGGGGATAAGCTGTGTTGACGGGAATAAAAAAGCTATGGGGCCCACGAGCGCTATAAAACATCGTTTGAGGGAATAAGCTGGAATAAAGCTCTATTCCAAGTGGGAATAGGGCATCCAAACACAGCCCTAAGGTTTTAGATAATAAGTTCTACTATTATAATGAATCCCACTAGAATTATAATGACCATTATATGTCCCCAAAAAATAGCATTTAAAACTTATAATATTAAAACATATATATTAGAGTGGTTGTGATAACGATATCATAATAAAAATAAAAGCTGATTAAATAAAAATAAAGGATGATCTTGATGTGTTGCATTTCATATCAAATTTAGATGATTAGAAATTATTGGCTATTTGAAAACATCACAAGAAGGCATAAACTAATTATTTTGAAATTTTTTGTGCAAACTACCAAGGTAGTGTTTAGTATGAGGTAATTTTTGAAATATCACCAATGATCCTAAAGTAGTAATAAGATTATTCTATTTAGTATTTTTGTATTCTCATTTTGACAATAGTATGTGACCGCTATGGGATTAAGATCATTATGCAAGATTGAAAATGTTAGATTAAGTGATCTATATTAAAATATTTAGACAACTTATCGATATATTTATCTATCTCCCTTATATTATAATAATTAAATATACTATATATATATAAATATTATTATAAAAGCTAAACTTGGCTATATTCAAATGTAGCCAACATTAAATCTGATATTTTTTTATCCTTAAATCCATATAGTTTACGGATCCCAAAGATGAAAAAGAAGAAAAAGATGAAGTAGCTATAGGATCCATGTTGATTCAAAGATGAGGAAGGTTATTAGATTCTAAACTTTGCTATATTCGAGTGTAGCTAAGTTCAGCTCATTATTATAATATATAAATATTATATTATTATACTAATATGATATTAAAATATTAATAATAAAATTATATTAATATTATTCTAATAAAATATATAATTTATATTACAATATTATAAAAAATTTATGATTAATATAATACATAATAATATTAATTAATATGATATAGTAATTAATATTTACTATTATTTATATTATTATGTATAATAAATATAATATTCACTCTAATATATTATATATTTTTATGATATTAGTTGTTATTAGGTATAATATTATTATATATTGCATATCATATATATTATTATATCTAATATATAAATATATATAATATATTAAAATATTTATATTATGCAAATAAATTTTCAAGAGTATTATTGGTATTGCATGCATAATAATCTATCTTGTATTCCTATGGTGTATCAAACAAAGTGATTTATGATCAGTGATGATCTTTGGTTATTGAAATATCTCATACTAAATTAGATGATGATGTTGGTTCTTCAAAGATCATATCATCAATGATCCTATCACTAAGAGATCATTAAAACTTCCACCATCAAGATATCCATAATAATTAAAGAAACTATGGTGTTTATATAATAACTCAAGCAACTTTGTAGCCTATCCACTTTATTAGGAAAAACCATCCTCTTATTTTCTCAAAGTTAACTAAACTACACAGTGAAATTCATGATGGAACTAGATTCATTATCCAAGCAGTACTTTTACCCCATGGTTGTCTGATGTGGGCTTCATCCGGCTTTCTTTTCTGCGCGCCATTCGATTTGCTGTACAGAGCGGTCCGAGATCTCAGGGTGTTGTTTCAGCATATCTTGCTTATCATATTTGGCTTACCAAAAACCAGATGATTTTCTCGGAGGAGATTATCCCACCTCTGGTGATTTTCAGAACGGCTGTCCTCCTTGCCAATGAGTATGACCGTTCTATTTCTTCTGTTCACTCGGTCCAACCCGGCCTCTGGGATTCCCCTGCTACTTCGGCAGCGCACCGTTCTATGGTCTATGTTTCTTGGGAACCCCACCTCCGGGTTATATCAAAGTGAACTTTGATGGTTCTGTCTCGGACCGTAGTGCTGGATCCGGTTTTGTTATCAGAGGATCTGAGGGTGAGTTACTTGCAGCAGGTGGCCATGGATCCCTTGATATATCGGTCCCTATGGCAAAGCTTCAGGCTGCTTGGGCTGGTATCAGCTATGCCGTTCGTCATCTGGCCTCTAGCAGATGGATTATTGAGGGAGATTCTCTCACGGTTATTCGCTGGATTCTTCGGGACGGGGATCTTCACTCTACCAATCCCTGCTCCGTGCTATCTGGGACTCTCTTCGATCTTCTACGGCGCCTCGGATTCGCCATGTATACAGGGAAGCCAATGCTGCGGCTGATTGGGTCGCTGGTGTCGCACTCGTCATCCTACCCCTTGGGTTTGACATATAGGTGACCCATGCCCTTTAATTTTTAGTAAATCATGTATTTCAATCTTTCAGGTTTGACTCACGCCAGACTGGTATGATCGTCCGTTGTGAAAAAAAAAAAAAACAAAGCAGTACTTTTACAGCAACTAAGGATATTCATCTATTTGATATTACAATTCCTATGGCCAAGTTGCACATTGCTTGAGAGGGTATTTTCTTTAAGGTTACAATAAGGCTGAGAGCAATCATGGTTTTGGAAAGGGCTCTAAGAATATGGTTGCTTGTTTGCAACATAAGAGGCTACTGGTCACTCTACGTGTTGTCAAAGTTAAGTACATTAACCGAAAAGTAAATATAACAATAGACTAAATAGCCATCTTATGGAAATCTACTGTCGGTGTTCTTTCCCAATTTTAAAATCTCATGTCTTTTTATTTCTCTGAATATATTTACATGTGAATCATATTATATATCCATCTTGAAAAAATAAACACATTAATTTTAGCTCACTTTTTATTGGAGAAAAATATCATTTTTTGATTGTATAATTATTTTGGAGAAAAATTTAATGTAAAAAAATAAAAACAAGAGAAAGTATAAGTGCAATGGAGTCCTTTATTTATATCATGATGACCATTATGGTACTAAAAATATATTATAATGATCTTACCTTTTTAATCCATCATTACATATGCATTATGCAACATAGTATGGATGAACTAATCCATGATAACAAACATTATAATGATTATAATGTTGTTAATTAAATTTAAGATTAAATGAATGAACAATTGACATATAAAAATAACTGAAAAAAAGTTAAATAGACCAAATAGAGGATTTAAAGGATGTATACTCTTCTTAGTTTTAAAATTAATAAGTTATCATCTAAATTGAATAAATGTCGTTGACCAATATCTCTATTATTATAAAGAATTACAAGTTTTAATATTCTCACTTGCAACTTATGGATACAAATAGATAATGCTTATTATGCTATCATGCTATAATACATCATAAAGCATGTAAATTAAGAATATATTTTATTATCTAAACATCTAAATATATATCATGAAAAATCATCAAATTTTAATGCTTATACCAAAACAAAATATTTGATTTTGCTATCATCCCTCTTTTAGCGCTCTAGAATAATAGGAATTATCCTTTTTCTTCAATCCATGTTATGCATAAATTAAAGATAATAAAAATATATAATTTTTGCTTTTTAGATATTTTTAATTGTATAAATCATGATCAAACTTTGATTTTTGATTTAGATATCACATTATTGGATTATTTCAAGAGGAGTGGATAGCATTTCATCTGACTAAAAATAATTTATTTACATACGCTATGTTAAGGCTATGATTCCATGAAAGGCTCATAGAAAAAGTCAAACATCTGAGAAAAATATATAATAATTTTTAAAATAATAATAAAATATCATCTAAATTGAATAATTATAATTGACAAATATCTATATTATTATAAAAAATTACAAGTTTTAATATTCTCACTTGCAACTTATGGATACAAAATAGATAATGCTTGTATACTATTATTCTACAATACATCGCAAAGCATTTAAATTAAGAATATATTTTATTAATCATTATCTAAACATTTAAACTATATATTATGAAAAATCGTCAGATTTTAATGTTTATATCATAACAAAATATTTGATTTTGCTATTATTCCTCTTTTAGTGCTCTAGCATAAAAGAATTATCCTTTTTTTTCAATCCACATTATGCATAAGTTAAACTAACTCAAATCATCTAAGCCTTTCTCTAACTACATGGGATCGGCTACATGAATATGCTTCCTCCACTCTGTTCTATTCAAGACTAAGTCAACATTCAACTACAAATAGTTCACTATAAGAATATTTGGTTTTAGCGATGCTAATTAGCGATGCCAAAAATATCGTCGCTAAATAACGACGCTAAAAAATTTAGCGATAACTTAACGACGAAATAGTAACAATCGAAATTAGCAATGCAAATGTCGTCGCTAACTAGTTGCTAATTAGCGATGCAAAAAATCTGCGTCGATAATTAGTAACACCATGACATCGTTGCTAATTAGTGACGCCTGTGTGCATCACAGTGATGCAACGAGCATCGCTAATTAGCGGTGCACCTCTGCACGTCACTAATTATTGCCGGCGCGCACGCATCCTAGTGATGCGGGCGCACCCCCATGCGCGTCGCTGGGATTAGCATGGATTTCGCTAATTAGCGACATGCCACTGCGTGTTGCTGGGGCGCGTGCACCGCTAAAGAGGCACGTGCCCAGCCGGTCGGGCGCGCACCCGCGCGGGCTTGCCCACACGCTTGTTGGGCGTGCCTGCCCACCACCTGCATGCCTAGCCGCCGCTCGTGCGCCCTTTGTGCGACTACGCGAGCAGGTAAGCCCGCATGGCCGAGCGCACCCGCAACGTGCACGGTCGCATTGTGCGCAGCTAGACTTTTTCATGAGTTATTAGTTGTAATAATCATCAAGACCTGCCCAAGCGGTCATGTCACGCAGCCAAACTTTTCATGAGTTATTAGTTATGATAATCAATGAGTCCCATATTAAGGATATGTGGCTATGTTATGAACCTAAATTAGATACTAAGGATCAAATTATTTATGGATCGATTATTATTTTAGTGGATACAAGGAAAGATCTTGGATTTTTTTGATTATTTTGTTGGTTTGTGTTGCTGCTGAAATCTGTCCTCCGACTGAGCACGATCGGGCTTCAGGATGGTCTCCCTTCTGGGCAGACCTGCAAAACAGTCCTCATGCGAGAGGCGTTGGGGGTGGCCGAAGACCCTCCGATGCTCAAGTCAGTGGGGATCGGCAATCAACAAATGTGAGAAGAAGGCTCTCGCTGAAGAGTCTCTCCAGGGGTAGCCTTTCGAGAGCTCCGAGCAGAGCGTTAATGGCGGAAAGGGGTGAGCAGAGGTAGAAGGAGAGTGGGCCAGTAAGCAAGTGGCGCATACCTGAGAAGTCGGGAGACGGTTCTATTTATAGAGGATCACCTGATTCCTTGGGGGCGTCGTGGGTCCGAAAGCCGTTAGGATTCGAATCCAGTTTGTTATGAGGTCAGTAAGATTCGTATCTTGTTAGTTAGAGGATCAATGGCTGGGAGAGCTGGTTGATGTCTTGAGATTCGAGACGGTGTAGGCTCCAGGGCTCTAGGCCACTCTCGGGTATGACTCTGTTTAAACTCTCCATGCCGGATTCTAGAGGTGCTTGAGTGCCCTGGTCTGGTCGGGGCACGGATAGCTCGGTTAGCGAGGCACAATGGATAGGAATGGCTCGCTGAGGCCGAGAGATGGGAACAACTCGGCTGAGGCCGAGAGATGGGAATAGCTCGGCTGAGGCCGAGAGACCGGGATAGCTCGGCTGAGGCCGAGAGAGATGGGGATAGCTCGACGAAGCCGAGAGAGATGTTATAACTCGGCTGAGGCCGAGAGAGACGTCATAGCTCGACTGAGGCCGAGAGATGTGATCCGCGCCTTGGGAATCCTTGGCTCGCTGAGGGGCTAAGGTGCCCCAATCCACTGAGGCTGATTCATCTCTAGCGGGTATTGCACAGCAAGTGGGAGTCAGGGTTGATCCTAACCCTTGCATAATTATTAATGCAACAACGATTTTACCCCTCAACACATGCCCCTCACTCCTAGTTCAAAGCATAGGTTCGGGCGTAGGGAGTATAACTCCAGGTGGCATGATCTGAATGGGTTTGGATTTGACAGCCTACGCAATGATGCCCTAATTAATGCTGCACGGCCGCCTTACCTTTACAGGACGGCTCTGTCGCTTCCTAGGGGCAACGTTGGGGAAGTGCCACGTAGCAAATCCTGGTTTTCACAGCGCCTGCAGCGGCGGTTTGGGCATTCCGATCAAGATGCCTTATCTTCTCTTTGAGGCAGTTTCCTTCGGGGAAAAGCAAAGTCGAAACAATGCCATTCCCATTCGCAGCGCCCTTTCGTTCCTTCCTGGAGAATTTTGTTCCCCTACTTCCTTTGCAAATCGCTCGGTGTTTCTTTCAACCAACAGCATGGTGAGGCCTAGCGACCTGGTCTCAGAGATTATTGCCGAGGATTTGGGAGAATACGCCAGAAGTATGGCATTCCCTCGGATGTCATTTTACGGCTGCTGGAGCCCGAGCATAGGGTCTCGCAAGAGCTGGAGGGCGGGATCTTTCTTTACGAAGATAGCATGAAGGCAGGCCTCTGATTTCCCTTCACCCCTTAGCGAAAGAGATCATGAGGTTCTATAACATCTGCCCGACAATGGTGGCTCCTAACAGCTGGCGGAGTATCATCGGGTTATCTCGATGTGTAACTGGGTTCAGGTAACAGCAACTCTATCCCTGTTCCGTGTTTGTTACCGTCTGATGTCCGGGAGGAGCTCGGAGAGGTCCTATATCGGACCTCGGAAGTCATTCAGGACGATCATGGATAAACCATCGTCCATAAAGGAATGGAAGGTTCGATTCTTTATCGCCGAAGGGAACATCAGTTCCGGCTTCCCGCGGGGATGGGGAAACCCTGTTAGGAATATGGAAGCGCATCCAGCCCTATCCGAATGGGAGAAGGAGGACCTAGGGGTCCTTCTTGATGGTCGAGTGTTCTCGGCAATGTCTTACTATCGGAGGAGGCTCTTTTTTCCGCTGGACTTAGCCCCGTCGACGTGCAAGGTAAGTCTTTTTCTTTCTCCCTTCCATTAATTTCATTCGAGCGAGTATATCTCTATCTGATTGTTCGCCTACTGCGCTTGCAGCCAAGAGATCTGCGCTAGAGGGCCGCATAAAGAAAGAGTTGGGCAAGCGCCCGAGAGAGGCTGGTTGTGCAGAAAAGCGTAAGCCTGAGAAGAAGGTTCGTCTTTCTGGAGAGCACTCTCGGAGGCTGGGCGAGTCAGGGCTAGCCCGCGCTCTTTACCATTAAAGAAAGAGGATGTGGGGGAGCCGGCAGTGAGATAGGGGTCCCCTCAGTTGGAGGAGGGAGCAATAGTCATGACGGAGGAGCAGAGAGCGGAGGAGGACCCAGAGAGGGTGGCCGAGATCCCTTGTCCTTTGGTGGTGGAGATAGTGGATAGCCCGACGAGGCTCCATTGGAAGTTCAGGGTGAGCCTATCGTTGAAGGGCCTCCCTCGGAGGGATTAGATGGCGGTGACGTTGGGCCAACGGTAAAGAAGCTCGGGAGGAGTTTCCTGCTGGAGAGCTTCCTCCTGAGGAGGTTAGAGGAGCGGGTGAACAGGTTGAAGCTTCGGTGGAGCCCGCGGGGAGGGGTAGGCGCCAGTGATTGAAGAAGGACCTTTGGGTGAAGGAGGACAGGATGATGACCTTCCAATTGAAGCTTCTCCCACTGAAGCCTCGGGAACATTGAGGCCTGGGCTGGTCGAGATATCCGAGGAATCGCAGCCAGACTTTTGCTGAAGGAGGCCAGGAGATTGCAGGCTTCTCAGTCTGAGATTGCCCGGACAGATCCCTCAGATGGGCAGCCTACAGTTTGGATCTGGCTATCGAGGAGGCATTCTCTGCTCTGATGAGGTCGGCATTGTATCCGAGCGTGGGTCCCTTGACGAACGAGTTTGCGGACTTGGACCTTATCGATGTCGCATTCGGTCAGCGAAATGTGGCGAAGGATGTTTATCTTCTCCCTGAGATCAACAATTCCACCCTCATGGAGCTAGCTAGGTCTTACACCTCCCGGGTGAGTTGCTATTCCAGAGTAGTGGGTGTTTTCTGGTTAACTTGATCGCGCTTTCTTATTTGGGTTTTGTTTCGCAGAGCGCTCTGATCAATAGGGCACTGTGCTGCGTTTGAGCCTGGCGACAGAGGCCAGCGTCCAGGCCAAGAGAGTCAGTACCGAGCTCTGATTGCGAGCAGAGGCGTCTGACAAATTTGAGCGAGTCCTGGACACCGCCAACAAGAACTTGGCGAGGGCAAGGGGATTGTATCAGGCCGCCCTCGACGACATATCCAGATTAAGGCTCAAAGTTAAGGAGCTACATGGGCTTCGGGCGAGGTATGACAAGTATGCTTGGAGTTATCACGGGTCACATCCAGATATGCCGAAGAAATGAAGAATGCTAGGAAGCAGTTCGACGAAAGTCGAGACAGGCTGGGGAGAGAAACTGCCGAGAAGAATCGCCTGAACAGAATGCTTGGCAAGTCAGAGGAGAAGGTCCGCAGCTAAATCATTGCATTGTTGCCAGGGATGACAGGATCAGATGGCATAGGAGAAAATGGCCAAGCTTGATAACGAGCTCTCCCAGTCCAGGGAAGAAGCCAACAACAGGCAGTCGAAGATCAATGACCTCAAGGACAGGATCAAGCTGGTTAAGGCCGACAAGCTGAGGGCCTTCGGTGAGGTCGAGGAATTAACCAGGAGATTAGCTCAGCAGGAGGAGGAGGTACGATATCATCCTTTTAATCTTCCCATGGCTCACTGTTGCATCGGCTAACCCTATGTTTGCAGATGGAGAAGGCGAGGCTCGAGGGCCAAGGTCAATTAGAAAGCCTGCAAGGAGAACTGGCGTCGAGTCATCGGAGAGCTTGGAGCTCGAAGGGCGGGTCACCGAGACTGAGGAGCAAATCGTCTCATTCCGGAGCCAAGTTGTCGAGGCTGAAAGGCATCTCGCCATACTTCGGGGCGAACAAGATGTGACTTGTGCCAAGGCTTTTTAGCTTGGCGCGGAAGAGGTCCGAACTAGAATACTCGGGAGCATCCGGAATGAGACCTCTCCTTTTTGGATGTTGAACCCTTTGAGGCCTGTACCCTGGGGGCTGAAGAAGCCAAGTACGAAAATATCTCAGACGTCGATCTTGACGCAATTTTGGGCTCTAGCGATGCGCGGCTCCCAAAGGATATTCAAGCTCGCCGCCGAAGGAACGACGACTTTTGAAGTTGGCGAAACAAGCCAAGCTTCCCCGAATGTTGCTGAGGATACCGCTGGGACTGATCCAGCCCCTAATCCTTGAGGGTTGCCTGTGTATTTTTTGCTTTTTGGATTTATAGTCTGATCGAAATTTCTGATGAACGAGTTTTTTCACCTCTATTTGTTTGTCTTTATGGCTGATCTTTTACCTTAAGCTTTCTTCCGACTGCGAACGTTATAACTCATTCTCACTCTTAGGTTGGTTGAATACGGGCTAGAATAAGTGTTTCGGTCGAGGCCGAGATACAAGGATTACCGTTTGTCGAAGTAGAGAATGGGCATGCTCGGTCGAGGCATAAAATGGTCTGTGCTACCGAGGAACATAGTTCCAGTCCCGCTCGAAGCGGGTAAGGAATCTGCCCTGCCGAAGTATCGGATAGCTCGACTTGAAATGGTCGAGAATTGCAGGGGTATCCTGGTTAGAGCCGAGGTTAGATAGTTCGGCTTGCCCGAAGTGGAGAAATGGGCATGTTCTCAACCGAGGAACACGAAGTGGCTTTGTTGGAGAGTATTTCGCCTTTGTCATGGGCATTTACTCCGTTGGTCTTTTCCAACGCAGGTCTTTTAGTGTACGACAAGCAATCGATCACCATTGGATGGTATCATTTTCGGAGAGGATTTCCCAGGCCTGTCCGTATCCCAACGACCTGCAGCCGATCTCATGCATTCAAGGTTTCTGATTCGAGATCAGGGGGAGATCTCTTACCTCTCGTCATGGCTTGGGAAATGCATTTGGCGCGCTCCGGGAAGTAATTCTTTTCCTCTACCCTCCCATGTGACAACGGGGTATGCTGTTTCAAATTTCGAGGCTTATTTGCCTATAAATTGGGGAGAATGGGCCATGTTAGGCTATCTCTCAGGACTTTGTTATCCTGTGAAAGCTTTCATGATGTCTATGTATCTGAGGTTGAGAGTGGAGAGACTGAGTTCTCCTTTTGCAAGTTGACTTCCCCTGGATAGCTGGGGTGATGAAGGAGCCGCTGAAGAGCAGCCCGTCCTCAAGAGAGGAGTTTCGAAGATCATATGGAGAGCGCACGGAGGTTCACAAAGACCATATGGAGAGCGCACGTATGCGCTCTCTGTGTGTCCTTTGCCACTTGCCATGGGGACCGTCGGAGATGCAAAGCAAGCATATCCCCATGGTAAGGACGGACTTTTCGTTCTCCCTCGGGCTGGCTCCCTTAGCTCGTCCGGTTGGAGGATCTTTTGCCTGTGAAGAGGGAGTTGAGAGCAGTGTCGGTCTACTTGTCCCCTGTCTTTCACGGTCGGGCAGCGTCCAGCAGCCCAGCATTCCACCCAGGGGGAATGCCTCCCCAGCATCGGCGTCCACAGGTCTTCCTTCTGTTCTTGGATCTCTTGGTTCATCGAAGGTCCCGTGGGGGGCCAGCCTGGCCCTAACCAGTGGTTCAGCGCGAGCTGACTGGATTGTCTGACTATTCGAGTTAGGTGCCGAAACATCATTATTAACCGAAGCTGACTGAAGCAGTCCGGCCAAGCTATTTACTTATTTTTATTTCCTGTGCCATGATGCACTTGTAACGCCTCTTTGGAGGTTGTAACTCTTTTCATTGATGAAGAAATAAAGAAGCTTTTATTTTTTCTTCTTTTAGCACCTGCTTCTTTTTCGATGTGATTGTTCTTGAGAGTTACTACTCCCATATCATGCTTTTTGTGTCATAGCATATCTCGGCGTTCTTGCTACCTTGCTTTTCCTAAGACCAATGCTCGATCCTCAGCGGAGGAAAACGTTTGTCTTGTTTGGGTCAGAGGTGGACCTGGGCGGTCCCGGAGACTCATGCGGTAAGCATGATCCCGTTTGTAAAATGAAGCAGGTATTTCTTGGAAAGAGATAGCTCGTATGTCTTTACGGTTGAGTAGAAGAGGTTGCTTACTTCTGCCGAAGTATCATTGCGTCAAAGAATTGAGAGATTACTCATCTAGATCGGAACTTTAGATAACATTTTAAGAATTTGCCATTTGACTTGCCGAGGTTTTAGATAATCACTCGGTTGTAGCCGAGGCTTGGAATATCGATTGTCGCCGAGGTTTCGGAATATCGCTCGGTTGTTGCCGAGGTTCGGAATATCGCTCGGTTATTGCCAAGGCTTCAGAATATCGCTCGGTTGTCGCCGAGGTTTCGGAATATTGCTCGGTTGTTGTCGAGGCTTCGGAATATCGCTAGGTTATTGCCGAGGCTTGGAATTCGCTCGGTTGTTTTACTTGGTCCTTACTGCAACTGTGGATTCAGGCACGGACGATCAAAGAGGATGGGGGCTACCCGAGCGATGGAAGGGGCGCCCGAAGCCTGTAAATCGGTCACTCTCGAAGAGGGCGAGCCATGATACACTCTTTTCTCCGCATTTTTTCGAGGATACCTGATTCGAGGAAGTTTGGCAGACTTTCGAGGATATTTACTTCGAAAATGGTCCGGCAGATCGGAGGGAGTCTAGTCCCGAGAAGGGAGCTCCTTGAGCACCTCAACGTTATTAATGATCTCTTCGACGAAGGACGGAACTCTTCATTTCCCGCGAGCGCCCACTAAGGTGGTGATGCGTGGAGTTTCCACGGGCTAAGATTAATGGCTCGAACGATCAAAATATTCACCAGGAGTGGTTTAAATACGGATGAGAAGGATGCCTATGTTAGTCATCTTTTCAGCCGATCTCCCAAGAATTCCTGGGTTCTGAGATGGCGTCTGAGGTGAGGGGCGATCAATTGTGGCGCCGAGCAGCGGCACTAATGGCCGTGGGGGGTCCCAGGGGAGCCGCGTTATGCTAACTATTGATGGGGAGGTCCTGGCGTCAATGTTCGGATCGTGAGCGGCTTCAGAGAGCGGCCAAACAATATCTGGCCATTTCTATGAGGGAGGTCAAGCTCCTTCATCATGCCAACGACCGATTGGAGGGGGAAGTAGCATCCCTCCGACAACAGATCGCCGAGTCAGCTCGGCGTGGGGAGGGCTTGGCGGCTCCCGAAAAGATGATAAGCCCCAGTGAGGGCTCATGTATCTTTTTCTTTCTTTTTTGCCCTTTTTGTGATGAAATGAAAAAGGGAATTTTGCAACTTTTGTGTTTGCTGTTATATCCAAATGTTTGTTCTTATCACTTGGCCTTGGCCGAGATTTTTGACAAGTGACGCTCTTCGGCTTTGGCCGAGGCTTTTAATAAGGAATGGAGATGCACTTCGGCTTTGCCGAGGCTTTTATTCGGTGCTGGCCGGGGCTTGTAAGCTGCCCGAATCCGGTCGAAGTTTTCTTGCTCTTCGGTCCAACCGGGGCTTGTAAGCTGCCCAAATTTGGATGGATTTTTTTTTCCTTTCAGTCCGGCCGGGGCTTGTAAGCTGCCCAAATCCAGATGAAGTTTTCTTCATTCTCTGCTCCGGCCGGGCTTGTAAGCTGCCCGAATCCAGATGAGTTTTCTTCTCCCTTCAGTCTGGCCGAGGCTTGTAAGCTGCTCGAATTGGATGAGGTTTTCTTCGTTCTCTGGTTGACCGGGGCTTGTAAGCTTCCCAAATCGGATGAAGTTTTGGAGATCACTTGATCCGGCTGGGGCTTGTAAGCTGCCCAAATCCGGATGAGTTTTGGAGATCACTTGGTCCGGCCGAGGCTTGTAAGCTGCCCAAATCCGGATGAAGTTTTCTTCGCCCTTCAGTCCGCCGGGGCTTGTAAGCTGCCCAAATCCGGATGAGGTTTTCTTCGTTCTCTGGTCCGGCTAGGGCTTGTAAGCTGCCCGAATCCGGATGGAGTTTTCTTCGCCCTTCAGTTCGGCCGAGGCTTGTAAGCTATCCGAATCGGATGAGGTTTTCTTCGTTCTCTGGTCTGGCCGGGGCTTGTAAGCTGCCCGAATCGGATGGAGTTTTCTTTGCCCTTCAGTTCGGTCGGGCTTGTAAGCCCAAATCCAGATGAGGTTTTCTTGTTCTCTGGTCCGGCCGGGGCTTGTAAGCTGCCCGAATCCGAATGGAGTTTTCTTTACCCTTTAGTCCGGTCGGGGTTTGTAAGCTGCCCAAATCTGGATGAGGTTTTCTTCATTCTCTGGTCCGACCAGGGCTTGTAAGCTGCCCGAATCTAGATAGAGTTTTCTTTGTCCTTCAGTCCGACCGAGGCTTGTAAGCTGCTGAATCTGGATGGAGTTTTGAGATCACTTGGTCCAGCCGGAGCTTGTAAGCTGCCCGAATCCGGATGGAGTTTTGGAGATCACTTGGTCCGGCCGGGGCTTGTAAGCTGCCCAAATCTGGATAAAGTTTTGGAGATTACTTGGTCTGGCTGGGGCTTGTAAGCTGCCCGAATCCGGATGGAGTTTTGGAGATCACTTGGTCCTGCCGGGGCTTGTAAGCTGCCCGAATCGGATGGAGTTTTGGAGATCACTTGGTCCCCAGCTACACTAGGGGTGCTTGACCATACCGAGTCTTTATCGAATAGGACTTGGCCCAGCCATGGTGCGGAGATATTGCTACTCAAGGAGATAGCTCAGTCATGCCGAGAATGGGCAAGTAACAACCATTTTTCATTGTGACTTTTGGTAGAAAAATGATTGCAGCGATAGAGCCATGAATAATAGAGACAGGATGATAATGTTGTAAATAGGGCGAGTTTTAGAAAGTGTACCCTACTGGCGGTATATACGGAGATTATCCGAATTCCACGTCCGAAGAATAGATTTTTCACTCAGATCCTGGAGCTTGTAGGTGCCAGGTCCGATGACTTCTGCCACGTGATAGGGGCCTTCCCAGTTTGGAGACATCTTTCCTTGTTCTAGTGGTTTGGAGACAGATGCTTTTTGGAGGACGAGATCGCCAGGTGAGAAGGATTTTTCTTTGACTCTGGTGGCATGATAGCGGGCCACTCTTTGCTGATATGCAGCTATCCTAATTCGAGCTTTCTCTTTGATTTCTTCCACCAGGTCGAGATTGGTGCTTGTCGAGCACTTGGACTCCTTTTTCCTTGTCAGCTCGGTGCAGGCAGCCCTCCATGATTCCTCGACTCTGGCATACTTGTCCTCTAGGGCCATTATATTGGAGAGGTTCGGAGGGTAGCTAACCTCCAACGCCAGGTAAAAGTTACTCTCCTTCAACACTAGGCCTGCTAGGGCGGACATGGCCACCTCATGGTTAAGATGGTCCACTTCCAGCATGGCCGTATTGAAATGACCGAGATATTTCTTCAAGGACTCCCCCTCTATCTGCTTAACCTCAGAGAGGGAGTTAGATCTCCGCTGGTGACGATAGCTGACGAATTGGCTGATGAAGAGGCAGCTCAGCTCGTCAAATGAACCAACAGAACCTGGTTTTAAGGCATTGAACCAGGTTCGGGTGGACCCCCTGAGAGTAGAAGGGAAGGCGCGGCAGAGGATCGCATCTGATTTCCCATGGAACATCATGATTGATCGGAAGCTGCTAAGGTGGTCATCGGGATCAGAGGATCATGATAGGGCTCGATGGCGGATAGCTTGATGTGGGAGGGAATCACTTCCTCCATGATCTCCTTAGAGAAGGGAATGCCCTGCTCCACTTTATGCTGAAGCGGATGGGCTTGATTGGCGGCATCCAACTCCTGATGCATCTCTAGAGTTGTTGGCGGATCTCCCCAGCACAGTAGAAGGAGCTGGGCGAGGAGAGAAATGAGACAGTGTCGAGTCGTGACGAGAGAACACGAGAAAGGGATCGGGCCCACCAAGATCGGGGAAGATCCTTGTGTAGACCCCTTGGGGGGCTGGCTCAGCTTTCCTAGGGCGACGAGGGGGTCTGCAACCCCATGTGGACCGGAAGAAGAGATCGCTGGATGAACAGGGGCCGCGTTCTCCTCAGGAAGGTGCAGAGTAGGCAGCCAGATGAGGGGCTTCAAAGTGCCCCTAAATCAGGTGGGCTAGAGCTTAGACTGCTGGACCAGCGAGGCAAACTGGTCCTTGGTCACTGGGGCCGCCAGTGGCGATGGAGTTTTAACTGGTGGTGGCGATGGCGCTATGCTGCTTACCGGATCAGGTCTTTGGAGGCGACCTGGCCCCGGGCTTTGGAAGTAGCCTTTCTTCGATTGGCCATGGGAGAGTTCTCTTTCAGATCGAGATCCTTGTCTCATGGATCACAAGTTTATGGGACTTGAGGGCCCTTCCTCTAGCGCCAATTTGTTGCTGCTGAAATATGTCCTCGACTCAGGCGCGATCGGCTTCAGGATGGGCTCCCTCCTGGGTGGACCTGCAAAACAGTCCTCATGCGAGAGCGTTGGGAGTGGCCCTCTGCAGAAGAACCTCCGACGCTCAAGTCAGCGAGGATCGGCAATCAACAAATATGAGGAGAAGGCTCTCGCTAAAGAGTCTCTCAGGGGTGTCCTCTCGAAAGCTCGAGCAGAGCGTTAATGGCGGAAAGGGTGAGCAGAGATAGAAGGAGAGTGGACCAGTAAGCAAGTGCATACCTAAGAAGTCGGAGACGTTCTATTTATAGAGGATCACCTGATTCCTTGGGGGCGTCATGGGTTCGAAAGCCGTTAGGATTCGAATCCAGTTTGTTATAAGGTCAGTAAGATTGTATCTTGTTAGTTAGAGGATCAATGGCTGGGAGAGCTGGTTGATGTCTTGAGATTCGGAGACGGTAGGCTCCAGGGCTCTAGGCACTCTCGGATGATTCTTGTTTAAACTCTTCCATGCCGGATTCCGCAGAGGTGCTTGAGTGCCCTGCTGGTCTGTCGGGGCACGGATAGCTCGATTGATGAGGCACAATGGATAGGAATGGCTCGGCTGAGTCCGAGAGATAGGAACAACTTGGCTGAGGCCGAGAGATGGGAATAGCTCGGCTGAGGCCGAGAGATAGAAAACTCGGCTGAGGCGAGAGATGGGAATAGCTCGGCTGAGGCCGAGAGACCGGGATAGCTCGGCTGAGCTCGGCTGAGGCGAGAGAGATGGGATAGCTCGGTGGAGGCCGAGAGAGATGTTATAACTCGGCTGAGGCCGAGAGAGACGTCATAGCTCGCTGAGGCCAAGAGATGTGATCTGTGCCTTGGGAATCCTTGGCTCGCTGAGGGGCTAAGGTGCCCCAATCCATTGAGGCTGATTCATCTCTAGCGGATATTGCACAGCAAGTGGGAGTCATAGTTGATCCTAACCCCTTGCACGATTATTAATGCAACTGCAATTTTATCCCTCAACAGTTTGTTTTCATCCTACTGTTAAAATGAGTGATGGCGTTCTTACTATAGCTATTATTTATGTAAGTGGCAAGGATTATTACTATTTTTACTTTGCTTTCGCTATTATGTTTTTAGTTGTATATGATAGTGTTGTAATTAATGGAAAGCTTGAAGGCATAACAATATTGGTAAGGGATTTAAGTGCGTCGCTAATTAGTAATGCCATTAGTTAGCAACGCACTAATGGCATCGCTAAGTGAATTAGTGACGCCTTATGACATCGCTAAACTCGATTAGCGACTCCTATCTGGTGTCGCTAATCATGTGTCGCTAATTAGCGATAAAATTCTCGGCATCGCTAATTTTTACTGTGATGATCATTTTAGCGACAAAAATTTTGGCATTGCTGTTGGGTTGGATTAGCAACAAATTTTTGAGGTTTGTGATGCCAAAATGCATCTCTAATTTGAAAAATTCTTATAGTGGTTATCTCTTTTTTATTTATACATAAGTTAAAGATCATAAAAATATATAATTTTACTATTTAGATCTTTTTAATTGTATAAATCATGATCAAACTATTGATTTTTATTTAGATATCACATTATTGGATTCATTTTAGGAGGAGTGGATAACATTTCATCCGAGTAAAATATAATATGTTTACATACACTACGTTAAGGCTATGATTCCATGGAAGGCTCATAAAAAATGTCAAACATGAGAAAATATATAATAATTTTTAGAATAATAATTTCATACATAGAAAAATAGAAGAAATAGGAGAGAGAGCCACTTGTTATTGGATGAAATATTGTTTAGAACTTGGGATTAAGTTTGTAGAACTTGAGACAAAAGATTAGGAAGATGCAATTAAAAATAATTGGCTAAAATATATTTTTGATTCCAAATTTTTCACTCAACAATATTTTATAAATTTTCTTCCGTCTCACATCTCATTGTATGGGACCAACTAAATTTGATGAAATAGCTAATATGATGCATTAAGATGATATATCAATCACTTCATCAATTTCAACTGATTCTGAAATGTTAGACATTAAGTATTTTTAAAACATAATGAACTAAATTATAGCAACCAAAAGTTTGAAGATCAAAATGATTTTTTGAGTGAAAGTTTGAGGATCAAAAGTATGCTTTCGTCAATGTTTTTTTTTTTCAAATTTTATTTTTAATTTTGAACCATGGAAATGCGAAAGAAAAAAAGTGGTAACTGAGCGCGATATTAATTAAGAAATCATTAGTTACAAAACTCCATAAGAGCCTTCTTGCATGGTTAAGAAATCATTCGTTGCTACAGTAAGTTGCGATTCATTGCTACAATGAGTTCGTCCTGTTTGGTGCTTTGTGATTCGTGCTTCGGTCTTCGTCGGTTGATCTCCGGCGATCTGGTCTGCTCCCAATTTCCGTTTCTCTCCGGTTGATGGCTGGTGCTGCCCCCAGTCCTCCAATGGCTGCGGATGTTGAAAGGAGGGGCGCACAGGCAGGAACAGAACTGTGGAGCCAGGCTTCGTCTGGGTCTCCCCTTCACCGTCACTGGAAGTGGTGGCGTCGTTGGAAGGCGCTTTCCGACATTATCCAATTCCAACAGCTGTCTTGGAGGAGGCTAACTTCGGATGGGAGAAGACGGCCATTTTGGCTAGATCTTTCAGTCGCTGGATCCCTGCTGAAGCCATCATTCGGGAGTTTCGTCGCGGGGTCCCAGGTGATATCATTCCGGTTAGCCTGGCTCATCGATGCCACATCTTCTGATTTGTAGATCCTCTTGCTCAAGCGATGGTGATGGGCAGACCGTGGGTGGTCAATGGCCTACCGATCGCCATTGAAGGTTGGCGTTCGGAGTTCATCCCTGTGGCGGATTCTGTTGCTTTGGCTCTGCTCTGGGTGTGCCTGCCAAACCTCCCCCTGGAATTCTGGAACGACGAGATTCTGAGAGAGATTCTGGCGCCTGCGGGCTGTTATCTCTTCTCTGATCAGCCACTCAGCAAAGAAGCAGGGGAGGGTTTGCTCGGGCGTGCGTTCGAGTTGACCTCTGGTGCCCGCTCCGGCCGGGTGCCAGAGTCAGGGGAAGGGATCTCCCTTCTTGCAGCAATTTCAATTTGAACAGTTGGAGGGGATTTGTCCGATGTGTGGGTCGATCCATCTCTTTGGCCCCTGCTCTGCGTCGACTCATCCCTTTGTTTCGGAGGATGTACCTCACGTAGCTCTCTACGGGCCTTGGATGACTGCGACTCGGCAGAGGAGGGTGTCTCCTAATCACCCAGCTGAGCGGAAGAAGACGAGCCCTCAATCCAATCCAGTGGCTGCAGATGGCTCGCCTCCAGGTTCAGACTCCCGTCCGGAAGGCTGGCAAGTGCCTGGGAGGGTGGCTCGTCGGAGCGTGCGTAAGAATGGGAGGTCTCAGGCTTCTGCTTCAGTGGCCCCTGCACAGTTGAAGGCTAGGTTGCAAGAGGCTTTAGTGAAGCAGCCCGTGCTGGTTTCTGGGAAGCAGTATTCTCAGCGTGCCGGTTACATTGTGCACCCGAGAGCTGAACTTCAGCCTGAAAGTTCAGACCTCAGGCTTCCTTGCTTCAAAAATCTGCTTCCATGAACCCCTTTGCCTCACTTGGGTCGGAATTATTGATGGATGGTCTAGGGCTTTTCGGGATGCCAATCCGGGTCCCTCAAAGCGGCCCAGGCCGGTCGAGACTCAATCCCCGGATTATCTCTAAATCTAATAAACGCAAAGGCAAGAGTGCAGCGTCCGCTTCTTCATCCCTCAAGGACAAAGTTGCCTCTTCTGATACTCCTATTCATAATCTGGGTATGTAGCCTTGGCTAGCGCGGCTGAGCCGACTATTTGCAGTCAGGTGTCGGCTTCTGAGGGGATGGTGCCACAGTCAACTTTGATTGACGGACACTGTCATGAGTCAGTTGTTTCCTGCCTTAAAGTGGCAATTCGGGGGCGGTGCAACGACTCCCTACTCTCTGCGGGTGATCATGTCGAGGGTAACCAATTGATGGATTGTAGTTCTCAAAAGGAGGAGGGAGGTACCCTATCTCTAGGGTACCTTTCTGATAATACTATGTTGGAGGATCAGGTGGGAGCCCCGCCTCCCCAGCTAATTAAATGAAGATTTTAATATGGAATGTAAGAGGAGCTTAAAAACCATCTTTTCGCTCCTCCTTTCAAAGACTGTTGCAGATTCACAAATTTGATATATGTATTCTGTTGGAAACTCGTCTATCGGGGGATAGTCTGGCCTGTTTCAGGAGGCAGATTTTGAGATCATGGACTTCTTATGTTGTGGAGTCTGTGGGTCTTTCTGGGGGAATTATTGCCATCTGGAGTAATACATCCATTAAGGTCGATGCTTTTCATCAATGCAATCAGCAGATTGCTCTTGTTATTTCGAGGGGATGTCAGACCCCTAGCTTCTTTCCGGTATCTATGCAAGCACGGATTTTAGAGAGAGGCGTGTCCTATGGTCCGAGGTCCTCTCTCTTCTTGCCCAGGGATTTGCTTCCATTATTGCTGGGGATTTCAATTGCATTACTAATGCCAATGAAAAGAAAGGTGGTCGGCAAGTCCGTGACTCTATGGGAATCTCTGAGTTCATATCCTTTATTTCTTCAGCGGGGCTTCTGGATTTGGGATTCTCGGGTCCCAATTTCACCTGGTGCAACAACCGGCAGGGGGCTACTTTTGTTTGGGAGAGATTGGATAGAGCTATGGCCAATGCCCAATGGCTTCATATGCATCCTTCTGTTTCTGTTACTCATCTTCCTAGGATTGCCTCTGATCACTGCCCTATCTTGATTTCCACATAGGTCGATTTTCAGCAGCGGAAACAGTTTAGATTTGAGCAGTTCTGGACTTCTTGCTCTTCTGCCCGATCTATTATCTCCCAAGTTTGGCAGCTTCCTATGCGTGGCAACGCCTTTTATCGTCTTGCTAGGCGATTCATGTTAGCGAGACGCAGGCTTTCCAGATGGAATAGATTGGAGGTTGGGACCTTCAGAGGAGGATTGAGCGGGTCGAAGCCGATATCGCTTCCCTTTAGACTATTGAGGATCAGAATGAGGGCCTCTCTGATGCTGATCTCTCTTCTCTTCGAGCTATACTCTCTACTCACCACTCCCTCCTTCAGCAGCAGGAGACTTTTTGGAGGCAGAGATCCAGGGTTCAGTGGATTCGTGATGGGTACCGTAACACTAGATTTTTCATCATCAGACCACTTTAAAGCGTCGTGCAGCCAACCGAATTCGGAGTTTAGTCGATGAGGATGGGCACTTTCAGGAGGATATTGTTATCATTCGTGAGCAGTTATTACATTTCTTCCAGTCGAGATGTTCTCTGGTTCCTTCCTCTAAGAAGGTCTTGTCTCATGAGAATGACTATCTGATCAGACCGATTACTGCTGAAGAGATTCGGATGGCTTTATGGGAGCTTGCTCCTGACAAGGCACCTGGGCTCAATGGGTTTCCGCCTTTCTTTTTCGCCAGTATTAGAATATTATCGGTCAGGAGGTTGTTCTTGCCATTCAGCTTGCCTTCCATTCCAA
Organism: Calamus simplicifolius; assembly: GCA_900491605.1. NCBI lineage: Eukaryota > Viridiplantae > Streptophyta > Magnoliopsida > Arecales > Arecaceae > Calamus > Calamus simplicifolius. Next base: position 362,517 of record UESW01004992.1, on the reverse strand, counting down.
ATCTATTCCTGCTGATTGGAACCAGACTTTCATTACTCTTGTGCCCAAGCGCACGATGCTTCTAGCCCTCAACATTTTCGACCCATCAGCCTATGCACTACATTGTATAAGGTCTGTGCGCGACTCCTAGTCTCTCGTCTACGTGATATTATCCCGTGCCTCATTTCTGCTGAGCAGGGGGCTTTTATTAGAGGCCGGAGCATTTCGGATAATATTCTTATCGCTCAGGAGTTTATGTATGATCTTCAGCGAGCCCCTACCAGGCAGTGTCTGATGGCTGTCAAGCTTGACATGGAGCGAGCCTATGATAGGATGAGCTGGTTTTCTTGCACCAAACTCTCATGGAGTTTGGTTTTGATGGTCTTTTCATAGATTGGATTATGACCTGTATTCAGAAGCCATCCTTCTCTCTCCTCATTAACGGCAATCAGACCGATTTCTTTCATTCGGCTGTGGGCCTTCGACAGGGATGCCCTTTATCCCCCTTTTTGTTCATTCTAGCAGCGGATTCTCTATCTTGTGCTTTACACCAGGCTCAGCTTGAGCATTGCATTGCCCCCTTTATGGCCGGTACCCTGGGCCCCTCCATTTCTCACTTGCTTTTTGCGAATGACTGTATTCTTTTGGGCCGGGCTACGCTCCGTAATGCAACTGCTTATGCATCCATTCTTTAGAGCTATTGTTAGGCTTCGGGTCAAAAGGTCAACCTAGAGAAGTCATTGATCTGCTTCAGCTCGAAGACTACTGGTCTGTTAGGGAGTCTATTCACCATACCCTTGGCATCTTTTCTAAGGCTGACCGGTTATCCTATCTGGGGATCCCCATTATGGGTCGTTGTCCTCGTATTAGTGATTACACTGCTATCGAAAGATGAGTTCATGATCGGATTGGCGGTTGGCAGGTCACTGGACTATCCATGATGTCGAGGATCACCCTTATTCGATCCGTCCTTACGTCCCTTCCTCTGCATCTTCTTTCTAATACAGCTGTTCCGATTACTTGTTTGCGGAGGATTGAGAGATGCTTCAGGGACTTCCTTTGGGCTTCTAAGCAGGATGGGCATGGTATTCATCACCAGGCTTGGGAAGTGATTTGTCGGCCAATTCAGGAAGGTGGCCTTGGTATTCAGTCTCTTCTAGTCAGGAGGGAGGCTCTGCTTGCCAGGCATGCCTCGCGATTTCTTCTTGATCCGCACTGTCTGTGGAGTTCCTTTATGAGGGCTAGATACAGCGACTGGAGCTCTTCTATGGTTACTCAGCCTACCAGGGGGCACTCCTTTTTCTGGAAGGAGGTTTGTCGCTACGCTCTGACTATTATGAACAATATTTCATGGATGATCGGAGACGGCTCCTCTATTGATGTTCTACATGATATATGGATTTCTGATGTGTCTTTGGCCCGATGGCCCACCTTTATTAGCACAGATATTCGATTGGTATGAGGGTTAAGGATCTAATCTCTCAAGATCCCCACTCTTGGCATATCCCTACCGTTACATGTTTGTTCGGGAGGAGCTTCTTCGGCGTATTCTTTCCATTCCGCTCATCCCTGGGCTTACAGCTGATTCGAGATTATGGCGGAGATCTTGCCTTTCTAGAGCTCCCACTAGGGACCTTATGAAGGAACTTGGACCTCAGCTGCAGGGCACGAGGGATGCTGCGTGGATTTGGAAGCTTCCCACTCATCCCAGGGTTCAGCTTTTCATATGGAAGCTTCTTTGGGACTCTTTACCTGCTTGTTCTCTACTCTCTGGGAGGGGGCTGGCCATTCAGGCGACTTGCCCTCTGTGTGGCCAGGAGGATGAGACCATTGACCACGCCATCTTCACTTGCCCCCGTGCAATCTGGATCTGGTCGAGAATGGATTATCAGTGTAGAGTGGATGTCTTGGGCTCTTCGCGATCTTCTTTCCTTCTTGATCTCCGGAGGGCCACCCAGCACCAGAGTGCTCTGTGGACTACTACTGCCTATCAGATATGGTTATCTAGGAACCAGCTTATCTTCACTAATGATGCTATCTCTTCTCAAAGGATTGTGCGGAGGGCTAGACTTCTTTCCAGGGAATTTTCTCTCCATAGTAATGTTGTTGATTTTGACACCTCTGGCCACTGGGGTTCCCCTGCTACTTTGGTAGCGAATCAGCGTAGGGTTTTTATATCTTAGGAACCCCCCTCCAGGGTTTGTTAAAATCAATTTTGATGGAAGTGTTCGGGGAAGACTTGCTGGTTCAGCCTTCATCATTCGCCGGATTGATGGAGCTTTACTGGCGGCGGGTGGCTTTGGCATCCTCGACTCCTCTGTCCTGATGGCTGAGTTGTATGCTGCTGGGCTGGTATCTCCTATGCTGCCCGGGTTCTTCATGCTCACAGCTTTTTATTGAAGGGGACTCTTTAACGGTCATTAGGTGGCTCCGGTTGGAGAGAAGCACTCAAGCTCCTTCTAATCCCCTTCTCTCGACATTTGGTATGTTCTTCGGGAGCTTCACAGTGTCCACATCAGGCATATCTTCCGTGAAGCTAATTCGGCGGCAGACTGGGTAGCGGCCTTCGTGGCCCATCATGCAGGTTACTGGAGATGGAATCAGGGTGACCCCTGTCCCCTTGTTCTGAAGCAAATTTTATTTTTGATATTTCAGGGTTGATTCGCACTAGGCTAGTATGATAGTGTGATCACCCGTTTTGTACCAAAAAAAAAGGGCGACGTGAGATAATGATAGGAGAAGGGCGAGGATACGCAAGAGGAGAAGAGCGCCCAAGTTGGGAGTGGACAAGGCAAGATTCAAATCTGAGTAACATTTACGTTGGGCCCGTTAAGACGATAGTAAGGCACCGTCTCAATGAAAGCCGCGCAAAGAGCGGCATCCACTTAAATCAGTTGCTGGTTTGGTGGATTTTGTTGGCATTTTAATCGAGCTTTTTAAAACTTTTTGATGGTGGATATGGTGGAAGACGGATGGGGAAATAGCATGGAAGAAAAACCTTTTATTTGCATCACGTGTGGTGCAAGAACACTTGCATGCTAATTGGCTATATGCGCAGGTATGGCAAGAATAAGAAAGCTCTTGAGGCACATGCAGCCACATATGCGCATGATCAATCATCGCGCGCAATGTCCAAATACTTTTCCTAGCATGAAACGGCAAACGAACCTAGGGCTTGCTTGAGAGAGGAGATAGAAGGGAAATGAAAAAAAATAAAGAGGGATATTGTAATATAATTGTTTTAAAAAATTTTAAATAGAAAAAAAGAAAGAATTTAGAAAGATTTCTTACCAAATCTGCAATATTTTTTAAATCTTCAAGGAGGTTTGTAAGGATTTATTTTACTTTTTTTATTTAAAAAGTACAAAAATTCTTCTAAATTTTATAAGATTTTTAAATAATAGAAGTATTTCAGTTTTATCTTTACCTTCCTTACTCTAGCCTTTGTCCTCAAGAAGGCTCAACCCAATGGATCTTGTTGCTCGGACGAATACAAAGCCTATGAGGTGGCATTCAAGGAGCTTTATTTTTTTTTTTTCCTTCATCATTACTGTAGAAAAGGATACGCCCCACTTATACTACTTTGAATGCCAACTTACAATATTTTAAAATTATTGGGGGTAAAATTATCATTGCATTGATATCCGTGCGAGGCGGCTAAGGCTGACCTCCTCCCGCCGTCTCCCTCCGGGCTTCCGTGGCTCGGCCCTTTCCGGGCTTCCCTAGCTCGGCCTCTTCCGGGCTTCCCTAGCTCGGTCCCTTCCGGGCTTCCGTAGCTCGCTTCTACCTAGCGATCCACGCCCTGACGTCTACCTCCGCGGAACCTGACGCGGGAGAGCTTAAGCTTACCCGGGCAGCACCTTAGGCAAGGAATCATGTTGAGACGTGGCCTAAGACCTATTGTAACCGCCCCAGGTCTACTCACCCAGATCCCAAGACATCAAGGAGCTCTCCCAGCCGTCGATCCCTTAACAAACAAGGCGTGGATTCTAACGGCCCCACAACGGCCTGATTCTGTCTACCCCCGTATCGTAACAACCCCAGAACCTTCCAGAAGATGCTCAAGTCCCCAGGTGACAGTCTATAAATATCAGATTGGCAGATTCCCTCAGGTACGCGACTCTTGACGCACAAAACTCTGGAATCATTCTTCTCTCCCGGCAGCTCGTCGGTGCTTTTTCCCTCCTAGAGCTTCCGATTGGCCGCCCCCTGGAGAGGTCTCCCGGAGAGATCCACCTCCCCATTGTCTGGTTGATCGCCGATTCCTTCCTCACTGACTTGAGCGTCGGAGGGCCTTCCGCGGAGGACCACCCCCAGCGTCCCTCCGCGTGTGGGCTTCCTTTTTGCAGGTCCGCCGCACCCCTCTCCCTGGAGATCGACCGCGCCCGAGTCGGAGGACGGATCCTGGCGGCAACAGATTGGCGCTAGAGGAAGGGTCTCAAGTCCCATTAAAACTTGAAAAAAGGAGACAAGGATCTTAATCCGGAGAAGAACCTCTCTGATGGCCAACCGGAATAGAGCAACCTCTGATGCCCAAGATCAGGTCGCCTCCCAGAGGCCTGATCCGACTGGCGCCACAGCGCCACAACCCCCACCTATCGAGACTCCGTCGCCGCCTGCCATTCCGGTGACCCAGGACCAGTTTGCTACGCTGGTCCAGCAAGTCCAGGCTCTTACCCACCTGGTCCAGGAGCGCCTTGCAGCTCCTCCTGCCTCGCATCCTCAGAAGGAGGCGGCGATTCCTTCTTCGTCGACAGCCTCCTCCTCCGATTCCCGTGGATCCGCGAACCCTCCATATCGGCCCAGAGGAGGAAACCAATCCCGCGAGGCGGTCATGATCGAGATCCTCTCAGATCTCGGCGAATCCGCTCCCTCTCTCCGGCGACGTCTCACCATGATTCGACACCATCCTTGCGGTTCTCCCGCCCAGCTGCTCCTCTCGCCGGCGAGGAGGAGATCCGCCGCCAGATCCAGGAGATGCGCCAGGAGCTGGACGCCGCCAAGCAAACCCATCTGCCCCAGCCCAAGGCGGAGCTTGGTATCCCTTTCTCTAAGGGGATCATGGAGGAAGTGATTCCCTCCCACGTTAAGCTGCCAGCCGTCGAACCCTACCACGGCTCCACTGATCCGGATGACCATCTCAGTAGCTTCCGGTCGATAATGATGTTCCACGGGGCATCCGATGCGGTCCTCTGCCGCGCCTTTCCATCCACCCTCAGAGGATCCGCCCGAACCTGGTTCAACGCCTTGAAGCCAGGTTCCATCGATTCATTTGACGAGCTGAGCCACCTTTTCATCGGCCAGTTCGTCAGCAGCCGCCGCCACCGACGGAGATCCGACTCCCTCTCCGAAGTCAAGCAAAGAGAGGGGAGTCCTTGAGGAATTATCTTGGCCGTTTAATAAGGCCATGTTGGAGGTGGACCACCTTAATCATGAGGTGGCTATGTCCGCCCTAGCGGGGGAGTTCAAAGGAGAGCGACTTCTATCTGGCTATGGAGGTCAGCTACCCCCCATGTCTCTCTGATATGATGGCCCTTGCGGATAAGTACGCTAGGGTCGAGGAGTCGCGGAGAGTCGCCCGCGCTGAGCAGGCAAGGAAGAAGCAGGAGCCCAAAGCCCCGACAGACACCGTCCCATCCGTCGGCCAAGTCCACCTCGCCGCCAAAGAGTCCCTCCGCTGCCGCCAAGGAATCGCTCCCGGAGTCCCCCCAGGCGATTCGATCGCTACACTCCGTTGACTGTGCCTCGAGCGCAAATCCTCATGGAGATAGAGCGCCAGCTTCCCCGACCAGTACCTCTCCGAGGGAACCCGACCCGAAGAGATCCTGCCAAGTACTGCCGCTACCATAGGGAACATGGTCATGACACTGAGGAATGCTGGCAGCTGAAGAATGAAATCGAGAGACTGATTCGGCGGGGACGGCTGGACCAGTTCAGAAGAGCACCTGAGCCGCCACAAGGAGGTGACCGCCAGCCCGAGCTCCCACAACTCCCTCCTCCACCAAATCCGCCCGTGGTTGGCCGTATCAACATGATTGAGGAGGCCGGCGGATCGAGCTCCAGGGCGACGGTGATGCACCGGTGCCGAAGAAGGCACGCACAGGCGAACTTTCCTTTTCTGATGATGATCTTCTTGGGATACAGCTCCCCCATGATGACGCACTTGTTGTATCCCTTAACTTGAACAATTATGATGTAAGCCGAATCCTGGTCGATAGTGGAAGTTCGGTAAACGTTTTGTACCTCGGTGTGTTTGCCAGGATGAAATTGCTCATGGAAAACCTTCGAGCCGTGGATTCCACCCTGATGGGATTCACCGGCGACGTCATCATCCCAGAAGGAATCGTCACCCTGACGGTCCGCGCGGGAACCTGGCCCCTCGTGACCATTGTACAGACCGATTTCCTAGTGACCGACCTCAGGTCCCCATACAACGCCATATTCGGCAGGCCCGGCTTGATGTCCCTTAAGGCGGTTGTCTCTATCCCACATCTGTCTATGAAGTTCCCCACCGAGCGAGGAATTGGAGTGGTTCGGGGAAGTCAGGCCATGGCTCGGCAATGTTTCGTCACGAGCCTTCAGTCCAGAATTCCCGAGGTTGACGGGCTAGACGCTCGCGAGGATTTCGCCGAACAACGGGGGGAACCGGCGGAAGAACTGGAAGAAGTACCGCTAGACGAAGCTCGGCCCGACCGAACCATAAGGATCGGGTCGCTACTCGAAGGAGAGCCTCGTCGCGAGCTGATCAGATTCCTCCAAAGCAATGCGGACATCTTCGCCTGGACCGCCTCCGACATGCCAGGGATTAACCCGAGGTCCTCGTCCATCGTCTCAATGTGGACGAGATGCACAGGCCTGTTAAGCAGAAGAAGAGAAGCTTCGCCCCAGAACGGCAAAAAGCCATTGAAGAGGAGGTCGACAAACTCATCAAAGCCAATTTTGTCCGAGAGGTGAATTACCCAAGTTGGTTGTCAAATGTCGTCATGGTGAAAAAGTCGAATGGCAAATGGAGGATCTGCATCGACTTCACCGACCTCAACAAGGCATGCCCGAAGGATAGCTTCCCCCTCCCTCGGATCGACCAGCTCGTGGACGCCACCTCAGGCCACCAAATGCTGTCATTCATGGATGCCTATTCGGGCTACAATCAGATCCGGATGGCCCCCGAAGATGAAGAAAAGACCGCCTTCATAACCGACCGAGGTACCTACTGTTACCGTGTTATGCCTTTCGGTCTTAAAAATGCAGGAGCGACCTACCAGCGGCTGGTCAACAAGGTGTTCAAGGAGCAAATCGGCCGGAACATGGAGGTGTACGTAGATGATATGCTGGTCAAAAGCAAGGAAGCGCTGCGGCATGTTGAGGACCTCGCGGAGAGCTTTGCCACGCTGCGCAAATATGGAATGAAGCTCAACCCAACCAAGTGTGCCTTCGGCGTCAATTCCGGGAAATTCCTCGGCTTCATGGTCTCCCAGCGGGTATCGAGGCTAACCCTCAGAAGATTCAAGCTCTCCAACGAATGGCGCCCCCAGCGTCTATTAAGGAGGTCCAGCGCTTAACCGGGAGGATAGCGGCCCTTAACCGCTTCGTGGCTCGGTCAGCCGAGAGATGCCTCCCCTTCTTCAAAACTCTCCGATCGGCCAAAAATTTTCAGTGGACTCCTGAGTGCCAGAAATCATTTCAAGATCTCAAGAAGTACCTCGGCTCGCCTCCACTTCTCAGTAGTCCGATCCCGGGGGAGACTCTATTTCTGTACCTGGCCGTTTCAGAGGGCGCAGTTTGCTCGGTGCTAGTCAAAGAAGAAAGCAAAATCCAGAGGCCGATCTACTATGTGAGTAGGCTGCTCCGCGATGCGGAGACGAGGTACACCAGGATTGAGAAAATGGTGCTGGCTTTGATCACCTCAGTCCGGAAGCTACGGCCTTATTTTCAAGCACATTCAGTGACGGTCCTCACCGATCAACCCATCAAGGCGGTGGTCCACCGTCCAGAAACATCGGGGAGAATGACCAAATGGGCCGTCGAACTAAGCGAGCATGACATACATTTTCAACCTCGCCCGGCCATCAAAGCCCAAGTGCTGGCCGATTTCCTCCTCGAGTGTACCATCCCAGAAGACGGCTCTACCCCAGAAAATCCCGAAGGACCAAAGCCTGAAGCTCGGTGGCTCCTTCACGTCGATGGGTCGTCCAATGCCCATCACTCCGGTGCGGGTCTAGTCCTCACCAGCCCAGAGGGAATGATCTTCGAATATGGCGTCCGATTCTCCTTCCCGGCTTCCAACAACGAAGCCGAGTACGAGGCCCTGTTAGCTGGTCTCCGGATCGCCCGCAACCTGAAGGTGGAAAAGCTTAACGCCTTCACCGACTCTCAGCTGGTGGCCGGCCATGTGCGGGGAGAGTTTGAAGCCCGAGAACCAACATGATCCGATATCTCCAAGAGGTGCGCGGCCTACTTCCCCACTTTGCCGAGTTTGAAATTATTCAAATTCCTAGATCGGAAAACGCCCGTGCCGACCTACTCTCCCGATTGGCAACCGCGGAGACGATGGATGCTGAACAAAAATTCCATCTGGAGACTCTGGAAAAGCCGAGTATCATGGAAGCCGATCGGGTGATGCAAATCGAGGCCGAACCATCCTGGTTCGACCCTATCCTCAACTATCTCAAAGAAGGGTCGCTCCCATCCGACCGAAGAGAGGCCAGGAAATTGAAGCTGCAGGCGACCCACTATGTATTGATTGACAGCCAACTTTACAAGCGGTCTTTTTCTATGCCGCTGCTCAGATGCCTCCGCCCACCCGAGGCGGACTATGCTCTACGAGAGGTACATGAAGGGATTTGCGGCAACCATCTGGGAAGCCGGTCCCTATGCCACAAGGTGCTGCGGCAAGGCTATTACTGGCCGACCATGCAGAAAGACGCGGACGACCTAGTCCGAGCCTGTGACGCCTGCCAGAGACATTCAAGCATCCAGAGGCTCCCTTCCGCCGAGCTAGTTTCTATATCCTCCGCCTGGCCCTTTGCCAAGTGGGGGATGGACATCCTCGGCCCATTCCCGCTGGCGACGGGACAGCGGAAATTCTTATTTGTCGCCATTGACTACTTCACCAAGTGGGTTGAAGCGGAAGCAGTTGCGCAAATCACCGAAGCACGGGCCAGAGACTTTGTATGGAGGTCCATCGTCTGCCGGTTCGGCCTCCCCCACACCATAATCACCGATAACGGTAAGCAGTTCGACAACTCCAAGTTCCGCCAATTCTGCGAGGAACACGGAATCCGTCACCACCTTACTTCGGTCGGGCACCCACAAGCCAACGGAGCGGCCGAAGTGACCAACAGGACTCTCCTCCAAGGAATCAAAGCTCGCCTCTCCAGAGCCCAAGGCAGGTGGGCGGATGAGCTACACCATGTCTTATGGGCCTATCGCACCACCCCGAGAATTCCGACGGGCGAGACTCCATTTCGAATGGCTTTTGGCACGGAGGCCGTCATCCCTGTGGAAATAGGCCTCCCATCTTTGCGGGTGGAGAGTTATTCAGAGGAAGCCAGCAACGAGCAACTCCGCACCAACCTCGACTTGGTAGAGGAAGTCAGAGAGAAGGCCCGAATCAGGACGGCTGCTTATCAACAGAGGGTGGCTCGGTACCATGCCTCCAGGGTCAAGGGGAAAACCTTCCTACCCGGCGACCTCGTCCTCCGAAAAGCTTCTGTATCCAAACCGCTGGAGCAAGGAAAGCTGGCGCCGAACTGGGAGGGCCCGTACCAAATCACGGAGATCATTGGGCCGGGAACCTACAAGCTGCAGGATCTCGATGGGAAATCCGTCCCCCGAACGTGGAACTCGGACAACCTCCGCAAATACTATCAATAGGGTATGTCCTTTATGCTTCGCCAGTTATCTATTTTTCCGCAACTTGCTGTGTGAATCGATTATGCACCATATTGCCATAAATTGTAAAAGGAAATAGATACTGCTTACCAATCCTCGGTACAACCGAGTTATCTGCCTGGACAGAAAATCTCCGAACCTTGGCAGGGCCAAGTAAAACAAAGTCTCCGAACCTCGGCTGGGCCGAGCAACAAATCTCCCTTGGCAGGGCCAAGTAAAACAAATCTCCGAACCTTGGCAGGGCCAAGTAAAACAAAATCTCCGAACCTTGGCAGGGCCAAGTAAAACAAAGTCTCCGAACCTCGGCTGGGCCGAGCAACAAATCTCCGAACCTTGGCAGGGCCAAGTAAAACAAAATCTCCGAACCTTGGCAGGGCCAAGTAAAACAAAGTCTCCGAACCTCGGCTGGGCCGAGCAACAAATCTCCGAACCTTGGCAGGGCCAAGAGTCCGAACCTCGGCTGGGCCGAGCAACAAATCTCCGAACCTTGGCAGGGCCAAGTAAAACAAAGTCTCCGAACCTCGGCTGGGCCGAGCAACAAATCTCCGAACCTTGGCAGGGCCAAGTAAAACAAAGTCTCCGAACCTCGGCTGGGCCGAGCAACAAATCTCCGAACCTTGGCAGGGCCAAGTAAAACAAAGTCTCCGAACCTCGCTGGGCCGAGCAACAAATCTCCGAACCTTGGCAGGGCCAAGTAAAACAAATCTCCGAACCTCGGCAGGGCCGAACAAATCTCCGAACCTTGGCAGGGCCTCTCCGAACCTCGCAAGCTACAAAATCTCCGAACCTTGGCAGGGCCAAGTAAAAAAAAGTCTCGAACCTTGGCCGGGCAGGGCCGAGTCTCCGAACCTTGGCAGGGCCAAGTAAATCTCCGAGAACCTTGGCCCTCCGGCAAACAAATCTCCGAACCTTGGCAGGGCCAAGTAAACTCCGAACCTCGGCAGGGCCGAGTCTCCGAACCTTGGCAGGGCCAAGTAAATCTCCGAACCTCGGCAGGGCCGAGTCTCCGAACCTTGGCAGGGCCAAGTAAACTCCGAACCTAAAAAAAGGGCCGAGTCTCCGAACCTTCTCCGAACCTCGGCAGGGCCGAGTCTCCGAACCTTGGCAGGGCCAAGTAAATTCTCCGAACCTCGGAGGGCCGAGATTCTCCGAACCTTGGCAGGGCCAAGTAAATCTCCGAACCTCGGCAGGCCGGAACCTTGGCAGGGCCCTCCGAACCTCGGCAGGGCCGAGTCGAACCTTGGCAGGGCCAAGTTTCTCCGAACCTCGGCAGGGCCGAGTCTCCGAACCTTGGCAGGGCCAAGTAAATTCTCCGAACCTCGGCAGGGCCGAGTCTCGAACCTTGGCAGGGCCCTCCGAACCTCGGCAGGGCCGAGTCCGAACCTTGGCAGGGCCCTCCGAACCTCGGCAGGGCCGAGTCTCCGAACCTTGGCAGGGCCAAGGAACCTAGTTCTCCGAACCTCGGCAGGGCCGAGCTACAAAATTCTCCGAACCTTGGCAGGGCCAAGTAAATTCTCCGAACCTCGGCAGGGCCGAGAATTCTCCGAACCTTGGCAGGGCCCTTGTTCTCCGAACCTTGGCAGGGCCAAGTAAAAACCTCCGAGTCTCCGAACCTTGGCAGGGCCAAGTAAAAACCTGGCTCCGAACCTGGAACCTTCGAGGAACCTTCTCCGAACCTCGGCAGGGCCGAGGAACCTTTTACCGAAACTCGACTACTCGAGTGACAGGTTCCCCGAACCATGGGAAAAGGGATCCCCGAGCTTCGGCCAAAGCCGACTCACGATACTCCGAGCTCCGATAAAAGCGGAGCACAAAATACCAGACTCCTGACCTAAGCAAGGAGCGTATTCGCCGAACGATCTCTGCACCACCGCGCACGAACCTCAACTAGTTCGGGCGACATGAGATCCTCGTCTAAGGACGAGCGGAACGCTTTTACGCCCCACAAACAACATAATCAAGCTCGGCACAGAAAAGACGAGGATTGAGAACAGAAATAACTCTCTTTATTGCCGATCAAGATCAGTTACAAATGCCTCACAGGCGTTACAAGAACATTGAAATGCATAAAATAAAGGCAAATACAAAACTCGGGCAACTGCTCCAAAGCAGGCCTAGACGCTGCGATTTTCCCATCCGGATCGACAAATCATGCAAACCACGAAACGGCCAATCGCCTGGGCGGATGAATTAAAAGATCCAAAAGGAGGCATGGCCCGTGGATGCTGATTCTGAGGATTCGGGCGACCCAGCCCGCTCCCCTAGGAGGGGGTGCTGGATCGCAGGTCGCCGTCCAGCCAAGAGCAAGGACCATCCGACCCCGGTTGCTCCCATATTTTCCCTCCCGTGGCAAGGATTCCCCTCAGAAAAGGGACGGAAACCCAAGCCAGCGAAAAGGGGGAAGCCTGTGCGTGCTACGGAGGTGTCCATACACCTCCTACCTGCGTCCCGAGCAGGAGCCGCAGAGACCACACGGAAGCGCATATGTGCGCTCTCCGTATGATCTCTGCCCCCTCCTTGTGCGCTCTCCATATGATCTCCGAGACTCGTCCCCTAAGGATGAGCCATTCTTCAGCTGCTCCCCGGTCGCCCCAGCTATCCGGCGGCAAGGAGCCCATGAAAGGAAAGTCGATCCTCCACTCGCAGCAACAGAGAAATGAGCATGGGAAGCTCTAACGAGAAAGAAACTTTGGGGATAACCAGATGAGACCCCCTTTTCCTTTTTATAGGCGGAAACGGATCGGGAAAGCTACCCAGACTGCGGGTCCCGAGATTTAAACTTCCGAGCAGTACCTCCACATGGTCTCTCAAAATTGGCGTAGCGCCCCACTGCGCGCCAACCCACCGCCTGAACCAGGACGTGTACGAAGATCCCCTCTGATCCCGAATCACGTTCATTAAATGCAGGAAATCGCCCACTGACACTTCGAAAACCGCGGCTCAGAAAATCGTCCTTGAGAAAGTACCCTCCATGATAGGCGGTTGCGTACGCATCACGACAAAGCGACCTGCATGGGAAAAGAGCACCTTCCGGAAAGCTCTGATGCAGCTTTATGTCCCCACTGTGCCGTATCACCGCTTCTAGTAAAGTAAAAACCGAATTGCCTGCGGGACAGCAGGGCGCTGGCAGGATGGCAGGAAGCGCGAAGACCTATTTTATCCGTCGGCCCCAGCCGACCCATCTTGTCTGTCGGCCCCAGCCGACCTATTTTATCTGTCGGCCCCAGCCGACCTATTTTCCGTCGGCCCCAGCCGACCCATTTTATCCGTCGGCCCCAGCCGACCTATTTTTTGCCTGTCGGCCCTAGCCGACCTATTTCTTCTGTCGGCCCACGCCGACCTATTTTCGTCCGTCGGCCCTAGCCGACCTATTTCTTCTGTCGGCCCCAGCCGATCTATTTTATTCATCGGTCCCCAGCCGACCTAATTTATCCATCGGCGCCAGCCGACCTATATTGTTCGTCGGTCCCAGCCGATCTATTCTGCCCGTCGGCCCTGGCCGATCCATTTTATCTGTCGGCCCAAGCCGGCCTACTCCATCCGTCGCCCCAGCCGGCCTATTTTGCCTGTCGGCCCTGGCCGGCCTATTTCGCCTATCGGTCCGAGCTAACGCGTTTGCCTAGTCTTGGAATAAAGATAACCCAAGATCGCCAGCGAGCCACAGACCGCTCAAGGCGAAACTGGGCGACGATGAGGCCAAACCAGGACAGCACTTAAGTCAAAACAGAAAGTTCTTTTATTAAGGAACGACAGATAAGCAAGGTACAATAACAACTCCTACGAACCAGGAGCCGCACCAGCCTTTGAGGAGCCCTCAGTTGCGCCTGCGGAGGCGTGACTAGGCTCACCCTTCTCCAATGTTCTCGCCCCCTCGGCGGCAGTTTGCGATCGTCCCTCAGAAACTGCAGCTTCGCTGGGACTAGGGGCGGCACCAGGTTCGCCGTCAGACACGTCGGCATATTCATCTTCGTCTTCTTCTTCTTCAGACTCGCCATCGTCGGGATCTTGGGCGCTCAGGAAAGAAAGATCCCACTCCGGGCGCTCACTGAGAATCCGCTGTTTACACTCTTCTATCCCATGATGGAAGGCGTCAACGCTAATAGCGTCCTGCCTACCCTTGAGAATGGCGTGCTGCGTTTTGACTCCGCAGTCTGCNCTTCTCGGCCTCGATCATTTGGGCCTTCAAAATGACATTTGTTCCTCAAGCTCGCTAGCCCGTGTCTCGAGTTCCGAGCTCCTGCTGCGAGTGGACGCGAGCGCACTTTGGAGAGCCCGAATCTCCGACCCCATCTTCGCCATCTGGAAAAGCCAAATCATCGGCATCGCAAGGAGCCAGTAGAAAAATAAAGAGGGTAAAATGGGAGCATAACCTCCCCCTCTCGCCTGGCCAGCCTTTTGGCAGCTCCCGGCCTCACTCCGGGCCTGTCCTGTCAGCGCCGACCAGCTCGACCCTCTCTTGCAGGGTACTGATCTTCGATTGTCTGGCTTCGATCTCCCCCACGAGCTTGCGACAACTCGTCACTCACCCGAGTAGCGTCCCTTAATGCCACCTTGCGTTCTCCTTCAAATGGGCAATTTCACCATCACGCCGTTTCAATTTCTCCTCCACCTCGCCGAGCATTCTCGCCCAGGCGCCTTCTTTCATCGTCGGCCTCCTCCCCAGCCGACTCATACTCTCACATGTTCCCACTGCATCGCCGCCACCTCCGTTGAGTGTTTCGATTTAACCTTGGCCAACTCCAAGCACGCGTCGTCGTTCTTCGCTAGGAGTTTCTCTAATTCCTCCACCCTGTGCTTATGCTTGGACACCTCGCCGAGCGACCTGGTGTGCTGCCCTTGCCCCTTCAAGTTTTTATCCATCGTATCCATGAGCTCTTCGAACTGCTCAGACACCTTCAGCCGCGACTGGAGCTCGACGTTCTCCCTCCGAGCCTGGGCGCTGGCCCCCGTCGCCAAACTTCAAGCGCCAGCAAATCGCCCGGGAAAGGCAAAACACTCTGCAAAGCAAAGTTGAATAAGAGGCCACGTTGGGATCAATCGAGAAACGTCTATCGCGCAAGGAAAATAGCTCACCCGCGAGGCATAGGCCCCGGGTCATCCTCATCAATGTTGTGTATCAATATCGGGAAGAAGATGGATACTTTCTGCCACGCCTTGCTGCCCGAATGCAGCGTCGACCAGCCCCAAGTCAGCAAACTTGTCCGCCGAAGGATCCGCGCCCCGATACAAGGCCGACCTTTATGGCAGAACGCCTCCTCGATACTAGCTCCAAGCTGCCGGATGGACCAACCCCACCTGAGGGACCAGCCTGGGCGGCCTCCGCCTGAGAGGCCTTCATCTCCCGCCTCCTCCGTCAAGGCTATGGCTTGGGTCTCTTCAGATAGCTCGGCCAGCCCAAGCGCCAGCCTCCCCAAAATTTCTTCGAGGGAGCCCCGATCGTGGGACCCCCACTTTGTTGTGCCCCTCCACCGATGCATCCTTTCCAGTCGCGCCCACCTGCGTCTCCTCCGCGAGCTCCCCCGAGGCCTCGGTCTGACCTGCCTCTTGACCTGTCGAGGGCGGCCCGACCTCACTGCTACCAGACTCCCCGGCGGACAGACCAAGTAGGGCTCCCCCTGAACTTCCTCCGCTGCGGGTTATCTCCTTCCCCTCTCCCGCTGGAGCCAGTGATAATCCCGCGGGGACAGTGGGTCCCTCTGCTACGGCCGCCTCCACTGGACCCGTCGCAGGTTCCTCTTTCAAGGGGACGCGGTCGGACGAGCCAGCGGAGCTTCATCCGAACTGTCCGATATCTCCAGTACGAGAGCGCCAGGTGCCGTGGCCATTCTCCCCGGTCCTCCTTCGCCCCCGGCGTCCCATGGGGACTGCTCCGACGTCCGACGGGTTTTTGGCAGAGGTATGGGCCCTTTCTTGGGCCGGCCGCTGTCCGCGCCGCTACCTTCCCCTGGGCGCTTCCCCCTCTTCCTCTTAGAGAGGCTCGATAACGCCAACCTTGTGGCTGTCAAACCGGAATCTACATACTCAGGCCCAAGCACGGTAATCAAGAAAAATACACAACGCAAAAGGAACTCACCTTGAGGATCCAGAGGGCTGAGCCCGGCTGCGAAGAGGGCCCCCTCGATAACAGGTCGTTAGCCGAAAATACCGTCCATTACGAAGGACATCTAGGTCCTCTCCTCCTGCTGATAAGGCCGGGTGCGTCTCCGCGTCCCTCGCAACTTCCCCCTATATCGAGGAAATCGGAACCGACGTTCCCTCCGCAATCACGAATCGACTCTTCCACCCCTTGATGGAAGAAGGCTTATCCGCGATGACATTAAAAGATCTCCGGGGCCCGATGGAGGTCCACTCCGATTTCCTCCCGGGAGTCAAGTGGTAGCAAGTGCGGAAAAGGGGGAGAGTTGCAACGACTTGAATTGGTGACACATCGAAATGAATCCGACGATATTCCGCCAACTATTTGGAGCCACCATCGATGGACAGATGTTGTAGTGGGTCATGATCTCCTTCACCAAGGGATGGAGAGGAAAACGGAGACCGCCTTAAACTATCCTCGTAAACAAAGACTCCGGACTCTAATCCCCGCGTAACCCTATCTTCGGGTTCCGGCACCCGCAAAACTACATCCAGGGGCAGACCATACCCTGGTGAATCCTCCCCAAATCCTCAGCAACGATTTCTGAAGCCACATCCTCAGGGCTCATCGCCATCTCGGTTGAGGAGAATCCTGGGCGAAAACGATGAATGCTGGAGAGAATGAGAGACCAATACTCTTCTGAAAACAAGGTGAGAAGACGCCGCGAACATGCGCACATGTGCATAAGCATGTATATATAGGGCGGCTGTCACTTCGCTTCTCCGCCAAGGAACCGCCCTGGGGAGGCGGGACGTCTCATTCGAGGCGTCCAGAATCGCCTCGACAAACCTCCATATCGATCGGGATTCACGGCACGGCACAATCTCAACCGTCGCTAGTGGAGGAAACCTTACCTCCGAAGGTACGATGGCCTGTCGCATTAATTAGGGCATCATTGCATGAGCTGTCTAGGCCAAGACGTCCCATCCAGGGCGTGCCACTTGAGCTTATACTCCCTACGCCCAAACCTACGCTTTGAACTAGGGAGTGGAGGGCATGTGTTGGGGGGTAAAATCGTCATTGCATTGATATCCGTGCGAGGCGGCTAAGGCTGACCCCTTCCGCTGTCTCCCTCCGGGCTTCCGTAGCTCGGCCTCCTCCGGGCTTCCCTAGCTCGGCCTCCTCCGGGCTTCCGTAGCTCGGCCTCCTCCGGGCTTCCCTAGCTCGGCCTCCTCCGGGCTTCCGTAGCTCGGCCTCTTCCGGGCTTCCGTAGCTCGGCCTCTTCCGGGCTTTCCTGGCTCGGCCTCCGGGCTTCCGGGCTTCCGTAGCTCGGCCTCTCCCGGGCTTCCCTAGCTCGGCCTCTTCCGGGCTTCCCTAGCTCGCTTCTACTTAGCGATCCACGCCCTGACGTCTACCTCCGCGGAACCTGACGCGGGAGAGCTTAAGCTTACCCGAGCAGCACCTTAGGCAAGGAATCATGTTGAGACGTGGCCTAAGACCTATTGTAACCGCCCTGGGTCTACTCACTCGGATCCTAAGACATCAAGGAGCTCTCCCAGCCGTCGATCCCTTAACAAACAAGGCGTAGATTCTAACGGCCCCACAACGGCCTGATTCTGTCTACCCCCGTATCGTAACAACCCCAGAACCTTCCAGAAGATGCTCAAGTCCTCAGGTGACAGTCTATAAATATCAGATTGGCAGATTCCCTCAGGTACGCGACTCCGTACGCACACTTGCACGCTTACACCTCCACTCTCACTCTTCTGCTCTCGACGGGAGCTCGCCGGTGCTCCTGCCCTTTGGAGCCTCCGATTGGCCGCCCCCGGAGAGGTCTCCCGGAGAGATCCACCTCCTCATTATCTGGTTGATCGCCGATTTCTTCCCCACTGACTTGAGCGTCGGAGGGTCTTCCGCGGAGGACCACCCCCAGCGTCCCTCCGCGCGTGGGCTTCTTTTGCAGGTCCGCCGCACCCCTCTTCCCGAAGATCGACCGCGCCGAGTCGAAGGACGGATTTCAGCGGCAACACATATTATTTACTTTCAAGTTTATATTTGTTTGCATATCCATATCTATAATATAAGAATTCCTATTGGATTATATATTCATTCCCTCTGCAATTTTTCTAGAGGTTTAAGAATTATGGTGTGGAGCAGTATGTGAGGGACAAAGTTGAAGAAAGAGATAGAATAGTAGCATTTTTCATGTATAGTACTATTGTATGCTTTGTTAGTCATTAGATTTTGTTGTTGGAGATTTTTGGCTGTGGATATTCATGGTTGGATTGGATATTCAAGGTTGGTGTTTTAGCATAGTTTTGATGTTATGTTGTAAGAGGACTTTTGTGGCATGATGGATGTTTTTATAATTTAGGGGTAAATCATATAATATTTTTGTTATTATGTCTAACTATCAAGAGTATGCAGCGGAAGCTTGATAGACTTTGCATACTGTTAGGATTCTACCTTAAGAGTATATGGTCATGTTGTGTTGGCCTAAGCCAGGTATCGGAGGCGTGACATAGAACCTCACTTAAAAAGATTGGTTGAAAGATATTATTTGAGCTCCTTAATTTGTATAAGTACTTATAATTTTTTCAGTACATAACCAATGTGAGACTAAAAGCATGGGATTTGGATTTAAATGGAGAGAGTATGTCTCTTATACATATGAGCCATGAATTGGGTTTATTCTGATACCATTTGTCTTGGCCCAAAATTTCATTCAAAAAAAACTAGCTAAAAGGTATTATTAAGCTCTTTGATCCTATGTAAGTGTCACAGGTTTTTACAATATATATATAATCAACGTGTAACTAATTAAATATTCATAAGCAATGATTACTGTAGCTTTCGAGCCTTGAATGAAAAATGAGACAACGCTTATTTCATGAGCCATAAACATCATTAAACCAACTCGCAAATGGGAGCTCAGCATGCATGATGCCCATGATACCAGATTGTGGACTCTCGCTGGTATTTGCTACCATAGTTTGATAATAAATGATGCTCTTAACTTTTATATAAATATTTAGTTATATTTAAATTAATTATATATTTAACATTATTTAATAATACTTTAATATTTAATATTATATTTTTACTTAAAATTAATATATATTATATTATATTAATATTTTATGATCTTTTAGTATATTAAATTATTATATTTAAATAATATCGTTTATATTAAAATGTTATAATATTAATTTATAAACTGGCCGTTTTGTTTCTCTTTGATGATGTATAAACTTTTAATCGACTGGATGGTTTGCAATGTTAATGAGCTCCACATGAGATGACCTATAGCTGAACTACATCCCTGATATTATAATTGTACTAATAATTGAGATATAAGAAGAACCATCGGTACAATTGAAAGTACTTTGGAGACCGCAATAAATTCTGATATGGCTGATCCAACGCCGTTAGAGAACCATGAAAGAAGCTGACAGAGCCTCGCTTCGACCTCAAGGCCCATCTCGACCTCCGCATCGGTCACCCACATCCAAGCTACATGGGCCACTCCCCCCGAGACCCTCCGTCAGTCTCGGGGGCACCACCACACACATCCTACCCCGAGACCCCCCGTCGGTCTCGGGGTCCATTCACAACATTCGACGGCCGAGAGCTCCAAGGCCGACAACTCCTTGGCCGACGGCTCCACGACCGACGGCCCCAAGCCAGGCGGCCCGGCACCTTCCAGCCGGCCCCGGCCTGTCCCAGCCAGGCGGCCCCGGCACCTTCCAGCCGGCCCCGGCCTGTCCCAGCCAGGCGGCCCCGGCACCTTCCTTGCCGCCCCGGCCTGTCCCTGCCAGGCGGCCCCGGCACCTTCCTTGCCGGCCCCGGCCTGTCCCAGCCAGGCGGCCCCGGCACCTTCCAGCCGGCCCCAGCCTGTCCCTGCCAGGCGGCCCCGGCACCTTCCAGCCGGCCCCGGCCTGTCCCAGCCAGCGGCCCCGGCACCTTCCACCTTCTAGCCGGCCCCGGCCTGTCCCAGCCAGGCGGCCCCGACACCTTCCTAGCCGGCCCCGGCCTCTCCAAGCCAGGCGGCCCCGCACCTCCCAACCGGGGAGGACGGCCCTGCTTTCCCTTCTCCGATGGAACAGGACCCACCAACCAGCTGCAGCCACCGACCTTGATGGGACTTGACATGCAGTCACATATCAAGGAAGGAGGCAAGCTCTGCCATTGCTGCCATCACCTTAAATACTCTGACAAAGTGGTTGAACCCATGCCTCACAGACGTCAGCTCTGACACTTCACCCATCAAGGTCATCATTATAAGGCTTCAACCACTCAAGCCAGACAAACTCTTAAGCGCCTATAAGATGGATAAGAGAGACTCCCGACCAGGTAACACGCTCATGACACCCCTTAACGCTCACAACGAGAGATCTTTCTCTCGGAGCCATCTCTCTCTTTCTCTTTCGAGCTTCCTCAAGCTCACGGCTGATGTCCAGACCACTGACTTGAGCGTCGGAGGGTCCCCGCTGGAATCTCCGGCCCTCACATCAAATTGGCGCGCCAGGTAGGGGGGGAATAAGAGAGATTTCGAATCTGCAATCGACAACTCCTCCTTCCTCGAGCTCTTAAACAATGGTGAAGACCCGTGCGCAAGAGGTCTCCACCAGCTACGCTGGGGGGCAGCGTTAAGTCTTTGGTGGTGATGCACGCCCGGAAGGTCCTCACCAATCATGCTGGGGGGCATCCATGTCACACTGAGCAACAAGTGACCATTCTCTCTGCTCCTCACTCACCACCAACCTCAGCTGCTTTCATCAACCAGAGGCGGACTGCAGCATAGGTCAAAGAATAATTTCCAAAAGGGATAAACTTGAGACATTATTCGTCATCTCAAGGATTTATGGGCATGTCAATTTCTGGTGGTAGTAAGCCGAGAGCCAAACCGAGCCTAGGACCTTTTACGGATTTCATTCTAGCTGCTCTCAAGCTTCAGCACCGAGGGCAATCAATCTTTTCAAAGATAGAGCTAGGCAAAGGGACCTCCCAGCAACATCTTCTCCTAATCGTCCACCCTCAGTGGACTCTCCCGGCCGCTCATCTTCAATGACCGCCGACTGTCGAGGCTTTCCTCAACGGACTCCAGCTTTGTCCCGGTTTCTAGCTTCTTCCCGGCCAGACATCTCGTCCTAGCCTCCAATGCAAGGAAAGGCCCAAGTAAGGACAACGACACTTCCAATCCGACTAACATGACTCCTTGGGGGGCAGACCACTAGCGAGCGGAAGTGCTCAAATCCACAAAAGGAAAAACATGGGTGCTACAAGAGCTAAGTACATTGCACTTAAGACAGTTCTTTCATTAATACTTAAAAATGTCATGCAAGGAAATCTACCTTGCATCAACATCCAAGGCCAACCTCACTTTGGCGTACAAAAGCCCGGGTCCAGCAGGGACGGCCCCGGCCGGCCCCAAGCGCCGGCACCAAAGCCCTGGGCCAGCCAGGCATGAAGCCCGACCCCGGTCGGCACCAAAGCCCTGGGCCAGCCAGGCATGAAGCCAGTGTACCACTGGCAGAGCGGTGTACCATCGGCTCTCAGCAACAAAAGCCCTGGGCCAGCCAGGCATGAGGCCCGACCTCGGTCGGCACCAAAGCCCTGGGTCAGCCAGGCATGAAGCCCAGTGTACCACTGGCAGAGCGGTGTACCACCGGCTCTCAGCAACAAAAGCCCTGGGCCAACCAGGCATGAAGCCCGACCCGGTCGGCACTAAAGCCCTGGGCCAGCCAGGCATGAAGCCCGACCCCGGTCGGCACCAAAGCCCTGGGCCAGCCAGGCATGAAGCCCAAAGTACCACTGGCAGAGCGATGTACCACCGGCTCTCAGCAACAAAAGCCCGGCTCCAGCAGGGGCGGCCCCGGCCCCCAAGCGCCGGCACCAAAAACCCTGGGCCAGCCAGGCATGAAGCCCGACCCCGGTCGGCACCAAAGCCCTGGGCCAGCCAGGCATGAAGCCCAGTGTAACACTGGCAGAGCGGTGTACCATCGGCTCTCAGTAACAAAAGCCCTGGGCCAGCCAGGCATGAAGCCCGACCCCGGTCGGCACCAAAGCCCTGGGCCAGCCAGGCATGAAGCCCAATGTACCACTGGCAGAGCGATGTACCACCGGCTCTCAGCAACAAAAGCCCAGGTCCAGCAGGGACGGCCCTACCCGGCCCAAGCGCCGGCACCAAAGCCCTGGGCCAGCCAGGCATGAAGCTCGACCCCGGTCAGCACCAAAGCCCTGGGCCAGCCAGCCATGAAGCCCAATGTTCCACTAGCAGAGCGGTGTACGACCGGCTCTCAGCAACAAAAGCCCGGGTCCAGCAGGGACGGCACCGGCGGCCCCAAGCGCCGGCACCAAAGCCCTGGGCCAGCCAGGCATGAAGCCCGACCCCGGTCGGCACCAAAGCCCTGGGCCAGCCAGGCATGAATCCCAGTGTACCACTGGCAGAGCGGTGTACCACCGGCTCTTAGCAACAAAAGCCCTGGGCCAGCCAGGCATGAAGCCTGACCCTGGTCGGCACCAAAGCACTGGGCCAGCCAGGCATGAAGCCCGACCCCGGTTGGCACCAAAGCCCCGAGCCAGCCAGGCATGAAGCCCAGTGTACCACTGGCAGAGCGGTATACCATTGGCTCTCAGCAACAAAAGCCCGGGTCCAGTAGGGATGGCCCCGGCCGGCCCCAAGCGCCGGCACCAAAGCCCTGGGCCAGCCAGGCATGAAGCCCGACCCCGATCGGCACCAAAGCCCTGGGCCAGCCAGGCATGAAGCCCAGTGTACCACTGGCAGAGCGGTGTACCATCGGCTCTCAGCAACAAAAGCCCGGGTCCAGCAAAGATGGCCCCGGCGGCCCCAAGCGCCGGCACCAAAGCCCTGGGCCAGCCAGGCATGAAGCCCGACCCCGGTCGGCACCAAAGCCCTGGGCCACCCAGGCATGAAGCCCAGTGTACCACTGGCAGAGCAGTGTACCACCGGCTCTCAGCAACAAAAGCCCTGGGCCAGCCAGGCATGAGGCCCGACCCCGATCGACACCAAAGCCCTGGGCCAGCCAGGCATGAAGCCCAGTGTACCACTGGCAGAGCGGTGTACCACCGGCCCTCAGCAACAAAAGCCCTGGGCCAGCCAGGCATGAAGCCCGACCCTGGTCGGCACCAAAGCCCTGGGCCAGCCAGACATGAAGCCCGACCCCGGTCGGTACCAAAGCCCTGGGCCAGCCAGGCATGAAGCCCAGTGTACCACTAGCAGAGTGGTATACCACTGGCTCTCAGCAACAAAAGCCCGGGTCCAGCAGGGACGGCCCCGGCCGGCCCCAAGCGCCGGCACCAAAAGCCCTGGGCCAGCCAGGCATGAAGCCCAGTGTACCACTGGCAGAGCGGTGTACCACCGGCTCTCAACAACAAAAGCCCTGGGCTAGCCAGGCATGAGGCCCGACCCGGTCGGCACCAAAGCCCTAGGCCAGCCAGGCATGAAGCCCAGTGTACCACTGGCAGAGATGTGTACCATCGGCTCTCAGCAACAAAAGCTCGGGTCTAGCAGGGATGGCCCCGGCCGGCCCCAAGCGCCGGCGCCAAAGCCCTGGGCCAGCCAGGCATGAAGCCCGACCCCGGTCGGCACCAAAGCCCTGGGCCAGCCAGGCATGAAGCCCAGTGTACCACTGGTAGAGCGGTGTACCATCGGCTCTCAGCAATAAAAGCCCTGGGCCAGCCAGGCATGAGGCCCGACCCCGGTCGACACCAAAGCCCTGGGCCAGCCAGGCATGAAGCCCAGTGTACCACTGGTAGAGCGGTGTACACTGGCTCTCAGCAACAAAAGCCCTGGGCCAGCCAGGCATGAAGCCCGACCCGGTCGGCACCAAAGCCCTGGGCCAGCCAGGCATGAAGCCTGACCCCGGTCGGCACCAAAGCCCTGGGGCAGCCAAGCATGAAGCCCAGTGTACCACTGGCAGGGTGGTATACCACCGGCTCTCAGCAACAAAAGCCCGGGTCCAGCAGAGACGGCCCCGGCCGGCCCCAAGCGCCGGCACCAAAAGCCCTGTGCTAGCCAGACATGAAGCCCGACCCCGGTCGGTACCAAAGCCCTGGGCCAGCCAAGCATGAAGCCCAGTGTACCACTGGCAAAGCGGTGTACCACCGGCTCTCAGCAACAAAAGCTCGGGTCCAGCAGGGACGGCCTCGGCCGGCCCCAAGCACCGGCACCAAAGCCCTGGGCAAGCCAGGCATGAAGCCCGACCCCGGTCGGTACCAAAGCCCTGGGCCAGCCAGGCATGAAGCCCAGTGTACTACTGGCAGAGCGGTGTACCATCGGCTCTCAGCAACAAAAGTCCTGGGCCAGCCAGGCATGAGGCCCGACCTCGGTCTGCACCAAAGCCCTGGGCCAGCCAGGCATGAAGCCCAGTGTACCACTGGTAGAGCGGTGTACCACCGGCTCTCAGCAACAAAAGCTCAGGTCCAGCAGGGACGGCCCCGGCCGGGCTCAAGTGCCGGCACCAAAGCCCTGGGCCAGCTAGGCATGAAGCCTGACCCTGGTCGGCACCAAAGCCCTGGGCCAGCCAGGCATGAAGCCCAGTGTACCACTGGCAGAGTGGTGTACCACCGGCTCTCAGCAACAAAAGCCCTGGGCCAGCCAGGCATGAGGCCCAACCCGGTCGGCACCAAAGCCCTGGGCCAGCCAGGCATGAAGCCCAGTGTACCACTGGTAGAGCGGTGTACCACCGGCTCTCAGCAACAAAAGCCCTGGGCCAGCCAGGCATGAAGCTCGACCCCGGTCAGCACCAAAGCCCTGGGCCAGCCAGGCATGAAGCCCGACCCCGGTCAGCACCAAAGCCCTGGGCCAACCAGGCATGAAGCCCAGTGTACCACTAGCATAGCGGTGTACCATCGGCTCTCAGCAACAAAAGCCCGGGTCCAGTAGGGACGGCCCTGGCCGGCCCCAAGTGTCGGCACCAAAGCCTTGGGCCAGCCAGGCATGAAGCCCGACCCCGGTCGGCACCAAAGCCCTGGGCCAGCCAGACATGAAGCCTAGTGTACCACTGGCAGAGCGGTGTACCACCGGTTCTCAGCAACAAAAGCCCGGGTCCAGCAGGGACGGCCCTGGCAAGCCCCAAGCGCTGGCACCAAAGCCTTGGGCCAGCCAGGCATGAAGCCCAGTGTACCACTGGTAGAGCGGTGTACCATCGGCTCTCAGCAACAAAAGCCCTGGGCCAGCCAGGCATGAAGCCCGACCCTGATCGGCACCAAAGCCCTGGGCCAGCCAAGCATGAAGCCCGACACCCGTCAGCACCTGAGCCCCGACACCCGTCGGCACATGAAGCCCTGCACCAGCCAGGCATGAAGCCCGACGCCCGTCGGCACATGAAGCCCTGCACCAGCCAAGCATGAAGCCCGACGCCCGTCAGCACATGAAGCCCTGCACCAGCCAGGCATGAAGCCGGACGCCCGTCGGCACATGAAGCCCTGCACCAGCCAGGCATGAAGCCCGACGCCCGTCGGCACATGAAGCCCTGCACCAGCCAGGCATGAAGCCCGACGCCCGTCGGCACCTGAAGCCCTGCACCAACCAGGCATGAAGCCCGACGCCCGTCAGCACATGAAGCCTTGCACCAGCCAGGCATGAAGCCCGACGCCCATCGGCACATTAAGCCCTGCACCAGCTAGGCATGAAGCCCGATGCCCGTCGGCACATGAAGCCCTGCACCAGCCAGGCGTGAAGCCCGACGCCCATCGGCACATTAATCCCTGCACCAGCCAGGCATGAAGCCCAACACCCGTCGGCACATTAAGCCCTGCACTAGCCAGGCATGAAGCCCGACGCCCGTCGGCACATGAAGCCCTGCACCAGCCAGGCGTGAAGCCCGACACCCGTCGGCACCTGAAGCCCTGCACCAGCCAGGCATGAAGCCCGACACCCGTCGGCACATGAAGCCCTACACCAGCCAGGCATGAAGCCCGACGCCCATCGGCACATGAAGCCCTGCACCAGCCAGGCATGAAGCCCGACGCCCGTCGGCACATGAAGCCCTGCATGAGCCAGGCATGAAGCCCGACGCCCATCGACACATTAAGCCCTGCACCAGCCAGGCATGAAGCCCGACGCCCGTCGGTACATGAAGCCCTACACCAGCCAGGCATGAAGCCTGACGCCCATCGGCACATTAAGCCCTGCACCAGCCATGCGTGAAGCCCGATGCCCGTCGGCACATTAAGCCCTGCACCAGCCAAGCATGAAGCCCGATACCCGTCGGCACATGAATCCCTGCACTAGCCAGGCGTGAAGCCCGACGCCCGTCGGCACTTGAAGCCCTGCACCAGCCAGGCATGAAGCTCGATGCCCATCGACACCTGAAGCCCTGCACCAGTCAGGAATGAAGCCCGACGCATGTCGGCACATGAAGCCCTGCACCAGCCAGGCATGAAGCCCGACGCCCGTCGTCACATTAAGCCCTGCACCAGCCAGGCATGAATCCCGATCCCCGTCGGCACATGAAGCCCTGCACCAGCCAGGCGTGAAGCCCGATGCCCGTCGGCACATTAAGCCCTGCACCAGCCAGGCATGAAGCCCGACCCTCGTCGGCACATTAAGCCCTGCACCAGCCAGGCATGAAGCCCGACGCCCGTCGGCACATGAACCCTGCACCAGCTAGGCGTGAAGCCTGACACCCGTCGGCACCTGAAGCCCTGCACCAGCCAGGCATGAAGCCCGACACCTGTCGGCACATGAAGCCCTGCACCAGCCAGGCATGAAGCCCGACGCCCATCGGCACATGAAGCCCTGCACCAGCCAGGCATTAAGCCCGACGCCCGTCGGCACATTAAGCCTTGCACCAGCCAGGCATGAAGCCCGACGCCCGTCGGCACATGAAGCCCTGCACCAACCAGGCATGAAGCCCGACGCCCGTCGGCACATTAAGCCCTGCACCAGCCAGGCATGAAGCCCGACGCCCATCGGCACATGAAGCCCTGCACCAGCCAGGCATGAAGCCCGACGCCCGTCAGCACATTAAGCCCTGCACCAGCCAGGCATGAAGCCCGACGCCCATCGGCACATGAAGCCTTGCACCAGCCAGGCGTGAAGCCCGACGCCCGTCGGCACATTAAGCCTTGCACCAGCCAGGTATGAAGCCTGACACCCATCGGCACATGAAGCCCTGCACTAGCCAGGCGTGAAGCCCGACGCCCGTCGGCACATTAAGCCCTACACCAGCCAGGCATGAAGCCCGACACCCGTCGGCACATGAAGCCCTGCACTAGCTAGGCTTAAAGCCCGACACCCGTCGGCACCTGAAGCCTTGCACCAGCCAGGCATGAAGCCCTGCATCAGGCGAGGATCAGCCACTTGGGAGATAACGCCCCTTTCGCCTTGCTGGGGTAGGCCCGCTTTATCTCAGGGGCGAGGGGGTATCTGATGTGGCTGATCCAACGCCGTTAGAGAACCGTGAAGGAAGCTGACAGAGCCCCGCTTCGACCTCAAGGCCCATCTCAACCTCCGCATCGGTCATCGACATCCAAGCTACGTGGGCCACTCCCCCCGAGACCCCCCATCGGTCTCGGGGCACGACCACACCATCCTACCCCGAGACCCCCTGTCGGTCTCGGGGTGCATTCACAACATCCTACCCCGAGACCCCCCGTCGGTCTCGGGGTCCATTCATAACGTCCTACCCCGAGACCTCCCATCGGTCTCGGGGTCCATTCACAACATCCGACGGCCGAGAGCTCCAAGGCCGACAACTCCTTGGCCGACGGCTCCACGACCAGCCGGCCCTGGCCTGTCCAAGCCAGGCGGCCCCGGCACCTTCCAGCCGGCCCCGGCCTGTCCCAGCCAGGCGGCCCGGTACCTTTCAGCCGGCCCCGGCCTATCCCAGCCAGGCGGCCCCAACACCTTCCAGCCGGCCCCGGCCTGTCCTAGCCAGGCGGCCCCGGCACCTTCCTTGCCGGCCCCGGCCTGTCCCAGCCAGGCGGCCCCGGCACCTTTCGGCCGGCCCCGGCACCTTTCGGCCGGCCCCGGCCTGTCCCAGCCAGGCGGCCCCGGTACCTTCCGGCCATCCCTGGCCTGTCCCTGCCAGACGGCCCCGGTACCTTCCTTGCCGTCCCTGGCCTGTCCCAGCCAGGCGGCCCCGGCACCTTCCAGCCGGCCCCGGCCTGTCCCAGCCAGGCGGCCCCGGCACCTTCCAGCCGGCCCCGGCCTGTCCCAGCCAAGCGGCCCCGGCACCTTCCTAGCCGGCCCCGGCCTCTCCAAGCCAGGCGGCCCCGGCACCTCCCAGCCGGGGAGGATGGCCCCTGCTTTCCCTTCTCCGATGGAACAGGACACACCAACCAGCTGCAGCCACCGACCTTGATGGGACTTGACATGCAGTCACATATCAAGGAAGGAGGCAAGCTCCGTCATTGCTGCCATCACCTTAAATACTCTGACAAAGTGGTTGAACCCCATGCCTCACAGACGTCAGCTCTGACACTTCACCCATCAAGGTCATCATTACAAGGCTTCAACCACTCAAGCCAGACAAACTCTTAAGCGCCTATAAGATGGGTAAGAGGGACTCCCGACCAGGTAATACGCTCATGACACCCCTTAACGCTCACAACGAGAGATCTTTCTCTCGGAGCCATCTCTCTCTTTCTCTTTCGAGCTTCCTCAAGCTCACGGCTGATGCCCAGACCACTGACTTTAGCGTCGGAGGGTCCCCGCCGAAATCTTCAGCCCTCGGGACTTGCTTGCAGGCACGAGGAGCTCACTGGGGGAGGCGACCGCACGCTCGAGGCCGGTGATTTGGCATCATCAAATTCCATCCTTCAACATGCTCTTCTTGAACCTTTTCCTATTCTCCAACATGATTTTTGCTGTTGTATATATATATATTCAAAGATGAGAAGTTTCAAAGGATTCGAGCGTTGTCATTAACCAAATACCCACTAAAATGTAATCGAATTCAATTCATTATTTCTCTTTTTATTTTTTTTGTTGGTACAATGTTATTTTTTTAATTGGTCATGATTTATACTAATTTAGATTCTTTATGTTAGCCGTTCATTTGTAAAGTTTGTCATCAGATGAGCGGTCTCATGCTCGACAACCTTTAGCATTTTTTCTATAAGTAGAACATAACTTTTCCAATGTAACCTTTGCATGGCCATGGGATTACTATCAAAAATCTTACTATATCGCATGTGGTGCAGCTTTTTCTTCATTATACATAAAAATTGATGTATAATACATATGCGTACAGGTTAAAATATAAAAATATTTTTATTTTTAGCATACGCAAATATATGCGTTTTGCCCTCACCATTGTTTATGATACGCTTGTTTTGCACCATGCAAGATGGTGCAAGACTTTTTCAATACTAGTATCTTATCAAAGCTCCACCTACTTCACAATAAATACTGATATAGTTAATAAACAATCCGGTTAGAAAATAAAGAAATCAAAAACCGAGTTTGGGCGGCCTCAGTCCTAGGTGGCCCCAGTCCTAGGCGGCCCCCAGGGCCTAGACGGCCCCTATTCCTAGGCGGCCCTCAGGTCCTGGGCAGCCCCTAGTCCTAGGCGGCCCCAGTCCTAGGCGGCCCCCAAAGTCTGGGCGGCTCCCAAAGTCTGGGTGGCCCCAGTCCTAAGCGGCCCCCAGGGACTAGGCAGCCCAGTCCTAGGCGGTCCCCAGGTCCTGGGCGGCCCCCTAGTCCTAGGCGGCCCCCAAAGTCTGGGCGGCCCCAGTCCTAGGCGGCCCCCAGAGCCTAAGCGGCCCTCAGGGCCTAGGCGGCCCCCAGGGCCTAGGCGGCCCCTAGTCCTAGGCGGCCCCCAGGTCCTAGGTGGCCCCTTAGTCCTAGGCGGCCCCCAAAGTCTGGGCGGCCCCTTAGTCCTAGGCGGCCCCCAAAGTCTGGGCGGCCTCCTAGTCCTAGGCGGCCCCCAAAGTCTGGGCGGCCTCAATCCTAGGCGGCCCCCTAGTCCTAGGCGGCCCCCAAAGTCTGGGCGGCCTCAGTCCTAGGCGGCCCCCAGGTTCTAGGCGGCCCCCAGAGTCCAGACGGCCCCTAGTCCTAGGCAGCCCCCAGGGTCTGGGCGGCCCTTAGTCCTAGGCAGCCCCCAATCTTGAAATAGTTCTCGTATCAGAAGCACTAAACACGAGGAGCTGTCGTGTCCAGAACAGAGATCGAGAATTATTAAGCATCATGACGCTTTAAATGTTTCAAATAAGACAAACACCGGAACATCGCCGTTCATCTAGAAAAAGGAAATACTGAGCTCCTGTTTTAGGGCCAGATACATTTTCTCTGACTCTGACATTCCCACTAACCCTGACATTCCCTTGGGATAACCAAGATCAACATAAAGATCCTTATCTTCATGAGCAAGTTTCTAAATAGCTTTATTATTAATCACCGATGAATAAAAATGTGGCGGACGCTGTGCTAGAAAAAATGTTTATCTGACACGTAGATCGATGGATCCTGAAAAAAAGAAAAAGAAAAGAAAAAGCTCGGGAGGGGATAAGAGGAGGGGAAGAGGGTTCTGAAAAGGGGACTCTCTCTTCCTTCAGCAAGAGATCTCATAACAAGAGAAAAAGAAAAACGAGAGTGATGATTTTGCATCAACAAATACAAGTATCTTTCAAATCATAAGATGGGACCACCATTACCATAACAGCTATCGGTCAGATGCCGCTATGAGAAAAATAGGCCTTAGTAAAACTTTTCTCGACTCGTGGATTTGTGCTGTTGCCTGACCAAAATCACAGGTTTGATTTTAAGACCTCTAAACTTTGATTGGATCAAACTTTTGCCTCATGTATTAGCGATGTGAAACTTAGAATGAGTCATCGCATTTGTTGCAAATTATGTCGTGCCGTGAACGATGAACAAAAACTTTTTTTCTTGAACCAGAGGAGAAGATTTGATGGATTTGATTCCACAACATTGCTTTCTCGTTTTGATCCACGTTAAGTTAGTCTATACTCTAGAAGCTGGCCTGCGTAAGAAGTGGTGTTATATCGGATGGATATAAAGCTTCATCTTTTTTATTAAAAAAAAAGTTAATTAAAAATAAGGATTTGGATTTTAAAAAAAAATCATAAAAAAGAAAAAAACTGGGCACTTTATTAGATAATCTAGATTTTTTAAAATAAATTTTAGAAAAATTATGCTGCCCTAATTCTTCATCTTGACGAGGCGGTCACCGGACCTTCGTGGCGTGCGGCTAACGCCACCCAGAACGTGGGCCCCGGTGGCCCGGTCCCACCGGAAACGCTAATCGTCGTCCGATCGGCATCCAACAGTCATCGCCTAGCGGCTCCCACGTCGCGATCACGTCAACGCTGAGAGCCGTCCAATTTTCTTAGTGCTTTCACCGTCTCACGTCGTGGTCAGCTGCGGCATTTATAAGGCACGGCAACACCAGCGCTTCAGCCAAATGTGAGACGGACCGTGGAAAGAATTGGCAGAGGGAACCAAAATCGGGTCCCGGGTGCTGGCGTTCGTTGTAGATGCGGGCCTCGTATTAGGTTTATATTTACTCGTAGGAAAAAAAAAAAAAAAAATCTTGCTGTACGTATTAATCTCATAAATTGATCATTTATGCTGATAGATGTGAGGTAATTCAATAAATTTTATTGTACATCACATGAACAATTAATCTTTGTACCGAAGGATGATGCAGCAAGTCTTTTTCTTGCTCATAAATTTTGAACTTTTAAATGAATTCCATGTATTTGAAGATTTCATTTGTAAATTAATAATTTTTTATATTTAAAAAGATAATAGATTATAAATTTAAAATTTTAATTATTAAATCATGAAATTTCTTGCAAAGATAGGAATTGCAAATAAATTTCAAAGAGTGAAGCAAACAAAATGTTTGAATAAAATTGATAAAAAAACATTATTTATGATATTAAGTCGATTCTTTAGGTGGGCATTGATTTTGATCTAGTAGGACTTAACTTTTGAGGGTGGTCTTGATTATTCAAGTTGGCCTTAATACTTTAGTTTCAGTCTTAATTCTAGTCAGATCAGCTTTAACTCTTTAGCTTGGCCCTGACTCTATAGCTTGGCTTTGATTTTAGTCGGATCCACCTTGGCTTTCAAGTTGGCCAT
Organism: Calamus simplicifolius; assembly: GCA_900491605.1. Classification (NCBI taxonomy): domain Eukaryota; kingdom Viridiplantae; phylum Streptophyta; class Magnoliopsida; order Arecales; family Arecaceae; genus Calamus; species Calamus simplicifolius. The sequence goes on along the minus strand of UESW01004992.1, from coordinate 330,493 downwards.
AATTTTAGTTAGGTTGGCCTTGATTATTCAAGATGGTTGCCTCTTTAGGTCGACCTTGATTTTCTTCAAATCGGTCTTAACTCTTCAGATTGGCTTAGATCATCGGCTATAACTCTTTTGGTCAGCTAATTTAGGCCATCGTCAGAGCAGTGAGTAATACCTGTTCTACGGTTCCACGAATATGAGCTCTAGATCTCTGGAAGATGATCTCTCTGATTGGTCTGGGGGGCATCTTTCGCCTCCCAACCATAATCTCAGAACTCTTGGCTCTTTTGAGCCGGTGAAGCCGAACCCTCCGGTTCCTTCCTCGCCGCTGCCGGCCCCAACTATTCCTCAAGACCCACTGCTGATCCTTACCCAGCAAGTCCAAACTCTTGTTGGGATGGTTCAACAAATGCAGGAACAGCACTCTAGAGGAGCCCGACAACAGCTCGAGCCACCTTTGTTGCCCAGGTCGGCTACTCCTGTCAGCCGACAATCGGCTCGAGGAAGATCCCCTCCGACAAAGCCTCTCCGCCCTTATTCCTCAGGAGGGCGGCACTCTCAAAGCTCCTGGGACGGTTCGCGTTCTCTCACCCGTTCCCCTAGCAGCCCACCTGCTGGACGGCGCCGGGGGAAGGAACCTTATGTGGAGCACCGCCAGTGGCGTCGTCAGTCTTCTTCTAGTTCCCCCGAACCAGCCGAAGGATGTATGACTGATCGGATGGAAAGGCGTCTTGAAGAGCAAGATCGAAGGCTGGAGGAGCTTAGTCAAAGAATCAACAATCAGCCGGGGTCGGATTATGACACCCGCCCCCCTCTTACTCGGCGGGTTATGGAAGAACCCATCCCAAGGAGATTCTGATTTCCTCAACTGGACCCCTATGACGGTACGACCGATCCTCTAGATCATCTGGAGAGCTATAAAGCTATTATGCAGGTCCAAGGAGCAACTGATGCCCTCTTATGCATTGCTTTCCCGGCCACCCTCCGTAAGGCGGCCCGTTTTTGGTATTCTTGTCTGCCTTCGCGCAGTATTGAATCTTTTCGACAACTGGAGAGGTCTTTCCCGGCTCACTTCGACGCTTGTCGAAAAATTCCTCGAGTAGAAGACAGCTTATTCTCCGTACACAGCAAGAAGGAGAACTTTTGAAAGACTTTATAACCCGTTTCAAGGTGGCGGCCCTAGAAGTCTATCATCTTGAAGATGCTGTAGCCACGCTGGCTTTAAAACGGGGACTCCGTCCCTCCCGTTTTACTTACTCTTTGGACAAGAAACCCCCTTGCTCTTATGCTGATCTCTTGAGCCGTGCGCAGAAGTATATCCGCGCCGACGAAGCCGATTCATCAAGGAGAGGTGCACAGGAAAGGACTGGCAAGAGACCCGCTCATCCGAAGTTGAGCGGGCCTCCTCCCAAGAAGTCCGAACCCTCGCGCCGACCCACTGACCGCCGCAAGAGCATGGCCCCCAGAGAAGACCATCTTACACCCCTCCTAGCGCCCCGGGCTCATATCCTTATAGAAATTGAAAACAAGTCTTATTTACGGCGCCCACCCCCGTTAAAGAAGGGCGCCGCCCGCGACAGGAGCCGTTATTGCCGTTTCCACAGGGATTACGGCCATGACACTGAAGAACGTCGGAACTTGAAGCAAGCCATCGAAGAGCTCATTCAGAGGGGATATCTTGGGCAGTACATCCACAAGAAAGAGGCTCCTCCTATGCCAGCCTTGATGGGACCTCCTCCCGCTCAAGCCAACATCGACAACACCCCAACAGAACGGATGGTGGGCATGATTTCCACGGAAAAGCCTCATCTTCTAAGAGGCCAAGGGGAGGGGGAGAGCTAGATGATGTAATCCCTTCTGAGGGAGATATAGCGGGGGGTAATGTTGTAAAAGATGATAGCGTCGTTGTTTCGATGACGGTCGCTAAACATCCTGTAAAGAGGATCTTAATCGATAGTGGAAGCTCCGCTAATGTGCTTACTTACGACGCATTTCTTTGGATGAATTTACCTCTTAATTCTCTTCGACTTGTAGCCGTCCCTCTAGTCGGCTTCACTGGAGATTCTATACGGGTGGAGGGCGAGATTACTTTGCCGACAACGGCAGGGTCCCCGCCATGTCAAAGCACAGTAATGCTGGATTTTATGGTGGTTCGGGTCCCCCTGGCTTACAACGCCATTCTCGGCCGCCCCGGGTTGAATATGTTAGATGCAGTTATATCTACCAAGCGCCTGTTGGTGCAGTTCCCTACTAACCAAGGAGTTGGTGCAATGCACAGAGAGGTAGACTCGGTTAGACCCTGCTATCATTTGGCCCCTACTCCTCAGGTGGCTAGAATCCTCCGGTCGCCGAGTCGTTTGACCCTAGAGAAGTTGAACGGAGGGGAGAGCCGGCAGAGCTTCTAATATCTTGCCCCCTGGGGATGACCCCACTAAGATCGTGCAAATTGGTGAGCTTCCCTTCCCTGAAGTCCGGGATCAGCTCTTAGCCTTCTTATCGGCAAATGCGGATGTCTTCGCCTGGAAAGTGACGGACATGGTGGGATTCCTCCGGAGGTAATTATTCATCAACTTAATATCAACCCAAATTGCTGTCCTGTCCGCCAGAAGAAAAGGAGTTTCGCCTCCGAGCGGCAGAAGGTCATTGACAAAGAGGTGGATAAACTGCTTATGGCCGATCATATTCGGGAGGCACAATATCCTGACTGGCTGGCCAATGTGGTCATGGTCCGAAAGGCCAATGGGGGATGGAGAATATGTATCGATTATACGATCTTAACAAAGCCTGTCCTAAAGATAGTTTTCCGTTGCCACGGATTGACCAGTTGGTAGATTCAACTTCTGGTTATGAACTTTTTAGCTTCATGGATGCCTTCTCAGGGTACAATCAGATAAAATTGAACCCCTTAGATGAAGAGCATACTTTTTTATCACCGAGAAGGGCATCTATTGTTATAAAGTAATGCCCTTCGGGTTGAAGAATGCAGGAGCTACCTATCAGAGGCTGATGAACAAAGTTTTTAAAGACCAGCTCGGCCGCAACATGGAAGTATATGTAGATGATATGTTGACAAAAAGAACCTGTGCCACCGACCATGTCGCCGACCTGCAGGAGACCTTCCACAACCTCCGGCTCCATAGAATAAAGCTCAACCCATGGAAATGTGCATTTGGAGATACTGCAGGGAAATTCTTGGGTTTCTTGGTTACCCGGCGGGGGATTGAGGCAAACCCAGAAAAAATTCAGGCCATTCTCAATATGAGGCGGCCTATATGTAAGAAAGAGGTGCAACAACTCACCGGGAGGATAGCAGCTTTAAGCCGATTTTTGTCAAGATCGGCCGAGAGGTGTCTACCCTTCTTCAAGGTTTTACGTAAAGCGACGGTTTTGAGTGGACGAAAGACTGTCAGCAAGCTTTTGAAGAACTTAAGAAGTTCTTGTCCACACCGCCCCTGTTGTCTAAACCGGAAGAAGGAGAAAAGCTTTTCCTTTATCTTGCGGCTTCCTCAGAAGCCGTTAGTTTCGTTCTGGTGCGTGTCGGCGACCACGCCATTCAAAGACCTGTGTATTACACCAGCAAAGTACTTCATGGCGCATAAGAGAAGTATTCCAAAACGGAGAAAGTCATTTTTGCTTTATTCATCTCCGCTCGACGACTCAGACCCTACTTTCAGGCCCATCCTATAGTCGTCCTCACTGATCAACCTCTCAGAGCCATTTTATCACGACCAGACACCTCTGGCCAGTTGGCCAAGTGGGCCATCAAACTAGGGAATTTGACTTGTCATTTCAGCCCAGAGCAGCTCTGAAATCCCAGGTCTTGGCTGATTTCCTAGTAGAATGCACTTGGTCTGAGGAACATCAAGAAGAGTTCCCCCGGATTCTTTTAGATGTTGACAAGGGGAATGATAAAGCATGGGTCCTCCACATCGACGGAGCCTCTAACTCCAGGGGAGCGGGGCTGGTCTTATTCTTGCCAGCCCAGAAGGTGTGGTATTGGAGTATGCTTTTCGTTTCCTCTTTGAAGCCACTAACAATCAAGCTGAATATGAAGCCTTGCTAGCCGGAATCAAACTAGCGCATGGGATGGGAATCAAGCATCTCCGAGCTTTCACTGACTCACAGCTTATTTCTGCCCAGGTGGCAGGGGAGTATGAAGCTCGGGACCCTATCATGTCCCAATATCTGAGCAAGGTTAAACTATTAGTTCCCTTGTTAGATCACTTCACCATCAGCTATATCCCCAGAGGTGAGAATGCTAGGGCTGATATGTTGGCCTTCGCTACATCTGTGGATAGCGCCATGGGCAAAACCTACATCGAGTACCTGGAGACACCTAGCATCGAAGCTGTGGAAGAAGCTTTGCCTGTTATCCAAGAGGAAACCTGGATGGAGTCTTATATCCGGTATTTAAAGGACGGTGTCCTTCCAGTTGATCATGAAGAAGCTAAGCTGCTCAAGCGGAGGGCTTCTAAATTTGTACTGCTAGATGGCCGACTCTATAAGAGATCCTTTTCTCAGCCTCTCCTCAAATGTGTTAGCGCGGTAGATGCTGATTATGTCCTTAGGGAGATTCATGAAGGCATCTGTGGGAATCACTCAGGAGGCTGATCTCTGGCGCGCAAGGCCCTCCGACAAGGATATTATTGCTGACCATGCAAGATGATGCAGCCGAACTGGTGAAAAGATGTGACCAATGCCAATGGTACGCCTGCATTCAACGACAACCTCTTTCAATTAAACCCTCTTTCTGCTCCCTGGCCTTTCGCTCAGTGGGGCATGGACATCCTTGGCCCTTTCCCTCCGGCGTCAGGACAACGAAATTCCTGCTGGTTGCCGTTGATTATTTTACTAAATGGGTCGAAGCCGAAGCACTCGCTAGGATCACTGAAGCTAAAGTCAAAGATTTTTTCTGGAAAGCCATTATTTGTCGATACGGCATACCACATACTCTTGTCACTGATAATGGTCGATAGTTCGACAACATCACCTTCCGGACCTTTTGTGCTAATCTCGGCATCACGCAGCGATTCGCCTCCGTCGGCCATCCGCAATCTAATGGAGAGGCCGAGGTTACAAATCGTATGATATTGCGGGGATTGAGGACCAGACTGGATACGTCCAAAGGAAGGTGGGTGGAAGAGCTCCCGAGTGTACTCTGGGCATACCACACAACTCCCAGACACCAACGGGAGAGACGCCGTTCAATCTGGTTTTCGGTTCCGAAGCTGTTATTCCCATCGAAATTGGTCTGCCAAGTAGTCGAGTAGAATCATATGACGAAGCGGACAACTTTCCTAATTTAAGAGCCAATCTTGACCTCATTGATGAAGCAAGAGATCGAGCTCGAATCAAAATGGCAGCCTACCAACAGCGGGTAGCAAGGTATTATAATACCCGCGTCCGCTCAAAAAGCTTCCGCCAGAGAGATTTGGTTCTAAGGAAGGCTTCGGTGTCTAAACCAACAGAGGGGGGCAAATTGTCTCCAAACTGGGAAGGGCCCTACCAGATAGCAGAGGTCCTTCACCGTGGAGCATATCGACTTAGAAATTGAATGGGCAACTAATCCCCCGAACGTGGAACGCAGATAATCTCCGGCAATACCACCCATAATGTAATGTATTTACCCAAAAATTAATAAATGTGTATGTTTGGATATTTCCTATAGATAATCCTTCAAAGCCACTCGGCGGCCCTACAGTCCAAAGGACACCCCAGGCTGGTATAATTTACCCCTGAGGAGGTTCAAGTCCACGACTTAAGCGGCCCCGAGTCACGCTCTTAGGCGGGTTCCTAGCTGCCCCCGAGAGACGATCCTTCAAAGCGGCTCGGCGGCCCTACAGTCAAAGGACACCCCCAGGCTGGTATAATTTACCCCTGAGGAGGTTCAAGTCCGCGACTTAAGCGGCCCCGAGTCACGCTCTTAGGCGGGTTCCTAGCTGCCCCGAGAGACGATCCTTCAAAGCGGCTTGGCGACCCTACAGTCCAAAGGACACCCCCAGGCTGGTATAATTTACCCCTGAGGAGGTTCAAGTCCACGACTTAAGTGCCCCGAGTCATGCTCTTAGGCGGGTTCCTAGCTGCCCCCGAGAGACGATCCTTCAAAGCGGCTCGGCGGCCCTACAGTCCAAAGGACACTTCTAGACTGGTATAATTTACCCCTGAGGAGGTTTAAGTCCACGACTTAAGCGGCCCGAGTCACGCTCTTAGGCGGGTTCCTAACTCCCCCCGAGTGACGATCCTTCAAGGCGGCTCGGCGGCCCACAGTCCTAAGGACATCATGCCTCCTCCAACCCAGAGCAAACTCCCTATGGAGGTCCCTAAAACTGCCCTATCAAAGTTCAGGACTTACATCCTGAGACAACCTATTAGAAAACAACCCCGAGGTTCGAACTTAATGTCAACTCGTGGATAGATCTCCCAAGCAATAGGTGGAAGTCAGGAATCGAACAGATGAAGCATTGCGTAACATCAAGTAAGCAAAAAGTGGCGTCTACTCATTCAAAGTCAATTCACTATAAAACATTATAATGTATTGTCTGTGAGCTGACATCAACTGACTTACAAAAAGAGGACCTTTAAAGGACCAAGTCAAGAACAAAAGGCTAAGATCAAGATAAACCTAAACACCTTCTATCAGTCTTAGGGGTGCTCCTTCTCAGTAATTGACCAGAAGCGGCTCCTCAGTAGTGGGCGCTTCCGCGACAGGGTCTTTGGTCATCACCGCTCCATCCACGCATCTTCAACCTCCATATCAGATGTTTCTTCATCATCCGCGGGTTGAAAACGCTCGAGGTTTTCTAAATTAAAGTGCCGGGCTAGCCTCCGTTTGCACCTCTCGAAACCCTGAATGAAAGCGTCCAGGGCAGCTCGTGAAGCTCCGACGCAAAGTCTGAAGAATCCTTATACTCTTTGATGGCCTCCTGAACCTTGGCTTCGGCCGCGGCCACCTTTTCCTGAGCTTTAGCCTCGGCTGCGGTCATCCTCTCCCGGGCCTCCGTCTCCACTGTTGCTACCCTATCCAGAGCTTCCTTAGCATCCTTCTCGGCTAGAACCAATTTTTCTGCAGCATCACGAGCCGCGGCTTCCGCGTTGTCAGCTCGATTCTCGGTATGCTCTAGCCTGAGAGTGGTTCCTTCAATCTTTCTTCTGTTGGCAGCAATTTGCCCGAACTTCGGATAATTCGGCGTCTAAGCTCCGCAGCTCCTTCTCCGCGCTCCCCCGCCATGTTCGATAATCCTCCTGGATGACCCGAAGGTCATGTAGCGCTTTCGACTCTCGGGCCTTCGTCTCCACCAATTCTTTGTTCCAAGCTCACTACGAGACTTGGCCTTGTTCAGGTCTTTGCGCAGCACAAAGAGACCGTTAGACATCTGCAAAATACACTCGGTGAATACCCGAACTCAAATAATCACGAAAGGAGGAGAGAGGAGAAGATCATAGCTCTACCTGAAGCGCAGCTGTAAACATAGTGTCAAATGACTCCTCCTGTGATAATTTCCTCATTTTATCCTGAAACCTGGGCAGGATCAAAGTTTGAGGACTATTTCTAATAAACAACTTTTATATGCGGTACCCAGGTTAGGCAGTTGGGAAGGTGGTGATGGACTTCTCAAAGCATCCGAGGGAGCGGGGGCAAGGGCACCTGCTTCCTTTGACGATAACGGGCCTGACGGATCAGTCTCAACGGCCTCCACGCTCCCTACCGATCCCCCAGCGCCCTTAGCAGAAGATGGGGCGACCACCGGAAGACTCCCTCGACAAGATCTCCTATCGGTATCCCCTCAGGAGGATTTGCCTCTCCCTCGCTGTCTTCTATCAGCGTTGCTTCGGGAAGAGCTGCTAGAGGTTGGGCACGACGGTCCGGTTCTGGCAGGCGGGCCTTTTAGATTCAGTTCCTATCGTGCCACGGTCGCTTCCTCCTCTCTTTCGGAGGCCCGATATCAGCGAGTCTTGAGAAAATTTCATTGCTGCAATATAGAGAGCACGCGGTTAGCTAAAAGAAGAGCACCAAATATACTAGCTACGAATACAATGATAATAAAAAGAAAAATTCATCGAGGCTCACCGGGCGCTGCAGCCAGCGACACTGGCACGAACGCGATCTCCCGGAGATTATCCTCCGATAGCAATTCCTTACTAGGAGGAATGATAGTGGAAATTAGAGTGTTGAAAAGCTCACGGTCTCTTTCATCAACACTCGAATTCTGATTAGAACTGGTATCCGGAATACCCCAATCTACGCCCAACCCCTCCAAGTGTGCATGGAAAAAACGAGACTTCACCCTTTAATTTTAGAAGGAAGGTTAAGCCTGAGAACTCTCTTAGGCCTCGATGCGAAGCTCCACCACCCATCCCTAATCGGGTTTCGAATCCTATATAATGCCCTAAACAAGGAAAGTCGGGCAGAAGCTCCATGAAAAGAACAAAGCACTAGAAACGAAAAAATCACACGAATAGAATTAGGGGTAAGCTGTGCGGGAATAAGGTGATACCTGTTCAACAAGTTTACGAAGAAAGGATGAAAAGGTAATCATAAATCACCCTTGAAAAACTCTTCGTACAACGCAACCTTTCCTGGTTGCGTTAAGGTGACTCTATCCTCGGGGAGGGGAATGAGAGCCTAATGTCACTAGGAATCCCAAACTAAACCCTAAGGTTCTTAAGATCTTGGGAGGTTATAACAGAGGCAACATCCTCCGGCCTGGCCGATTTGGAAGCAATCGTAGGAAACCCTACCTCACGGCTGGTAGATGAGGAGGAAACCCTAGGAGACTGGGGTAACAACCTAGACAGGACTGCGCGGACCGATCGACGGGTCGATCTCCACGGATGACTAGCACTCCAAGGGCCCGTCGACGTGCCTGAAGGATCTCCTCACGGGAAGGCTCGACCATGGGGCCCTTACCTTTCCTATCTCGGGAGGGGTCCATAGAAAACAAAAACACAAAAGAAGGAAGAAGAAGAAGACGTCAACTAACCTGGGCTTGAAGAAGTAAAATCGCAGAAAGATATACAAAATGAAAATCAAGGGATAAAGGGGATGGCCCCCCCTTTTTATATTTCGGACGCAACGCCTCGAGCGCCACAAAGACACATGGCAGTCCCCTAGTGGGACCGGACAGGCGAAAAGACACTATCCCCTTAGAGATATGCGCCTCCCCTCTTTCTTCCTTTTCTCGAAACGACACTTATCATGTGTTGGGGTTTGAAATTCGAATTTTTCGCCCTTCTCCCTTGCACGTGTGCAGCACACAGAAACACAAGGGACATGGGCGAGGGGCATATGATATAGTTAATAAACAATCCGGTTAGAAAACAAAGAAATCAAGAACCAAGTCTGGGCGGCCCCAGTCCTAGGCGGCCCCAGTCCTAGGCGGCCCCAGTCCTAGGCGGCCCCCAGGGCCCAGGCGGCCCCTAGTCCTAGGCGGCCCCCAGGTCCTGGGCGGCCCCTAGTCCTAGGCGGCCCCCAAATTCTGGGCGGCCCCAGTCCTAGGCGGCCCCCATAGCCTGGGCGGCCCCCTAGTCCTAGGCGGCCCCCAGGGACTAGGCAGCCCCAGTCCTAGGCGGGTCCCCAGGTCCTGGGCGGCCCCTAGTCCTAGGCGGCCCCCAAGTCTGGGCGGCCCCAGTCCTAGGCCCCCAGAGCCTAGGCGGCCCCTAGTCCTAGGCGGCCCCCGGGCCTAGACGGCCCTAGTCCTAGGCGGCCCCCAGGTCCTGGCGGCCCCTTAGTCCTAGGCGGCCCCCAAGTCTGGGCGGCCCCTTAGTCCTAAGCGGCCCCCAAGTCTGGGCGGCCTCCTAGTCCTAGGCGGCCCCCAAAGTCTGAGCGGCCTCAATCCTAGGCGGCCCTCAGGTCCTGGGCGGCCCCCTAGTCCTAGGCGGCCCCCAAAGTTTGGGCGGCCTCAGTCCTAGGCGGCCCCCAGGTTCTAGGCGGCCCAAGAGTCTAGACGACCCCTAGTCCTAGGTAGCCCCAGGGTCTGGGCGGCCCTTAGTCCTAGGCGGCCCCCAATCTTGAAATAGTTCTCGTATCAGAAGCATTAAACACGAGAGCTGTCGTTCCGGAACAGAGATCGAGAATTAAGCATCATGACGCTTTAAATGTTTCAAATAAGACAAACACCGAAACATCGCCGTTCATTTAGAAAAAGAAAATACTGAGCTCCTGTTTTAGGGCCAGATACCTTTTCTCTGACTTTGACATTCCCACTAACCCTGACATTCTCTTGGGATAACCAAGATCAACATAAAGATCCTTATCTTCATGAGCAAGTTTCTAAATAGCTTTATTATTAATCATCGATGAATAACCATGTGGCAGACGCTGGGCTAGGAAAAACGTTTATCTGACACGTAGACCGATGGATCCTGAAAAAAAGAAAAGAAAAGAAAAGGCTCGGGAGGGAATAAGAGGAGGGAAAGAGGGTTCTGAAAAGGGGACTCTCTCTTCCTCCAGCAAGAGATCTCATAACAAGAAAAAGAGACAAACGAGACTGGTGATTCCGCATCAACAATTTTCTTGATATAATTGATTGGACTTTAATATGACCCTAATCAACTCAATTGACATTGGCACTCACATGTCAAATGATTAGGCTAATAGCGATTTATCTCATTAAGTACAATAAAATAAAGTATGCGAAACAAATATAAGGTGTGTCCTTTGTCCTTTCAAATTAGTAACATCTTC
>UESW01004992.1:210324-312685 GCA_900491605.1 Calamus simplicifolius | reverse complement strand
CCCAGGGCCGGCCCCTCCAGGGCCGACCCCCCAGGGCCGACCCCTCCAGGGCCGACCCATCCAGGGCCGACCCCTCGGGGCCGACCCCCCCAGGGCCGACCTCCCGGGGCCGACCCCTCCAGGGGCGACCCCTCCTGGGGCGACCCCTCCAGGGCCGACCCCTCCAGGGCCGACCCATCCAGGGCCGACCCCTCCAGTGCCGACCGCCCGGGGCTGACCCCCAGGGCCGACCCCTCCAGGGCCGACCTCCCAGGGCCGACCCCCCAGGGCCGAACCCCGACGGCCGACACCTCCAAGCTGCCAAGCTCCCTCGCCGTTAACAGTGCCATGCAAGTAAGTGAACAGAGCCTTGTACGTGAACAGTGCCATGCAAGCTCATCCAAGGGCATGAGCAGGGCCACGCAAGCACTCCATACTCAACACTCTACGAGGATAGTTGGCTTCAACTCACCATCATCCTTCTCCCCCAATGGCTGTACCTTGGGACCCACACGACTAACTTTGTCACCCATCACTGTCCGCATAGGACAACCAAAATGGTGACGTAGGGGACATGTTTGGCAAGCGCTGTAACGATCGGCCATGCCCTGCGACCACCTACTCTGACAGGACACGGCCTACAGCTTGACACGTCATATGGAGGTAAGCTCCACTGTACTGACATCAATTAATGCTCTGACAAGTGATCACGCCCCAAGCCCACGGATTCCAGGCATCTATAAAAAGGTAAGAGGGACCTCGACCAGGAGGAGGAAAAAACACTCATAACACTCCTAAACGCTCACACAGAGGGAGCTTCTCTTCCTCTCTGGGCCTCTTTCTCTTTTTCTCTTTCGAGCTTCTTCAAGCTCACGGCTGATGCCCAGACCACTGACTTGAGCGTCGGAGGGTCCCGCTGGGGCCCCCTCCGGTCCCCGGGACTTGCTTGCAGGCGCGAGGAGCTCACTGGAGGAGACGACCGCACGCTCGAGGCTGATGATTTGGCGTCATCAATGATATTAAGTCGGTCTTGATTCTTTAGGTGGGCATTGATTTTGATCTAGTAGGACTTAACTTTTGAGGGTGGTCTTGATTATTCAAGTTGGCCTTAATACTTTAGTTTCAGTCTTAATTTTAGTCAGATCAGCTTTAACTCTTTAGCTTGGCCCTGACTCTATAGCTTGGCTTTGATTTTAGTCAGATCAACCTTGGCTTTCAAGTTGGCCATAATTTTAGTTAGGTTGGCCTTGATTATTCAAGATGGTTGCCTCTTTAGGTCGACCTTGATTTTCTTCAAATCGGTCTTAACTCTTCAGATTGGCTTAGATCATCGGCTATAACTCTTTTGGTCAGCTAATTTAGGCCATCAATCATAGCTCTTCAAATTGACTGACTTAGATTATCGACCATAGCTCTTTAGATCAACTAATTTTTATCATCAAACATATCTTTTTTGGTTAGCTAATTTAAATCATCGGCCATAACTCTTTAGATTGATGGATTTAGGTTATTTATCAGTCATAGCTCTTTAAGGTTGGCCAATTTAGTTTATTAGCTGTAACTTTTCAAATTGATTGATTAGACCATCGATTAGACCAATCTGTTAGTGGCTAAAAATTGATCTTCATATTATCAATAGATTAACTATCTTCACTCAAATTACAAATCATCTCTCAACTAAACTATCCATCTTCTACAAAAGAAAAAGGGAGTATAAAAAGGTACAAAGCTTTTCTTCGAGGAAATCCTTCAACCCTCAAAATTCAATCCAAATGAACAAGAGAATAATACTAGGGTTCTCAAATGAGCTTTCAAGGATTTAAGTGATGGAAGAAAATCTATTTACCTATGAGGTCGTAGGCTGTGTTATATATATATATATATATATATATATATATATATATATATATATATATATATATATTATTATTACAATCAAACTTTTATATTGGATTGAAATCATAAGTGTAAGTCACAATCCGACATAAAATTATTGAAATCCTTAAAAACCAGCTCCCATGGAGCATAGGCTAGAACCCTTGCACCAATTCAATTTGTGAACATTTTTTTATTATTTATTTGAGAAAGAATTCACCTTGTATATCTGTTGCGATACTCAAGTCCTCCAAATACAACTCGATTAATCAAGCTGTCACTCCAGTCAATAAAAAAAAAAGAATTATAGGCCAATGGTATAATGGGAGAATCGTGACGGCCGATGGCCTTACTCTTCTGTACCGAAAGCTGAGCTCAGAGTAGTATGAATTGGCATCTTTAGAGCGATCTGATAACTGCGGTTCGAAGCTCCTCATCGAGGGGAACTCGTCTATATTTATCGATAAATCCAGGATAGGATGGATATGATGATGCTCATCCGCTTCTTCGTAATATCTGATAGTTTTTGCAGGATCCAACAGTCATTATAGCCCATCATGTATACCGAAAGGCAAACTGTGCTGATTGGGTTGCCTCCTATGTAGCTCAGCACTCGCTGATTGGACTTGAACTCAGGATGACTGAATTTCATCCTTCCTTCTTATGTATCTTTTTTTTGATCTTTTGAACTTCGTCGCACCAAGTTGTATGTTTGCACGTCTGTATCAAAAATAAAAATAAAATAAAAACTTTAAATAACGAGAGATATCTTCTGTAATTTGGCTCGGGTCATGGTCTAATGAGTCGACCTCAATGAAATCATCTGCCAAATTAGGAGAGGGCAAAAAAAAAAAACTATTTCCAGTTCCTCCGCTTTATTTACGCCTGTCCTCCATCTCATAGCTTTGCAGCCATGGCTCCTCCCAAAACTCCATCTCCCTTGCCTCCCCCTTCATTCTCTCCTCCTGTTCGTTTTTTCTTAGCTCTCCAAACTCCTCTCTCCTTCTCAGCTGACACCATCTCTGCCAACTCCTCCATATCGGGGGACCAGCAGCTAACCTCCAAAAAAGGCACTTTGTGCTGGGTTTCTACCGTCCCGTTAATTCGTCCAAATACTACATAGCCATCTGGTACAAAAAAGTTCCACAGCAAACCGCGGTCTGGGTAGCGAACAGAGAAACCCCCGTCTCAGACCACACAACATCTGAGCTCAAGCTCTCCCACGACGGAAACTTGGTACTGTTCAATGAGTCCAAAGCCCAAATCTGGACAACGAACGCCAGCATCTCCTCCAACTCCACCATAGCTGTTGTCGAAGACAACGGAAACCTTGCGCTCAGAGATGGCTCTAACACCTCCAAGGTGCTGTGGCAGAGCTTTGACCACCCACCAATACCTGGCTCCCTGGAGGCAAGCTTGGGCTGAACAAGGTGACTCGAGAGAACCAGCGCCTCATCGCCTCGAGAAGCTCAGCTGACCCAGCTCCTGGGATCTTCTCCCTTGAGCTAGACCCCAATGGAACCAGCCAGTACTTCATTCATGGAATAAATCTCGCAATTACTGGACAAGTGGATTGTGGAATGGACAATACTTTACTGGGGTGGTGGAGATGAATGCGAATTATCTCTACGACTTCAAATACATCAACGAGGAGACCTACTTCACCTATACGCTAAAGGATAATTCTATCATATCGAGGTTCGTAATGGACCTCTCGGGTCAGATCCAGCAGCTATCATGGGTGGAAGCATCTCAAAGTGGGTACTATTCTGGTCCCAGCCGAGAAGGCAGTGCGAAGTTTATTCTCTCTGCGGGCCGTTCGGGAGCTGCAACGAGAAAGTCTTCCCATTCTGCAACTGCATGAAGGGTTTTGTAGAGCGCAACCAGACGGAATGGGATTTGCAAGATCAAACAGGGGGTTGCGTGAGGAAGACGCCGCTTAAGTGCAGCAGCAATAGCTCAGCGAATGCCAAAAACGATAAATTTTACCAGATGGATAGCGTGAGGTTGCCAGAGAATGATCAGAATATAGATGTCAGAAGTGCTGAAGATTGTGCATCAGCTTGTTTGAACAATTGCTCCTGTACTGCTTACTCATTTAGTAGTGGATGTTCTTTGTGGTATGGGGATTTGATTAATGTCCAGGAGCAATACGATGGATCGAATGGAGGAACCCTCTACCTTCGGCTAGCAGCTTCGGAGCTGCCAGATTCCACCAGCAACAAGGGAAAGGTTACCGGGGCTGTCGTCGGTGCAGCGGTTGCGGGCTTTGTAATTTGTGTCGCCATCGCCTGGGTGCTGATTTGGAGGCGCCGGAAGAGGCGGATGATTCGTGCTGCAAGGGCAGTGGGGAGAGCTCTGGTGCCGTTCAGATACAATGACTTGCAGTATTTCACGAAGAACTTCTCGGAGAAACTGGGAGGCGGCGGCTTTGGTTCGGTCTTTAAAGGTTTCTTGCCTGATTCAGCCGCCATAGCTGTAAAGAAGCTCGAAGGCCTGAGCCAGGGAGAGAAGCAGTTCCGGACCGAGGTGAGCACGATAGGAACAATTCAGCATGTCAACCTCGTTCGTCTTCTTGGGTTTTGCTCTGAGGGTGCCAGAAGGTTGCTGGTTTACGAGTTCATGCCAAATGGTTCTCTGGATGCTCTGCTGTTCCAGAACACTTCCATGATGGTCTTGGACTGGAGCACCAGGTACCGAATTGCTCTCGGAACTGCTAGAGGATTAGCTTATCTCCACGAGAAGTGCAGAGACTGCATCATACATTGTGATATAAAGCCAGAGAACATACTATTGGATGCGTCGTTTGTTCCAAAAGTGTCGGATTTCGGTCTGGCAAAGCTTGTAGGCCGAGACTTCAGCAGAGTGTTGACCACCATGAGAGGAACAAGAGGCTATCTTGCTCCTGAATGGATAACTGGGGTGGCTATCACTGCCAAAGCGGATGTGTACAGCTACGGGATGATGCTTTTGGAAATTATATCCGGCAGGAGAAACTCAGAGCAGACAGAGGAAGGGAAAGCTGCATTTTTTCCTACATTAGCTGCCAACAGACTTGTGCAAGGGGATGTCCAAAGCTTGATGGATCACAGATGAGGATGGTGCGAAAGTTGAAGAGCTCGAAAGGGCCTGTAAGGTTGCTTGCTGGTGCATTCAGGATGATGAAAGTCACAGGCCAACGATGGGACAGGTCGTTCAAATTCTCGAGGGCTTTCTGGAAGTTAACGTGCCTCCTATTCCAAGATCTCTTCATACTATTGCAGAAAGCCCGGAGAACATAAATTTCTTCTCAGACTTGTCATCAAATCGAAGTTCCCAGAAGCAGAGTACCACTTCTACTAGTTCTCAGGTTAAAAGCTTATTGCAGGCGAGTCCTAATGTTTGAAGATGGCCGAGACTTCTCCAGCTTCTGCGTACCATTTTGAGTGAGTCCGCTAAATGCATTTTTTTCAGATGCATTGCAAAGTAATAGCTTCATGCCACCTCTATTGCTTGTCCAATAAAATGGAAGTGTTGAATGTGCTTTAGCACGGCCAATTACCATACTAACTATGGTCAAGGTGTCATATACCCATATATGAAATTCCACACACTTCATGTCCTAGAGTAACTTAATGAGGAATAACTTAGATCTTCATATTTTCCTGGTAATGTGAATCAGAGGATTGCCTATGCTTATTCCAATATTTAAGTCTTGCACCATAACATGGGATATATTCTCTTGTATTGATTGTTGCAGGCGCTACAACTGAGCATTATTCTTAGCTGATTTTTAGAAAATAGAATTTGCAGAACGGCATGCGCAGACTCCTAATAATTCAATTCAGTATTTTCATGCACTATCCCTTACGTTTCGTTCATTGAATAGTCACCCACCACCCCTTCCTTTTTCCTTGGAAATTTAGGAGGAAAAAGTTGATTTAAATCCCAAGAATGAGTCAACATGTGTTCCATGTGTGTCTGGATCTAGAACCAAGACCAGATCGAGATTTTTAGCTGGCGCCTAGTTTCAATTAGGCTGACCATATGATGACAATAAATCCTCAGCATAGTTTCATCAAAGGCATGAGGGAAGTCTCCGCCTCAATGCAAGCTGTAGATTATACCTTTCCGAGCCTTAGCAAATAAAAGGGATTTTGAATCGGTAACTACAGATCTGGGGCCTAGAACTAGAACACGGAAAGATTGGAGAACTTTAAATCTATTGACGAACTTCTTTGATTTAACTAAAGATTAAATACTTCTTTTACTCGTAACGTCAACTCCTTGGTGTATGCGCTCTTTTTATTTTTTTTTCGCTGCACAGGTAACAAAACCAAGCATTATGCTCATATCCTGGAATAAAATCTGCTTTGCTGGCAAGTCCAGAGGGATGGAGTTTTTACGGTTGCCATTATACTTAATGATGACACTCAATCACTGTTTCTATGCATCGGAGATGGATTCTTTAGGATGGGAGATGGATTCTTTAGGCTCCGCTTCATCAGGTTACCTGCAAGGAAGTCTCAGGATCGGAGAGGATTCTCCGGTGGGACCCTCCGACGCTCAAGTTAGCAATTGAGGTCACAGCCGAAGATGAGCTCAGATGAGCTCTTTTTAGGTGAAAAGGTGCTCTAGAGAAGAAGGGGTTTCTCTCTGAATCTAAGATAGCGATTCTCTAGGGATTATCGCGCATACCTGTTTACTGGATGGATTCACCTTTTTATAGGGGTTAACCCTGGCATGATCACGTGGGATTTCGTAAGGATGGAATGTCTGCGGAGTTCTTGGGAGTTGCGTGAATCTGCACTGGTTGATGGGTCCTGTCTCATCGGAAAGGAGAAAGCGGCGGTTGATGGGCTAAGTCCCATCAGCCAGCGGGGTGTTTGGGTAGTTGGATTGGCGCTGTCAGGCGGCGCGGGTCAGAGAGATGGTTCCTTGGACTGCTGGAGCCATGCTGGGGCTGATTTGAAGAGAACTGGAACGTTTTGACCCTCCCGAGGCTGAGCCTGGTTGACCAGGGGCGGCCGGGGCCGACCTCCCTGGCCAAGAAGTGCCGGGGCGGGGCTGGCCAAGGATGGCCTGGGCCGACTAGGCGGGCTCGGAGATGCCGGGGCCGAGAGGGGCCGGCCAGGAATGGCCTGGGCCGACTCGGCGGGCTCGGAGATGCCGAGGCCGAGAAGGGCCGGCCAGGAATGGCCTGGGCCGACTCGGCGGGCTCGGAGATGCCGGGGCCGAGAGGGGCCGGTCGGAGAAGAATGGCCGGGGCGACTCGGCGAGCTCGGAGATGCCGAGGCCGAGAGGGGCCGGCCAGGAATGGCCTGGGCCGACTCGGCAGGCTCGAAGATGCCGGGGCCGAGAGGGGCAGGCCAGGGATGGCTGGGGCCGACTCGGCGGGCTCGGAGATGCCGGGGCCGAGAGAGGCTGGCCAGGAATGGCCTGGGCCGACTTGGCGGGCTCGAAATGCGGGGCTGAGAGGAGCCGGCCAGGGATGGCCGGGGCCAACTCGGCGGGTTCGGAGATGCCGGGCCGAGAGGAACCGACCAGGAATGACCTGGGCCGACTCGGCGGGCTCAGAGATACAGGGCCGAGAGGGGCCGACCAGGGATGACCGGAGTCGACGACATTGCTGAAGGCCGAAGCCAAAGGCAAAGCTAAAGTTTTTTTCTGGATTTTACTGTCATATTATTATCTTCAAAAATCATATAAAAGATAACATCATCCTAAAAAGACGATCAGCCGTATCACTTATTATTATGCAACTGATATCATTTGATTTTGGAGTTTGTCCGAAAACAGGTAAGGTATCCTTCTTGAAGCCTAAAATTAAAGATGGTGAGTTTGATTTTGAAGTACAAATGCTTGGAAAGTTCCTCTGTTGCCTAAAGGGAGGTTAATCTGGCAAAAAAGGACAAACTCGATCCAAGAAGCTTTCTTTTCTTCTGGTCACATCAGTAGAATATTGCTTTTGTCAAACACATGGAAAGAAGCTAGAGTTCTTGGCTAATAGTGTGAGGATTAATACATTATTTTTCAGTGTCCAAAAGCTTTGAACTGAGTATAGAAGAAAAAGTGTAGGCGCATTCAAAGAAAGCATGGAATCAACTGATCGTAACTTTTACGTGGAATATATGAAGTTAAAAAATGCTAAAACTTTTTTTAAGAAGAAAATCTAGAACGCCTCGATTTTTCACAAGATTTTGAAAAGCTTCATCTTATGGGAACAACCTTGCTCCAAAAAATGAATCTAACCTCACTAAAAAATTTTTAGTGCATGTTTTCGTCTGCTTCTGTTATTCATTTACCTAGAATTGGCTTGGATCATTATCATATCCTTATTTCTACTGATGTGATTATTCAGCGTTCTAAGCAGTTCAAATTTGAGAAGTTCTGAACCTTTTATTCTTTAGCAAAGCACATCATTTCTTAGGTTTAGCGGATGCTGATCAGAGGGAATGCCGCTTACAGACTCTCTAGACATCTGCTTCTTACCAGCCGCAGGCTCTCTAGCTGGAATAGGAGGAGGTGGGGGATATTATGAGGCAAGTTGAGCATGCAGAGTCTATTATCTCTTCGTTGCATACCAAGGAGGATCATGAGAGTTTTCTTCTTGATTCGGATCTATCTACCCTAAGATCTACCTTGGCCATTCATCATTCTCTTTTGATACAGCAGGAGACTTATTGGAGGCAAAGGTCTCGTATTCAGTGGATTAAGAAGGGGGATCGTAATACGAGATTCTTTCATCAGACTACTTTACGTTGGCGTGCGAATCACATCAGGTGTTTAGTTGATGATGAGGGTCAGTCTGAGGATGATCCGCAGGCGATCAGGAATAAGTTTCTTGATTTTTTTCAGTCTAGTGGACTGAGATGTCGGGGATGGGGTCCCTGTTTCTTCTGTTCTGCCTTCTTGCAAGGTCTCTGATATGGAGAATGATATTCTTACTAGGCCTTTCTCTATGGAGGACATTCGCCTTGCTCTATGGGATCATGGCCCTGACAAGGCCCCTGGCCCTGATGGGTATCTGCCTTTATTTTTTTGCCACTACTGGGATATTATTGGGTCGGATGTGGTCTTGGCTATCCAGTCTATTTTTCAGGCTAATCATATGCCTTCTGACTGAAAGCAGACTCTTGTCACCTTGGTGCCCAAACGTCCTGATGCTTTCTCTTCCCAGCATTTCCGGCCTATCAGTCTATTGTCACCCGGCTAGGTATAGGCTTTTTTTTTCTAAGTACGGAAGGTCCTAGCAGGGGACCGGCCTTAGCACGCCTTGTGCTAAGTCAGCCTCTCTCTCTCTCAGAGTTGTTGCGCACAACAGGCTAGGGTGAGGTTGATCAAGACCTCCCCTACAAGAACCCCAAGAACCCCAATAAGAAATCACAAATCAATGCCCAGCCCAAACATAAGATGTGCAGGGTAAACTTTACCCTAACCTCTTTGATTAATAACAATCCCAAGAGGAAGACAATATGAATATGTGCTGTAGCACTACAAGAAATCTCTCACCGATCTCTCCCTCACCTTGCCTTTAGGCTACAAGATCACTCACCCGTAACCCGTAGATGATCGCCCGTAGGAAGCTCCTCAACGGCTCCGATTATCTCTTCTCTTTCTCCTCCTTCTCGCCAAGGTGGAGAATAGAAGATGCCTTCAATAACTTGATGGCTATTTGGAGTGGATTCTCCTTGATTCCTCTCCGTTATTGTTTTTTTCCCGAAGACCTCAGCCCCTTTATTTATAGGTTGAGCCACCGCCTTATCCAAAGCTTTTCCCAAATCTTATCCCTATCTTCATGCACCGCCTCCTTTGAAGCACCGCCTTCTTTGAAGCACCGTCCAATCTTTTGCAAATCTTATCCTTTTAATGGTCGTTGGGTAGGCTGATGAAGGACTCATAGTTGCAGCTGGATTGACGCCTTAAAACTTCATCCAAAAAGCTCCAACGATGACTTTGGATAAGGGTCAAAATATCCTCAACCAACTCCCCCAAAATCTTATCCATATTTTAAGTTTGTTACTTGTGGATAATGGCTGATTTTCCTCTTCCAAAATCTGCTGGCTGGATTCCCAAATCTTACCCATAAGATAAGGTTTAGATTTTCTCTGATAATGATGAATTTATCCCCCAAAAATCACTGCCTGGTTTGTTGGGTGGTTGCTGGCCATTCTGGATGGTTTTGGGCTCGCATGGGCATTGGGCGCGCGCCTGGGCGCGTCTGGGCACTGGGTGCGAGCCTGGGCATCGGCCGTTGGGTGCACGCCCGCCTGGCGCGCACCAACGGTCGGCGAGTAGTTGCCCGCCCACTCGCCCGCTGCGGGTGTGCTGCCCGGCTGGCCGCCTACCAGCTGGGCGCACACTGGGATCTATCGGGATCGCACGCACACGGTAGGCGCCGCCTGCGCCTGGGCTTGCGGCCGTCCGCGCACGCCTGAGCACGCGGTAGGGCAGGCCTGCGCGCGCCTGGGCGTGCGGCAGGGCAGGCCTGCGCGTGCCTGCATGCGCGGCCAGGCTAGCCTGTGGGCACAGGTGCGTTTGGCCTTGCCGCACTCCACGCCATTGAGGGATGGCTCCGAGTCTTCTTTGGCCATGCATGCCTTACTGAACTGGGCTTGCTGATGCTGACTTCGCGTGCCATCACGTCTAGAAGATGAGTCCGCATCCGCCTTGGCACTTGGATCACCAACCTCGCGCTATGTGTCTGACTAAGTGTGGGGCTTGCGCCCCACGGATGGACGTGTGCATCCCGTGGCATGATCAAACTCCGTCCTGGCAGGTCCTCGGCCACCTGCCTTGCCCGCGCTACGCACCGCGGGCTGCGCTACGGCCCTCCTAGCCGTGCGCATCACTGGGGCGGTGACAATCCTCCCCCACCTGAAGGCGCAACGTCCCCGTCGCACTCGCCCTCACGTAGGCCTGAATGTCCTCCTCGAACTGCCAAAGTTCTTCTGCTCACCTCCAGGTGGCATCGGAAACATCCTCTCCTTGCCATTGTACCAGATACTCCATGTACTAGGGTTCTTGACTCGTACCCACCTTTCGGTCTGCCAAAATTCTTGCAATCTTCCTTGCGAACTTGGATCGGATGGCAGGGCGCATCCTGCTTGGGATCTCTAACTCGTATGTGACCAGGTCTCCGTGGTATGGTTTGAGGAAGCTAACATGAAAGACTGGATGAATCTTCAGTCTGCCGGCAAGGCCAGTTTGTAAGCCACTTCTCCACCCGTTTGAGTACTTTGAAGGGTCCGTCATACCTTGGCAAAAGGCCTTTGTGGAACTTTCGCTTGGTTTCTTTCCTCCAAAGATAGGGAATGATCTTCAACATCACAAGATCGCCCACCTGGTACTCCATTGGTCGTCGATGCTCGTCTGCGCGTAGCTTCATCTGCATAGCCGCCCGCACAAGGCTGTCACGCCTTAGCGATATTTTTGGTCCTGTCCCTTGCAAATAGATGTGCCGCTGGACATGGGCCGTCGTACTGTCGTGCAACCTCCAAGGGCGTCCTAGGCTGGTAGCCTAGGCATAACTCCACTGGACTTTGATCTGTTGCTGAAGACCGGTTTAGATTGTAGGAAAACTGTGCCGCATCCAGCAACTCAAGCCAGTTTCGTTGTCTTGCGGTGACGAAGTGCCGCAGATACTCCTCGAGCAATGCATTCACCTCGGTTTGGCCGTCCGTCTGAGGGTGATATGCTGTAGAGAATTTAAGCTCCGTGCCCACGATTTGGAAAAGCATGGTCCATAACTTACCCGTGAATCGGATGTCGCGGTCGCTGATGATGTCTCCGGTTATACCGAAGACCTTGACCACATTAGTGAAGAAGAGCGCCGCGCACGTCTCGGCTGTGCATGGGTCCGGTACCGCCATGAAGATAGCATACTTGGAAATCTGTCCACCACTACAAAGATGGTCCGCTTGCCGTCCACCTCCGAAAATCCCACTATGAAGTCCATGGAAACAGATGCCCATGGTCGGCTCGGGACGGGCAACAGTTGCAGTAGTCCCACTGGCTTCCTGCGTTCCACCTTATCCATCTGGCAGATCAAACAACTCCGCGCATAGGCCTCCACATCTCTCCACATATTCGGCTAGTAGAAGTCATGAGATAGCAGGGCATACATCTGCTCCATGCCCGGATGTCCTGCCCACCTTGAGTCATGGGACTCTTTTAATAAGTCGCGCCGTAAAGCTTCATTCTTTGCACGACTAGCCTGCCTCCATGTGTGCGAAGCAAGCCATCCTGGATCCAGAAGTGCCGCACCAATCCACTCGTCACGTCACGCATTAGCTTGGCGTATGCTGCGTCTGCCTGCGCTACCTCGCGGATACGCTCTATAACGCCTGACTGCATGGTCGCCACCGCGGCCATGTACTCCTGTACGACTTGGCGCTGAGGGCGTCGGCCACTTGATTCTGACGTCCTGGCCGATACTCCCAATCGAAGTCGAACTCCGCCAAGTATTCTTGCCAATGAGCTTGCTTGGCGTTAACTTGCGCTGGGTCTTGAAATAGGTGTTGGCGACATTGTCGGTTACAATTTTGATCTTGGTTCCGAGCAAGTAATGGTGCCATACCTCCAAGCAGTATATCACAGCAGTCATCTCCTTCTGCACCGAATACCGTGTCTCGGCATCCTTGAACTTTCTGCTCTCGTATGCTACTGGATGTCGCCTGGACCAAGACTCCACCAAGCACACGGTCGGATGCGTTCGTGTGCACTTCAAAAGGATCCTCAAATCTAGTAACTGCAATCGGCTCTGTAGCTAGTGTCTCTTCAGCTTACCAAAATCCTCCTCACAGTTGGAGGACCAACTCCACCTTCGCTCCTTCTTGAGCAGATCGGTCAAAGGGCTTGCGATGGCCGAGTACCCTTTGATAAACCTCTGGTAATAGTTCGCGAGTCCTAGGAACGATCGGAGCTCGCTCACTGTGGCAGGTGTCGACCAGTCCAGGATGGCCTGGACCTTGGCGTTGTCCATCCGTATCGCGCCATGGCCAACGATGTCCAAGAAAATGGACCTCGGTGCGTGCAAACTCGCACTTTTCCTTTTGACGTAGAGGCGATGCTCCCGAAGTCGCTGCATAACTCGCCTCAAGTGCTCCACATGCTGCTGCAGGCTACCACTATAAATGACTATGTCGTCCAGATAGACTACGACAAAGTCATCCAGGAAGTCATATAGGACGTCTGTTATGAGATTGCAGAAGGTAGCTGTGTGTTTGTCAGGCCAAAGGGCATGACCAGGAAACTCGAATGACCGTACCGGGTCACACATGTCATCTTTGATTCATCACCTGGCGCAATACGCACCTGCCAATATCCAGAGCATAGATCCAATTTGCTAAAGTATTCCGCCTTCGAAAGACGGTCGAACAGATCTGCTGCGTTGGGCACCGGGTAGCGATTCTTCACGGTGACCTTGTTGAGGGCTCGATAGTCCACACACATGCGCAGAGATCCATCCTTTTTGCGCTGAAAAAGGACCGGTGCTCCAAAAGGGGCGCGGATGGCTGAATCAGTCCGTGGCCAGTAACTCATCCAGCTGAGTGCGCAGTTCCTTCATTCTGCAGGGCCCATGCGTAGGGGGCCTTTTCCAGGGCACGCGCTCGGGCTCCAGCTCGATTCGATGGTCGTGCATGCGCCGTGGCGGTAATTCCTTCGGTAGCTCGTCGGGCATAAGATCGGCGAACTCCTGTAGTATCTCCCCCACCTGCGCGGGCACCTCCTCTGTATCCTTCGATTCGGGCTGAACCTGGACTAGTGCCGCGACATATGTCTGGTCTCCTTTCCTTAGGCCTTTGCTGAGCTGCTTAGCGGATATCAGCCCACTATCTGGAACTGTGCGCAACTGTGCTGGCTGTCTTCTGTTTGCAACGGTTGACTGACCGCTGCTCTCTTCCTTAGCGGCTGGTGGCAATGCTGAAACGAACCCGGTGCTGTCCTCTGATCCTATCAGCATACCCTTGAGATGTGGCATGATCATTACCTTGGCTGCCTTGAAGAACTCCAGGCCAAGTATGATCTGAAAGTCGTCAAGTGGGATCACCAAAAAGCTGCACGACCCTCTCCAGGGGCCGACTTCTAGATCAGCCTTTGTAAGGCCATTCACCCTCGCTGCCTTCGAGTTGATGGCCTTTATCATGGTTGCAGCGGTGGAAGTCTGCAAACCTAACTCCTTCGCTATGTCTTCCGCGATGAAGTTGTCGGTGGCACCCGTATCAATCATGGCCCTCAGCTGGTGGCCATTGACCTTCACCGAAACATAAGAAGCCCTTTGCAGGATGGCGGCTTCCTGGTGACAAGTGCATTAATCGCTTGCAATGGGTTCACCCGGGAGGGTCCCTCTGAGTCACTGGATTCCTCGACCATTGGGAGATCAAGGCCGTGAGCTTCCCTTCTTTTGACAGTCACGCATCCGATGTGCACCTCCGTAGATAAAACAGCCTTGGGGCCGCTCAGATTGGTCATGGTATCCTTAGACTGCTGAGTAGTTCCCTTCTCTTTTCGGGTTATCGTCTTCTTCTTCTTCCCTTGCTTCTTGGGATGAGACGTCTTGCCCTCTTGGCTTTAGCTTCTGCTTGCCAGGGGCGGGGGTAGGCGTAGTGGTACGAAAGTCGACAAAGCTCTCGGCAGAAGCCATCGCCGAATTGAGATCTTTCACTCCTTGCCTTCGCAGCTCCACTTGCGCCCAATTCTGCAACCCCGACTGAAAGTTGAACAACTTGTCGGCTTCACATGTCTGGTATGTCGAGTAGCAATGAGCTGAACTCCTTGACGTAGTCTCTGATGGAACCCGTCTGCTTCAGCTTCTTCAGTTGGTCCCTGCCACCCATGTGACATTGTGAGGGAGAAACTGAATCTTCAACTCTTCTTTGAGGGCCTCCCAAGTTGTAATTCCTGGCCTACCGGCTTTCGATCCTCCGCGTTGCGAGTACGCCACCATAGCTTGGCATCACCAGCAAGGAACATGCTGGCGAGGCGGATTCATTGCACTTCGGTATATTCATTGCTAGAAGAACTCCTCCATGTCCCATATGAAGTTCTCCAGTTCCTTGGCATTGCGCGCTGCTGAAAGGCTTTGGATCAGGTACGCAGATCTGGGATAGATGTGGTTGATTCGCATAGGGCTGGCGCACGCTCTCTCCTGAGGGCATCCACTTCATCTCCCAGCTCCTTGATGCGATTCAGAACCTCCTCTAGAACGGCATTTCTTCCGTCCTGTTGGCCTTCATTGGAAGAGCTTGGCTCCGGCTCCATGATCTGGTTGTGCCGGGATCACCTGCTGGATCTGATTGATCTGCTGCTGCTGCTCCAAGGATTGGGTGATGAGATCAGTAAACCCACCCTCTGGAGGAATCCCGACAATAGCCTCGAGCCTTGCTATTCGATCGTTGTGATTCACCATGGTTGATTTTTAGAAGAAAAAAAATATGCTCTTGGGTTCTTGTATTGAAGGCGCTCTAATACCCGCTTGTCACCCGGCTAGTATAGATATTTTTTTTTCTAAGTACGGAAGCATCCTAGCAAGGGACCGGCCTTAGCACGCCTCATGCTAAGTCAGCCTTTCTCTCTCTCAGAGTTGTTGCGCACAACAGGCTAGGGTGAGGTTGATCGAGACCTCCCCCTATAGGAATCCCAAGAACCCCACTAAGAAATCACAGATCAATGCCCTGCCCAAACACAAGATGTACAGGGTAAACTCTACCCCAACCTCTTTGATTAATAACAATCCCAAGAGGAAGACAAGATGAATATGTGTCGTAGCACTACAAGAATCTCTCACCGATCTCTCCCTCACCCTAACCCGTAGATGATTGCCCATAGGAAGCTCCTCAACGGCTCCAATCGTCTCTTCTCTTTCTCCTTCTTCTCGCCCAAGGTGGAGAATAGAAGATGCCTTCAATAACTTGATGGCCGGTTGGAGTGGATTCTCCTTGATTCCTCTCCGTTATGTTGTTTTTTTCCCGAAGACCTCAGCCCCTTTATTTATAGGTTGAGCCATCGCCTTATCCAAAGCTTTTCCCAAATCTTATCCCTATCTTCATGCACCGCCTTCTTTGAAGCACCGCCTTCTTTGAAGCACTGCCCAATCTTTTGCAATCTTATCCTTTTAATGGTCGTTGGGTAGGTTGATGAAGGACTCCTAGTTGCAGCTGGATTGATGCCTTAAAACTTCATCCAAAAAGCTCCAATGATGACATTGGATAAGGGTCAAAATATCCTCAACCAACTCCCCCAAAATCTTATCCATATCTTAAGTTTGTTACTTCTAGATAATGGCTGATTTTCCTCTTCCAAAATCTGCTGGCTGGATTCCCAAATCTTACCCATAAGATAAGGTTTAGATTTTCTTTGATAATGACATATTTATCCCCCAAAAATCACTGCCTGGTTTGTTGGGCAGTTTCTGGCCGTTCTGGACGGTTTTTGGGCGCGCCTGGGCACTGGGCGTCGGCTGTTGGGCGCGCGCCGCCTGGCGCATGCCAATGGTCGGCGAGCAGTTGCCCGCCCGCCCGCTTGCGGGCATGCTGCTCGGCTGGCTGCCTGCCAACCGAGCGCGCGCTGGGATCTATCGGGCGCGTGCGCACGCCAGGTGCCGCCTGTGCCTGGGCGCGCGGCGGTCTGTGCACACCTGGGCGCATGGCCAGGAAGGCCAGTGTGCGCCTGGGCGCGCAGTAGGGTAGGCCTGCGCGCGCCTGCGTGCGCGGCCAGGCTGGCCTACGCGCACTGGTGCGTTTGGCCTTGCCGCGCTCTGCGCCGCTAAGGGATGGCTCCGGGTCTTCTTTGGTCGTGCATGCCTTGCTGAAACTGGGCTTGCTGATGCTGACTCCGCGTGCCATCGCGTCTGGAAGATGAGTCCGCATCCGGCCTTGGCACTTGGATCACCAACCTTGCGCCATGTGTCTGACTAAGTGTGGGGCTTGCCGGCCCCACGAACGGACGTGCGCATCCCGTGGCACGGTCAAACTCCGTCCTAGCAGGTCCTCGACCACCTGCCTTTTCCGCGCTACGCGCCGCGGGCTGCGCTACAAGCCCTCCTGGCCGTGCGCATCACTGGGGCGGTGACACTATGCACCACATTATATAAGATTTATGCTCGTCTTCTGGTGGTCCAGATGGCTTCGGTGATCCCTCGTCTCATCTCTCTGGAGCAGGGAGCTTTCCTCAGGGGGTGCAGTATCACGGATAATGCCCTGTTGGCTCAGGAGTTTATGCATGACCTTCAAAGAGCTTCTGGATGTCAATGCCTTATGGCTATCAAGCTTGACATGGAGAGAGCTTATAATAGACTGAGGTAGGATTTTTTGTGCCGTACTCTTCATGAGTTTGGTTTCCATGAGACTTTTGTTGATTGGGTGATGGAGTGTGTCCAGAGGTCATCTTTCTCTCTCCTGATTAATGGGTTCGGACGGAGTTCTTTCACTCGGAGGTTGGTCTGAGATAGGGTTGTCCTCTCTCTCCATTCTTGTTTATTCTCTCTGCTGATGCTCTATCCCAGGATCTTTCTCTGGCTATGCGGTCATCAGCTATTGACCCTTATTCGGCGGGCCCCCTTGGCCCTTCGCTGTCCCATCTTCTCTTTGCTGATGACTGTCTCCTTCTAGGGAAGGCTTCTACTGATAATGCCACCACCTTTGCAACTATTCTTCACTCCTACTGTCGTACCTCGGGACAGAATGTTAATCTTAGCAAATCCTTGATCTGCTTTAGCTCGAGGATGTCCCCTGCTTTGAAGAGGTCTATCTCTCAGACTATAGGTATTCCTGCGGAGTCCGATAGGATGTCTTATCTAGGGATTCCAATTACTAGGAGATGGCCACGGTGTTCGGATTTCAGTTTTCTTGTGAGGTGGATCCGTGATCATCTGGACAGCTGGCAGGTTTTCGGTCTTTCTATGATGGCACGGATTACTCTCATCCGATCTGTGCTATCGTCGATGTCGTGCTATCTCTTATCTAACACTGCCATTCCTCTAGCTTGTTTGTGGAAGATTGAGAGATACTTTTAGGACTTCCTCTGGGCATCAACGTAGGAGGGCCATGGTATTCATCTCTTGGATTGGGACACAGTCTGCGCACTGACGGCCGAGGGTAGGCTTGGGATCCAATCGCTGTCTGTCAGAAGAGAGGTGCTGACTGCTAGGCATGCTTCTCGGTTCCTGCTGGATCCGCATTGTTTGTGGAGTTCCTTCATGCGAGCCAAGTATGGTAGCTGGAACTCTTCAACCTCATCTCAGTCTAATCGGGGGCATTCCTTTTTTTGGAAAGAGGTCTATCGATATGTCCCGACTATTTTGAACTATACCACTTGGATGATTGGTGATGGAACATCGGTGGACGCCATTCAGGACATATGGATTGCTGATCTTCCCCTGTTTCGTTGGCCAAACTTTGTTTGCCCAGACATTCCTTATGGTATGCGTGTTAGTGATCTTATTTCCCTGGTAGTTCTGCTTGGTCGTCTTCTCGGGTGTCCAGGTTTTTCAGGATTGAGCTTTGTCGGCGTATCTTATCTATTCCTCTTTTTTCAGGAGCTACCACTGACACCAGGGTATGGAGGTGATCTTGCTTGTCTCATGCTCCTATGCGTGACCTCCTATCTATTTTCAGACCCCACCCTTAGGAAGCTATGGAATTGGACTGGATTTGGCATCTGCTTGTTCATCCTAGAGTGAGACTTTTCATCTGGAAGCTGGCATGGGATATTCTTCCTACCTGCTCCCTTCTTTCACATAGAGGATTGAGTATTCTGTCGACCTGCCCTTTGTGTGGTATTGAGGAGGAAACGACCGATCATGCTATATTCTATTGTAACAGGGCAAGACATATTTGGCAGTTATCTGGTGCTTGTCCTTGGGTATACGGTACTGTTTCCTAACGTATTTCTTTTCTATGTTTATTAAAGCAGGGCAGGGGAAGGGGTATTCACTATAGAGGTCCATTGTGGGCTTATATTGCATATCAGATCTGATTATCCTGGAATCGGATTTTGTTCTCGGACATGGTTCTTCCTCCTGGAAGGATTCTCAGGGTGGCTATTTCCCTTTATGATGAGTATACTTCCCATCACTGTGTTATAGATTTGCGAACCTTGGCTTCTTGGACTCTCCTGCTGCTGCGGCAGCGAACCGGCGTACGATTTTTATATCTTGGGAGCCCCCTCCTTCAGGGTTTGTCAAAATAAACTTTGATGGAAGTGTCCGTGGCAGGAGTGCTAGATCAACTTATGTTATTCATGATGCGGATGGGATGATGTTGGCAGCAGGGGAGTTTGGTTTGCTTGATTCCTCAGTGCCTTTGACTGAGCTGTATGCGGCATGGGCGGGTTTATTCTATGCTATTCAGATCTTAGGTGTCCGCAGTCTTATCATTGAAGGTAACTCTATTACTGTGATTCGCTGGATCCGACAAGAGCCCAGCTCCCATTTGCCTACTATCCCCTTATTGAGTGATATCCGCTCTCTGATTTTGGAAGCTCCTAATATCCAAATTCGCCACGTCTATCGTGAAGCCAATGCAGTTACTGACTGGATTGCTGTCAGGATGGCCTCTCACTCTGATATTTGAAGATGGAGACAGGAAGACCCTTGCCCTCTAATCCTCTCACAATTATTGTATTATGATATATCGGGTCTGATCCTATTTACAGTGGTGTAATCACCCGTCTGTACCAAACAAAAAAAAATTTTGCAATGCAATATCTAATGCTATTAATTTACTATTTATATAGTCTTATTTTATACTAATTGGGTTAAGCCTAGATCAAATATGAAACCCAATCAAGCCCATTTGGATTAAACCTGATCCAATTGGGTTAAGCCTGGATCAAATTCAATTCCAGCCGGGCCCAAAAAACCCAAATCGAAAACAATTAGATCTGTCAGATCCAATTCAAAATTGAGTCTGAGTTCAATTACTATTGAGCCAATCCAATCTAATCGGACTCAAACCCAATTAACCTGATTTAAACTGGACCAACTCAATTGACCAAGATTTGAACCAAATTGAACCAATCCTAACGTAGATCAACTCAAAGCGAAACAAATCAGATCCAATTAAGGCTCAAATCAAGCCAATTAACCCAGATTGAGCCTAATCCAATCCAAATTGGTTTAATTGAACCTTAATTGAAAGGGTTCTTGATCAAACTAGAACCTGCTTGATCTAATCAATCTAGACCCTGCTTGATCTAATCAATCTAACTGAATCTTAATTAAAGAGTAAATTACCTAATTAGACCATAATTGGCCAAATTAAACTCTAAGAAGAGGAGTTCTAGACTAATTAAGTATATTAGAAGAGTATTAGTCTAATTGAGACTTAATTGTATGAATCCTTACCCTAATTGAGTTGATCTAAGCTTAGATCTAACTCTAATTGATTATAACTTTACCCAATTGTTTAAATTGGACCATAATATGATTCTGATTGACCTAATTAAGCTAGGATGAGTCTAGATATAACCTTAATTACTTGGATGCCAATTTGATTAAACCTGAATTGAGTTTTGAGGCGATTCAAACAATGAGATCTAACTAAATTGAGGATTAATTAAATGATAAATAATCATTTTGAGATTTTTTTTGGGTACAGACGGTGATTCACACCATCCTAGGTCGGGATAGACCCGTTACATCTAAAACTAATAACTGGGACAAAATCAGAGGGCAGTGATCTCCCGATCTCTATCTCTAATAACCAGAGTGAGATGCCATCCTGGCTGCAATCCAGTCCGCAACAGCATTAACCTCACGATAGACATGGCGGATCTAGATGTTGGAAGCTTCCAAGATCATAGATCGGATGTCACATAATAAAGGAATAAAAGGCAAGTGGGAACTATGCTGCTGTCGGATCCATCGAATAACAAGAATGGAGTCCCCTTCAATGATGAGGCTGCGGGCGCCCAGGGTCCGAATGGCGAAGGATATACCCGCCCAAGCCGCATAGAGCTCAGTTAGAGGTACCGAGGAATCAAGAAGACCAAAACCCCCAGCCGCCAGCATCATTCCATTTGCATCACGAATAACATATGTTGATCCAGTGCTTCTACCTCGGACACTCCCATCAAAGTTAAATTTAACAAACCCTAGAGGAGGGGGCTCCCAAGAAATAAAAACCGTATACCGGTTCGCTGTCGCAGCAGCAGGGGAAACCCAATGTCCAAGGTTCACAAAATCAACAGACCCCTAATGGGAGGAGTACTCAACATAAAGGGATGTAGCCATCCTGAGGACCTTACGAGAAGTATGAACCATATTCGAGAACACAATCTGATTTCGGGAAAGCCATATCTGATAAGCAATATAAGCCCATACAGAGCCCCGCCGGTGAGTACCCATCCCAATCCCTGCTTCAGCAGTCTCAGGAAAGAAATACGGTGGGAGACAAAACTGTCCATCCAGAAATAAGCACCAGAGAGTTGCCAAATCTGTCTAGCCCTGGCACAATAGAATATAACATGATCAATTGTTTCCTCCTTAGTACCACACACAGGGCAGGTGGGCATATACTCAAACCTTGATGCGAGAGAAGGGAGCAGGTAGGAAGAATTCCCTGAGCTAGCTTTCAGATGAAAAGTCTCACTCTAGGGTGAACAGGCAAATGCCAAATCCAATCCCACTCCCTCGAATCCTGAGGATAGGCTCTAAACATAGACAGGAGGTCCCTCATGGGAGCATGAGACAAGCATGATTTCCTCCAGACCCTGGTATCTGTACTAGCAGTTGGAGATAGAGGTATGAAAAGAATACGCTGACAGAGCTCAGTCCCGAAGAAACTGGCCACCCGATAAAATGATCAGGTAGGGCAATCCAAGGATATAAAGTCACTGACACGCATACCATGAGGAATATCAGGGCGGACAAAGTGGGCCACCGAGACAGAGGAAGGTCAGCAATCCACGCATCCTGAATGGCATTCACCGATGTGCCGTCCTCAATCATCCAAGAGGTACAATCCAGGATAGTCGAAGCATATTGATAGACCTCTTTCCAATAAAAAGAATGCCCCCGATTAGACTGAGAAATAGTGGAAGAGTTCCAGCTACCGTACTTGGCGCTCATAAAGGAACTCCATAGGCAATGCAGAGCAAGAAGGAACCGGGAGGCATGCCTAGCTGTCAGGGCCTCTCTCCTGACTAAAACAGTGATTGGATGCCAAGACCACCCAGCCAATGGCAAACAGACATGTCCCAAGCTAGAAAATGGATACCATGGCCATCCTGCCTCGATGCCCAGAGAAAGTCCCAAAAATATCTCTCAATCTTCCACAGACAAGCCAACGGAATAGCAGTGTTAGACAAAAGATAGGCAGGCATCGAAGAGAGCATAGAACGGATCAGAGTAATCCGCGCCATCATAGAAAGACCAGACACCTGCCAGCCATCCAGACGATCATGGATCCGCCTCACCAGATAACTAAAATTTGAGCACCATGGCCGTCTCCCAGTAATCGGAATCCCCAA
The DNA here is from genome assembly GCA_900491605.1 of Calamus simplicifolius. Classification (NCBI taxonomy): domain Eukaryota; kingdom Viridiplantae; phylum Streptophyta; class Magnoliopsida; order Arecales; family Arecaceae; genus Calamus; species Calamus simplicifolius. The sequence continues at coordinate 290,380 of UESW01004992.1, read as the reverse complement.
ATAGGGCATCCGATCGGACTGAGTAGGAATCCCCATAATCTGAGATATAGACCTCTTCACAAAAGGGGACGTCCTTGGGCTAAAACAGATCAGCGATTTACTAAGATTGACACACTGACCCGAAGCATGACAATAGGAGTGAAGAATGGACGCAAAGATGGAGGCATTACAAGTAGAAGCCTTCCCCAGCAGGAGATAATCATCAGCAAAAAGTAAATGGGACAGCGAAGGGCCAAGGGGGCCCGCAGCATAAGGGTCAATATCTGAAGTCCGCGTCGCCAAAGAAAGCTCCCGGGATAGAGCATCAACAGAGAGAATAAATAAGAATGGAGAAAGAGGACATCCCTGTCTCAGACCCATCGCTGAGTGGAAGAACTCTGTCCGATCCCCATTAATCATAAGAGAGAAAGACGGCCTATGGACACACTCTATCACCCAATCAACAAAAACCTCATGAAAACCAAACTCATGAAGAGTACTGCAAAGAAAATCCCACCTCAGTCTATCATAATCCCTCTCCATATCAAGCTTGATAGCCATGAGGCACTGACGTCCTGACGCTCGGTGAAGGTCATACATAAACTCCTGAGCCAATAGCGTGTTGTCCGTGAAACTATGCCCTCTAAGAAAAGCACCCTGCTCCAGAGAGATAAGACGAGGTATTACCGAAGCCATCCGAGTCACCAAAAGTTGAGCACAAATTTTATATAAAGTGGTGCACAGACTGATGGGTCGGTAATGCATTGTAGGTGATTCCCCATTTGAGAGTGAGCAGGAGCTGCATCAATATTTGTGCAGAGTATTTTGGTGGGATGGATTTATGGATTTGTTAGTGAAGGTAAAAACCTTACCCGTAATTTAGTAGATGTGTAAGAACTTACTTATGTCTTCATGAATGTATAGGAATCTGATATATTTTTTATGGATGTATAAGATCCTTACACCTATACTTTCTTTAGATGTAGATAGTTTTTCTACATATATTTTTGATAGCACGAGTTATAATTTTATATTTATCATTTTATCAACATATTTTGACTATGCATGCATATTATGTTTAAACCACTGATAGCATGATTTGGGTTATGTATGGATATGACTAACTTATATTATGATAATATGGTTTGATTATATTGATGATGTGGACTTAAAAATTACTTTTCATGTCAAAATATTAAAAGATGTGCCAAGATAGATTTGAGAAAGAGTATGTTGACTAATTATGGGGATGTGGTGGCACTAGAGATCGAGCATATTATGATGACCAAATGCTCTCTAGTAATCGAGCCTATGGAGATGATCATATGCTCATTAGTGACTAGGTCTATGGTGATGACTAGATACTAATGTAGAGCTAGTTTAGCTCATAGTAATTGTCAAACTAGGTTTTTGATATTTGACAAAGATTAGGTGATGATATATGCCACTAGTTCTTGCTCATTTTAGCTTATGGTGACGGATTGGTCTAGCTTAGACACGTGACATAGGTGATCGGGCCTATTATTATGGTCAAATGCTTATAAGTGACAAGATCTATGATGATAACCAGAAGATTACTAACGAAGAATGGGTTTTAGTAGTAGGTGGCAACCAAAGTAGGTTTATAATATGTGGCGTTGGTGAGAGAACTAACTTATGCATGAGGCAATGGGCAGGTTAGAATTATACATACGCAATCTTGGTATGGTGATGCTAGCACATAGTTAGAGTGGATTGGTACGATGATCCAAAGTGTGGTATCGAGTTGAGGTAGTTCAATATTGTGAATGATAAAATATGTTAATAATCGTTCTTATATTTATTGTATGGTTTATAATATAGTGTTTTGCAATATAATTTATTTTATTATACATTATTTTAATATTATATAGATCTTTTGCTACATATTTATATCTGTGTGTGCAAGAATTCTTGTTGAGTTGTAAGCTCATATCATATTATTATATCTATTTACGAAGCATGAGGAATTGGTTACCAAGCAAGATTTGGATTGATGAGAGAGAGATTATAGATATATTTTACTATATTTTGGTAATTATGCAAATAAGTTCATATTGTTTTTATGATAATAAAATACATATATATTGGTATTATAAGTTGAGTTGTGTGTTGAGGATGAATAGGCCTCCCATGCCCTTGGGGGTTTCACTCTAAGGGTATGCAGATATGTCATGAACTTGGACTGGGTAGCGGGTTTGGAGCATGATAAAAATGTATAGTAATTTCATTGATAAATATTTAATTCACCTAGTTCTTTCACTTAATTAGAATAATCATTAGTAAAATACAAAACACTTAACTATGCTCATCAAATGTAATACTAAAGATATAGGCATCCATTAGAGAAGAAAGCCTTAAAAGTTACTTCTTTTTTTTTTTGGTTACAAACGGGCGCTCTATCATTTTAGGGTGAGTCAAGCCCGATATATCGGAGTACAGGATTTGAGAGAGCACCACCGGGTAAAAGTCACCCGATAACCAATACCAAGAACCAGAATGATGGACGACCCGGGCAGCTACCCAGTCGGCGACAGAGTTAGCTTTCCGGTATATATGCCGAATCTGAACAGAATCAACCTGCCGAAGCATAGACCGAATGTCGCTAACCAGAGGGTTGGTAGAAAGCGGGTCACGCAGATCTTGTTAGAGCCATCGAACAACCGTAGTGGAGTCACCCTCAATGATGAGCCTACGAATGCCCAAGCTGCGTATAGCATAGGGATACCAGCCCACGCAGCATGTAGCTCCACAGACGGCACAGATAAATCAAGAAGTCCAAACCCACCAGCCGTCATCATCAAGCCATCAGAACCACGGATGACAAAAGCCGATCCCGTCAAGCGACCTTGAACACTACCATCAAAATTGACTTTGACAATCCTTAGTGGGGGGGGGGGGGGGTTTCCCAGGAGATGTAGAATGTACCCCGGTGAGCTGCAGAGGCAGCAGGAGAATCCCAGAAGCTAGGGCTATTAGAGTCCAAGGTAGACTGATGGATAGTGTACTCAGTAGAAAGGGGACATGGCTGTCCTAACAATCCGATAGGGAGGGTCAACCACAGCATTAAAGATATGTCGGTTCCGAGACAACCAGACATGATAAGCCAGATAGGCAGCTCTAGAGCTCAGCCGATCAATATCCCTCCTCATATCCTGCTGCAGAAAAGCCAGAAGGGAGGTACAAGATAGGGCACTATGTGCATTCCGTGAACTGTAGCCCGCGATCTGCCAAGCCAATCTCACTCTAGTGCAAGTGAAAATGGCGTGGTCAATCGTCTCCTCCTCAACACCACATAACGGGCAAGTAGGCTGGATCTCCATGCCCCTCCTAGAGAGGAGGGAGCAAGTAGGAAGACAAGCCCAAGCCACCTTCCAGATAAATAGCCGAACTCACGGGTGGATGGGGAGCCTCCAAATCCAAGACGCATCCATAGTTCGGCTGGCCTACGGCCTAAAGTCCGCCATGAGATCCTTGATCGGAGCCCTAGTCAAGCAGGATCGCCTTCATAATCTAGTGTCCGAAGTGTGATCCGAAAGGAGGGGAATGGAGAGAATGTGCCGATACAGATCAGCACCAACAGAGTGGTTATGAGAGAAGAATGTCAGGCCCTATGATTCTGAACAATAAGGTCAGAGACTCTCAATCCACTGGGGATATCAATACTGACAAAAGTGGGCCATCGGGCCAAAGGAACATCAGCCAACCATGTATCCCGAAGGACATCAACTGATGCTCCATCACCGATCATCCAAGAAGTATGTGGAAGCATAGCTGACGCATGACGACAAACCTCCTTCCAGAAGAAAGAGTAGCCACGGACAGACTAAGATGAAGTATGGGTGGTCCAGTCACCATATTTGGCATGCATAAACAAGCTCCATAGACAATCAGGATCTAGCAAGAATCTCGTAGCGTGCCTAGCAATTAGCGCCTCCATTCTTGCTATAAGGGACTGTATCCCAAGCCCCCCCTCCGAGATTGGCGTACACACAGAATCCCAAGCCACCAAGTGGAGCCCATGGCTATCCTGCCTAGAACCCCAGAGGAAATATCTAAACCACCTCTCCATCCTCCTCAAACATGTCACCGGAATGGCTGCGTTAAAAGGATGTAGAGAGGGAGAGCAGTGAGCACTGATCGGATGAGAGTGAGCCTAGCCATTATAGATAACCCAATGACTTGCCACCCATCCAACCTATCACGAACACGGCGCTCCAAATCACAAAAGTCAGAGATCTGCTGTCGTCTCCCCGTTATAGAAACACCCAAATAAGATAAGTGATCAGCCTGATGAACTATACCATTACTTAAAAGTTACCTTTGATAGCAGTACCAACAGATGATGGAAAGCCTCTTTAATTTAAAAAGATATTCTTAGGGATCTCAATCAAGGTTGTTAATTCATTTCGAATTATGTTTTGGTTTAGCTTATGAAACGAAATATTTCAGTATCAGACCGTTTCGATGCTTCGTTTCGGAATATATATATAATAAAAAATTTATTCATAATTCATATTCTTTATAAATAATAATAACAACATAAAAATAAAGAGTTTAAGTTTTTAAGAGTTTAATATATATATATGAATAATTTATTCATAATTCATATTCTTCATAAATAATAATGACAATATAAAATAAAGCGTTTGAGTTTTAAGAGATGCGATCATGGGGATAGGGTAACTAGAATTTTTTTTTGTTATTATATATATATTAAAATGGGGATAGGGTAACTATGATTTTTTTTGATATTATATATATATATATATATTAAAATGGTTCTGAAAGGTTTAATAATTCATAAATTGGTCTCCAAAACATATTTTACCGAAATGGTCGAAACATACCGAAACGGCCAAAAAATGGCCGAAAACGATCGAAACGCACCGAAACGGCTGAAAATCTTTCAAAACGAAACGTAGTACTTATCTTTTCGGATAAGCTATCGAAACGAAACGTCTCGGCCAAAACGGCCGAAACGGAACGAAATTGACAACTTTGATCTCAATGCATTCTAGAATTATGCGCACTTCAGGTTTAGTAATAAAAAAGTATTAGATTTGGAAGAAAAGCTGAATAGCCTTCATTCCTTTCACCTGTCTTTTTGAGAAACTCTATGGTAGATCTACTTGGAAGCACCTTTATGTTCCGTGCGCACGACATGAAGTAGCAAAACAAAATAGTGGAAGATCTCTTCCACTGAATTTTCATAATTTCAATAGCTTCAAAGTCTCTTATTATCCATATGACCTTCTGCATCAATAGATATTTGGATTTGGAAGCCTTATAGGTCTGGCATATAAAGTGTCAACTCATGTTACAAATTTATCAAAATGGACTAGTCAAATACCCTTTTTATAATCTAATCTGGAGAGTATTGTCTCTAAGAAAATGAAGATATATATCCTCCCAAACAAATTACACATAGAAGGTGTTTTGGAAATTAAGGAAAAGGTGGCTGGTGAGTTTTGGATGTATGCTATATAGGGTGAATCAAGAAATTGCGGATCGCTTATTTATCCAATACCCCATCTCAAAAGGGATTTAGGAATCCTTTGTTAAGAAGTAATTTGCAATTAATGACTTGACTGGAAGCCAAAGAGTCATACTTGTATTAATGACTTGACTGAAATCCGAAGAGCCATATTGGTAATATCAGAAATTATATTCCCAGCAAATTGTATTCCCAAGAATTGTATTCCCGGAAGATACTTTGGTAAACCAAAGACATTAAAATTGTCTTCCTTCATGTCTATATAAGGAGGCATACAGAAGGGTTGTAAGACAACAAAAAAGAGTCTATGAAATAAGAAAATATTTCTTTCTCCTATTCCACCAACTTTTCATCTTGTTCCAACAAATTTGGTATCAGAGCCTTAGAAGAAGCACTTGTCAAGATGGCAACTTCATCAACTACCATGTTCTCCTACACTTCTAACCAAGTTCCTATCTTCAATGGTGAGCATTATGACTATTGGAGTAGTCAAATGCAAACCATATTCATCTCCCAAGACCATTGGGACATAGTCAAAGGTTCCTATGAAGAGCCACCTCAACCACAAGATTCTAAAATAAAATGGACAACAGAGCAACAAAGGAATACAAGGAGAATGTGAAGAAAGATGCAAGTGCTCTTCGATACATTCAACAAGGAATAAGCCAAACCATCTACCCCAGAATTTTTGGAGCAAAGAAAGCAAAGCAAGCTTGGGAAATACTCAAAGAAGGTTTCCAAGGTAATGAGAAAATTATCTCACTAAAGTTACAATCACTTTGGAGAGATTTTGACAACATGCAAATGAAAGAAGGACAAGGTATGCAAAGCTTTCTTACCAAAGTTATTGAAGTGGTTAATCAAATTAGAAGCCTTGGAGATACCATTGAAGATAGAAAAGTTATTCAAAAGGTTCTTGAAGTCTTCCTATAAAATATGATCATGTTGTCACTGCAATAGAAGAATCAAAAGATCTCTTTACTTATACTTTTAATGAACTAATGAGTTCTCTTCAAGTTCATGAGAAAAGAATGAATAGGTCTTCTACTCAACCTCTTGAGCAAGCCTTCCAAACCAAGCTCTACACCTCAGAAAAAAAGAACTTTAAACAGAAGTACAAAGGAGGACCATTCCAAAAGAAGGAAAAAGGCAACAATCAAGGAGCAAACCAACAACAATCAGGTGGTTTTAATTCTCGATCCCGAGTCTGCAAGAAGAACAACCATGACTCAAAAGATTGTCGATATAGATGCAATAAGTGCAAGATTCCTAATCATTCACAAAGGGACGGTTGGTACCAAAAAAGGAATAGAAATGATGAAGCCAACTTCACTAAAAATGAAGCTGAAACTCAACAACTCTTCTCTTGCATGAATGCCCAAGAAGATTCTCAAAATGTATGGTACTTGTATAGTGGGTGTAGCAACCACATGACGGGGAATCAAAAAATCTTCGTCCAACTTGACAAAAATTATTTTTCTCAAGTCATGCTCGGAGACGGCAAACTCCAAACTGTTGAAGGCAAAGGAACTATTGAAGTTCTCACCAAAGGAGGTACCAAAAGGCTTATTAATGATGTTCTTTATGTGCCAAATCTATCTCATAATCTCCTAAGCATTGGGCAACTTACTCAAAAAGGATATGCTGTCAACTTTAATAACAGTAGCTGCAAAATTTTTGATAAAAAGAATAACTATCTAATTGCTACTGTACCCATGAGCACAAACAAGGTTTTTCCTCTAACTATGTTATCTAAAGATGTCGTATTCAAAAGTGAAGCTATCAATATGTCAACTTTATGGCATATTCGATATGGACACTTGAATATGAAGGGATTGCATCTACTCAAGCAAAAAAATATGGTGATTGGTCTTCATCTCATTAAAGAAAGAAGCCAAGTATGTGAAGGCTGCATATATGGAAAAATGCACAAGCTACCATATCCAAAGTCTTCATGGAGAACCAAAGCACCTCTTGAACTTGTTCATGATATATGTGGACCCACAAGAACTCCATCACACAACAACCGAAGGTACTTCATTCTATTTGTTGATGATTATACAAGAATGATGTGGGTTTACTTCTTGCATGCCAAGTCCGAAGCTTTCTCTATTTTCCTACAATTCAAAGTACTAGTTGAGAAACAAAGTGGACTTCAAATCAAGGCTCTTCGAACTGATCGAGGAGGAGAGTTCATCTACAAACCATTCATGGAATACTGCCAGCAAAATGGTATCCAAAGACAACTCATAGTTCGTATGAGTCCTCAACAGAACAGAGTTGCTGAAAGAAGAAATCGAACCATTGTGGAAATGGCCCGAAGCATGCTGAAAGGAAAAGGCTTACCAAATAAATTTTGGGCTGAAGGTGTGCATACTGCTGTTTACATTCTTAATATATCTCCTACAAAAGCAGTGCTTAACAAAACTCTATTTGAAGCATGGCACAAAAGAAAACCAACAATACATCATCTTAAAGTATTTGGTTGTATTGCTTATTCTCACATTTCATCACAGTACCGGAAGAAATTTGATGAAAAAGGAGAAAAACTAATCTTTATTGGTTATAGTGATGAATCTAAAGGATACAGGTTATTCAATCCAAAAACCAAGAAGCTTGTCATCTCAAGAGATGTAATATTTGATGAAGAAACTAACTAGAATTGGACACAAATCTCATCTCAAATGCCAAACTCATATGAGTTCATAGAGCCACAAGCTAAACAAGAAGAGCATCAACAAATTCCTTCTACGTCACCAAGTTCAATTCATTCTAATCCTTCATCATCAACACAAACTTCATCATCTACATCACAAGCCTCCTCTTCTTCACCAAGTTCCATTCATTCTCCCACTTTCTTAGAAACCATGGATACAGATTCTCCACCAAAGAAGGTTTGATCCATGCAAGATATTTATAACTCTTGTCACTTTGCCTTCTTTGGCTATGAACCTTAGAATTTTGAGGAAGCTGTGGTGAAGGAAGAATGGAAAAAGGCAATGGATGAGGAAATAGCAACAATTCAAAAGAACAAAACTTGGGAGCTTGTCAACTTGCCGGAAGGGAAGGATGTAATCGGGCTAAAATGGATCTACAAAATCAAGTATAAAGAAGACGGATCTATTCAAAAGCATAAAGCTCGACTTGTTGCAAAGGGATACTTGCAGCAGTCTGGCATCGACTTCACCGAAACATTTGCTCCAGTTGCAAGAATGGAGACAATCCATATTATCCTTGCTCTTGCTGCCCAACTTGAGCTTCAAGTCTTCCAACTTGACGTCAAATCTGCCTTCCTCAATGGCGAACTTAAGGAGGAGGTATACGTCAAACAACCTCAAGGGTATGAAGTGGCAGGTATGGAACACAAAGTCTATAAACTTCACAAAGCTCTATATGGCTTGAAGCAAGCTCCACGAGCTTGGAACAGCAGGATTGACAAATACTTTTGTTCAAATGGATTCCAAAGAAGCCCAAGTGAACCATCTCTTTATATAAAGATATTTGATGCCACTAACTTTCTTGTTGTTTGTATCTATGTTGATGATCTTGTCTACATTGGGACTAACATGCAAATTGTAGAAGAATTCAAGCAAAGCATGATGAAGGAATTCGAGATGTCAGATCTCGGATTAATGAAGTATTTTCTTGGCATCCAAGTAAAGCAAGCCAAAGGAGAAATTTTTATCTCTCAAGAGAAGTACATTAAAGACATGTTGCAAAAATTTCATATGGACAAAAGTAAACCAGTTTCAACTCCAATGGCATTGAATGAAAAGCTGAAACAAGATAATGGTGTTGAAAAAGCTGATGCAAAGCTCTACAGAAGACTAGTTGGTTCATTAATATATATAACCAACACACAACCTGACATTATTCATGTTGTGAATGTTGTTTCAAGATATATGCAAGAACCAAGCAAACTGCATTATGCTGCTGTAAAACGCATCCTGAGATATCTCCAAGGAAGTCAAAGACAAGGCTTAAAATATGTTAAAGAAGAAAATAATGAGCTTGTTGGTTATTCTGATAGTGACTGGGCTGGTTCAATTGATGATAGAAAAAGCACGTCTGGTTATATTTTTGTCTTGGTTTAAAGATGATTTCATGGAGTTCAAAGAAACAAAAAACAATTGCTTTATCTTCAGCAGAAGCAGAGTATATCGCTGCTACTGATGCTGCCTGCGAAGCAGTTTGGTTAAGAAAAGTTTTATTGGATTTACAACAAACCCAAGTTCAACCGACTACCATTTATTATGACAATATGTCGGCAATTGCATTATCTAAGAACCCGGTCTTCCATGCAAGGTCCAAGCATATTGAACTCCGACATCATTTCATCGGGATTTGGTAAATAAAGAAGAAATCATTTTAAAGTATGTTGGCACAAATGAACAAGCTGCAGATTTTCTTACCAAAGCTGTCACCATAGAAAAATTCAGAAAATTTAAAAATCAATTGCAAATTAAGGAGGAGTGTTAAGTAATTTGTAATTAATGACTTGACTGGAAACCAAAGAGCCATACTTGTATTAATGACTTGACTGGAATCCAAAGAGCCATGTTGGTAATATCAGAAATTATATTCCCAGCAAATTGTATTCCCAAGAAATTATATTCCCGGAAGATACTTTGGTAAACCAAAGACATTAAAATTGTCTTCCTTCATGTCTATATAAAGAGGCATACGGAAGGGTTGTAAGACAACAAAAAGAGTCTATGAAATAAGAAAATATTTCTTGCTCCTATCCCACCAACTTTTCATCTTGTTCCAACATCCTTTTCTTGCTACCTTAAGTCGAGTAGGCCATCTTCTAGCATAAATTATCTATGGTTTATCTAGTAAAAATAAAAAGTATCAGTAGATAGAAGTAAACATTAGGACTAGCTGATGATGTCTTTTATATAAATATTTAGAATGAGAGACTTAAAAAATCTTTCATAATAAGATTTCTTCATCAATTTCAATCCACTTCAAGATTATTAATGGTTTTTCTCTGTGGGGCCAGCTTTGTCTTGAGAAATAGCCGAATACCCATAGAAATTTTTGCACTTCATGTTCTTCCTTTTTTTTTTTATATATCTCATTTACAAATAACTCGGTTTGCTAATAAATTTATTGATGGGGGAAAGCTTCAATCCCCCAGAATTTTATCAACAACAACCAAAAAAAATCTTGTTGCTGCCCTGCAACCTTATACATGACCTTTATTTTGATACCAAGGCTTATTCACTCTATTCATAATAAAAGAAAAATTCTACAAAAGTAGTAGATTTAATTAATTGTTGCTTTACACGGAACCTAGACGATTTCCATGAATTGTCAAATGACACGTGCCATGATCTAAGGCCGGCTTATGATATTTGTGTGGTTTATACTCATGTGGCCTGCAGTTGGGCATGTTGGATATCTTTTCCTTGCCTTTTAACAACCTAGCTGTTCCAACTTATCGCACTCAAATCCATGATCTATTTCTCTCTTACATCCCACCCGCTTCTCAAATTCTTGTAATTAAATTAAAAGTCTGCAACTTGGCACATGTCCAATGTTTTTTTCCATTTTGTGAAAGGGTACTGGCAACTCATCTTTGATCTGGAAAAGCTGATCATCCCCGGGGACAAGAAAATTTCATCAAATACAGGATGGCAGGCGCGGTTCAAAATAACTTGGCTTCCAGTTTGGCAACTTCTTATAGCTTTTCTTGTGGATGGTTCCTAATCAGCTTTGTTCAAGGAAGAAATAATCATGAAAACTTCATCGCTGCCCAAGAAATTCTAGCCCACTGCAAGAAATCTAAATTGCCAGGATTGCTTGAAAGATCCAACTTCGACAAGGCTTTTGAGACTGTCAGCTGCGATTGCCTTCCTTCACTTCTTTCTGCTTGAGGCTCTCCTCCCCTTTGGATTTCATGGATTCGAAGTCTGCTATACTCCTCCTCTATCACTCCTCTTTTAATGGTGCTCTGGTCATTGGATCAAACGTAGGAAGAGCCTCAGGCAAGGTAACCCCTCTCTCCATCTCTTTTCATTCTTATAACGGACACCCATACTAGAATCCTCAGAAGTGCTATAGGTTAAAGGCTTGTTGAGGGCATTGGTTCTTATTACCGCCAAGTTACGTTCCTCGAACATCGAATAACAGAGTGGATTCGAAGGACGGTGAGGTCAGTTCGAAAATCTTCTAACGCCTCCTCCTCGACGAAATTCCTGCAAGAAAGTCTCCAGAGATCGGTTGCACCGATGGGGACCCTCCGATGCTCAAGTAAGCAACTTGGAAAATAGTGATGAACGATGGACTAAAAGACTCTAGCTCAAAAGACTTAGAGTTCAGATTCCTTCTCTCGTTATAAGCAAAGGTTCTTATACCTACTCGGAAGTTCCCTTTACCCGCTTTTAGAAGGTTATTGATTTCGAGACATTATGTCTAGTAGCAAATAAGCGCAAGGTTGATAGGGACAGGCCGTAACCACCCTTGAATTTGTCAGGGATAGCCCTGCTCGTCAGCCTTCTGCCAAGCACGGCATATGGTAGGTGGATGGGGTCACGTCAGGCATGTAACATAACTGGTAGTAGCCACGCGCAGTCGCAGGCAGTTGGTGGGCCACGTGGCGGTTGCGGATAGTTGGTGAGCCACATGGCGGTTGCAGATGGTCCGAGGCCGAGGAAGACCTGGAGTTCGAAGCCGAGGGGGACCTAGATCCGAAGCGAGGGGAACCTTGGAGTTCGAGGCCGAGGGGGGCCTAAGTCCGAAGCCGAGGTTCTATCAGTCATCCCATCCGTTAGCCCTAACGTGACTTGACCAGCCACATCAGTTCTCTTCTACTTTCAAGCGTATTTCTAGCCCTTCACTCTGCCGATATTACTACTATCTTCTGTGCGGCAAATAGAAGATCAGTCTACACTCAAAACCATTTTGCTGGAGTTCGAGGGTGCCTTCGGTCTAAAAGTCAACTCAACAAAAGTTTCAATATCTTACTCTCTGAAGCAGATTCTCTGGCTTCAGCTCTCAACTGTCAATCTTGTGCTCTCTCCTTCATGCATTGAGCCTTCCTCTGCATGATCGCTCTCTTCCAAGCATTACTGGTTGCTCCTCGACAAATTCTATCAATGTCTAGCAACTTGTGCTTTTAAACTCCGTCTGTTCTCTCTTCCTAGTGTGATGTCCATCTTCAGGCTTCCTAGATGGGTCTATGACAAAGTTGATCAAATTAGCAGAGCTTTCCTTTGGAAGGGTTTAGGCAATATTAGTAAATTTTGTTATTTAGTCAGCTTGGCATCAGTAGGCAAGGAACAATATAAGGGAGGATGTGGAGTTAAAAGATTTAGAATTAATTTTTCCTAGAATTTTATTTTTTTATCATTCTTTAAGCTAAATTAATTTTATTCTAAGTCGAAGTACTTAAACTTGTCATTGGCCAAAGCACTATTTCTTAAAATTTTTTATTTTTATTTTTGAGAGAGAGAATTGGCTTTTTATCTTTAAGAAATTAATTCTTTTAATATTTTTGTTGGATTCAAATAAGAGATATTTTCTTATTTTATAAAAAATCTTAAATAAATGCATATTTTACTAGTTTAAAATAAAAATACGCTACTTGCCTTTGGTCCAGTGGATCATTCGTGGTCTAGTTTGACTGTTCAAACTAACATAGGCATGCTTAAAAGAGGCAAGTGGTACAATTTTAATAGAATTTTACTCTGTTCTCTTTTTTCTTACCAACCCTAATTCCAAGCATTCCTAATCATCTTTCTCCATAAATCCCTTCATCTTCTCCTTTTCCAATCTTTCTTGACCAATATTTCCCTTCCACATCTTAGATCTAAGCCCTTAATTAAGCCTGTTATTTGCTAAATCTTTTCTAGATCAGGGGCTACCAAAGTAAAATTTTAAGGGGCTTTTACTCTACTTTATTGAATTCCTCCTATTTCAAGAAGATTTTAGGATTTTTATTTTTTTTATTAGTTTTCAAGCTAGGCTTTGAGTTTAGGCATTGCAGTTTGTAATAGCATGTAATCTTTGTTTCCACACTCTATTCATACTATAATCACTTCTCATATGTATAATTATCCCTATTCTAGATGCTTTAGGGGATCTAACATCTGCCTCGAGCTAAAATTCAAGTAGTTTGACATGATTTAGATTCTTTTGGAGCTTTGATGGTTGATTGTAAATAGATAATAATTTTATAGTATGAACTGTAAGTAAATAATATCTTTATAGCATGAATTGTGAGTAGGTAATAACCTTTGTTGGGCCTGGTGTGGTGCTATCAAGGCCCAGGTGGGCTAACTTGTATTGGGCTGGGTTTGAGTCCAAGGGTTGAGATTAAATCAAGTCACGGGTGTACACGGGCTTGGGGATTAGTTTAATCTCATTGGGTTAGTCCATGGGAGTTTTTTGTTGAGTCTGGGCTGGCCCACTTCGTGGATGTATTTAAACTCTAGTCTCTAGGGTTTGGATGGAATAGAGAACAGATTCTTTTCTCCCAAAAATTCCCTTCTCTCATCATAGGGCGGCAGCCCTTTCTTTCTCCTCCCCATCTTCCTCCTTTTCAAGAAGTAAACCTAACAGGATTAGAAATCCTTAATTCTAGTTCTTGTTGAACGGGGAATCCCATTGCTATTCATCAAGGTCTAAACCTAACAGGATTAGAAATCCTTAGTTCTAGTTCTTGTTGAACGGGGAATCCCATTGCTATTCATCAAGGTCTAAACCTAACAGGATTAGAAATCCTTAGTTCTAGTTCTTGTTCAACGGGGAATCCCATTGCTATTCATCAAGGTATAAACCCTAACAAGTGGTATCAGAGCCTGGTTCAAGGAGTAATCTGGAGGCCTTCAAGGAGTTGAAATAATTTCAACAGAATCTCGTCAAGGTACTTCTCTATTTTATAAAATTTATTTTTGTGCTATTTTTGAAATTGGCCATGGGGAGTAGCATAAAAATAGAGGTTGAGAAGTTTGATGGGAAGGGAAGTTTCTCCATGTGGAAAGTCCGGGTAGAGGACCTCCTTGTGCAGCAGGGTTTAGATTTGGCTTTGGAGGAAAGGCCAGATGGGATGACAGACAAGCAGTGGATTTCATTGGAGAAGAAGACATGTTCAATGATCAGGGGCTGTCTGGCGGATTCAGTCCTCTATTCAGTGCTGGAGGAGAAGACCCCGAAGGGACTCTGGACGAAGTTGCACACCCTCTATATGGGGAAGAATATGTGCAACAAGTTGATGTTGAAGAAGCGCCTCTACAGCCTTCGGATGTCAGAAGGTGGAGATGTGCTGGGTCACATCCAGATATTCGACCAGATGAGCAATGAACTTCTGAATGTTGGGGTCAAGATGGAGGAAGAAGATAAAGCACTTCTGCTTTTATGTTCAATGCCCACGTCTTATGACTCATTGGTCACAACACTGCTCTATGGGAAGGAGACATTAATTTATGAAGATATTGTCTCGGTGCTTCGGACGAATGAGCAGAGGGAGAAGATGACCAAGGAAGCTGTTCCCCAGGAGGGTCTATCAGTTGGGGAAAGGACAGGCAGAGGTAGGGGCAGGGACAGAAGTAAGTCTGGAGGACGATCAAAGTCCAGGAAAGGCAAGAGAGAGCTGAAGTGCTATAAGTGTGGAGAGGTAGGACATTTTAAGAAGAATTGTCCTAAGTGGAAAAATCAGAAGGGAGAAAAAAGGAGGATCTGAGTCTGTGAGTACAGTTGCAGATCAGGAGGTGGAGGATGATCTCTTGGTTGTATCAGATGATCACAGGCACAGCACAGAGATGTGGACCTTGGATTCAGCCTGTTCTCATCATTACACTCCCAACCGGTCGTGGTTCAGTACTTACACAGAGGTTGAGGAGGGGAATGTGACTCTTGGAGATAATCACCCTTGCAAGGTGGCAGGTATTGGCACAGTGAGGGTGAGGATGTTTGATGGTATGGTGCGCACTCTTACCAGTGTGAAGCATGTTCCAGAACTCAAGAAGAATCTGGTATCACTGGGGTACTTGGAGCGGACTGGATACAGCTTCAGCAGTCGTGCCAGGAGTGGAGTTCTGAACATCTCCAATGGAGCCATGGTGGTGATGAGAGGGAGGAGGCTGGAAAATAATCTATACAAGATGGAGGGCTCTGTGATGACTGTGAAATCTGAGGTGGCAGCTGTGGAGCAAGATCCCCGGGATGTGTACAGGATGTGGCATTACCGCCTGGGCCACATGGGAGACAAGGGGATGAAAGAACTGAGCAAGAGAGGTCTGCTTCCAGACTTGAGTAGCGGAGATATGGAGATCTGTGAGCCTTGTCAGATGGGAAAGCAGAGGAGAGTACAGTTCTCAGTCAGCACAGCTAGGAGTGCTGAACCCCTGGAGTTAGTACACACAGATGTCTGGGGGACCAGCCCCAGTTTCTGCAAGGAATGGGGCCAGATACTTTATGACCCTGATAGATGATTTCTCAAGGAAGCTGTGGATCTACTTTATGAAGGAGAAATCAGAGGTCTTCACCAAGTTCAAAATCTGGAAGGCTGAGGTGGAGAAGGAGCAGGGTAAAAGTGTGAAGTGTCTGAGGTCTGATAATGGCGGGGAATACACCAGCAGGGAGTTCCAGATTTTTTGTGAGGAGTGGGGCATCAGAAGGCACTTCTCGGTGATGGGAACTCCTCAACAGAATGGGGTGGCTGAGAGGATGAACAGAACACTATTGGAAAAGGCAAGATGCTTAAGGCTGCAGGCAGGGCTTCCAAAGATGTTCTGGGTTGACGCAGTAGATGCAGCTAGCTACTTGGTCAATCGGTCACCGCACACCAGGTTAGATGGAGACATTCCAGAGGAGATATGGTCTGGAAGGAAGACAAGCCTAAACCATCTAAGGGTGTTTGGATGCACAGCATATGTGCATGTTGGAGCTGGGGAGCGGAGTAAGTTGGATGCCAGGTCTAAGAAGATGGTGTTCCTAGGCTACCCGCGAGGAGTCAAGGGGTATCGGCTATGGGACCCCTTGGAGAAGAAGGTTGTCATCAGCAGAGATGTAACCTTTGATGAGAGCTCAATCCTCCAGAACAGAAGTGGCATGGATGCACAGCAGGGACTACAGGAGGTAGAACACGGTAACACTAGTCAGACAACCTCCTATACAGTTGTGCCATTTGCTAGTGGACCAGGAGGATTTGAGATTCAGGTGGAGAGGACTGACAGAGGGGGTAGAAGCCAGGGAGTTCAGCAGGATGCAGCTGGACAGGGGACTGATACTGGGATCGCACAGCAAAGGCCCAGGAGGAACGTGCGACCACCAGTTCGATACGGCTTTGAGGATTCGTTGTCATATGCCCTGGTGACAGCGAATGGAGACCCTTTCACCTATGAGGAGGCTATGGAAAGTCAGGATAGAGATAGGTGGATCCATGCTATGGCAGAGGAAATGCAGTCTCTTCACAGCAATAATACGTGGCAGGTGGTCCAGCTGCCACAAGGAAAGAAACCCATTGGTTGTAAATGGGTTTATCAGCGCAAGGAAGGAGCTTCAGAACAAGAGGGTATCAGGTATAAGGCAAGACTAGTGGCCAAAGGATACTCTCAGAAAGAAGGCATCGATTATGGTGAGATATTTTCTCCAGTTGTCAGGCACACTTCCATCAGACTATTATTGAGTATTGTAGCAGCTCAGGACTTGGAGCTGGAGCAGATGGATGTGAAGACAGCATTCCTCCATGGTCATTTGGAGGAGAGCATCTACATGGAGCAGCCACCAGGGTTTAGAGAACCAAGATCAGATGGGAAAGTCTGTTTGCTGAAGAAATCTCTGTATGGGCTGAAGCAGTCGCCGAGGCAGTGGTACAAGAGATTTGACACTTATGTTAGGAGCATTGGACTTTCCAGGTGTGAGTATGATTCTTGTGTGTATGTTAAATCTCTGGATGATGGGTCTAGGATGTACTTACTCTTGTATGTAGATGACATGCTGATAGCATGCAAGAGTGAGAAGGCTGTACAGGAACTGAAGATAGCTTTGTCTCGGGAGTTTGAGATGAAGGATCTGGGGCCAGCCAGGAAGATCCTAGGGATGGAAATCATCAGAGATAGATCCAAAGGTGTGCTGCATCTGAGTCAGGGTGGCTACATTAAAAAGATTCTGGAGCGATATGGGATGAAGGATGCCAAACCGACAGCACTACCTTTGGCAGCACATTTTTCCTTATCGAAGACCATGTCACCACAGACTGAGGTGGAGGCTCAGGAGATGGAGAAGGTACCATATGCTTCTGGTGTTGGGAGCCTTATGTATGCCATGGTATGTTGTAGGCCAGACATAGCCCATGCAGTGAGCCAGGTGAGCAGGTTCATGGCGCACCCTGGTAGGGAGCACTGGCGAGCACTGAAGGGAATCTTCAGGTACTTGGTAGGTACAGTTGGGGTTGGTATTTGCTATGGACAGCAAGAAGGTGCTGAGAGATCCAACTTATCCAAGGAGGCTCGTGGGCAGTTATATGGGTATGTGGATGCAGACTTTGGTGGAGATGTGGACACTAGGAGATCCACAACAGGCTTTGTGTTCAGCCTGTTTGGTGGTCCAGTATCGTGGAGATCATGTCTGCAGCCCATCACAGCCTTATCTACCACGGAGGCAGAATACATAGGTATCACAGAGGCAGCAAAGGAAGCTCTTTGGCTGAAGGGCTTGATGCTGGAGATGGGACTT
This sequence comes from Calamus simplicifolius, assembly GCA_900491605.1. Lineage (NCBI taxonomy): Eukaryota > Viridiplantae > Streptophyta > Magnoliopsida > Arecales > Arecaceae > Calamus > Calamus simplicifolius. The sequence continues at coordinate 272,202 of UESW01004992.1, read as the reverse complement.
GATCAGAAGGTTGTCCAGGTGCATAGTGACAGCCAGAGTGCTCTGATGCTTGCGCAGAATGCAGTCTATCATGCCAGGACGAAGCACATTGACCTCAGATACCACAGGATCAGAGAGCTGGTGGAAGATGGTGAGGTGGAGCTGGTGAAGGTATACACCAAAGAAAATCCAGCAGATGCACTGACTAAGGTTCTTCCACGGGACAGTTTTCAAAAGTGTATTTCGTTGTTAAAGCTGATGGACACAGTGGACGTGCTGAGGCCTTGAAAGCACCAAGGTGGAGATTGTTGGGCCTGGTGTGGTGCTATCAAGGCCCAGGTGGGCTAACTTGTATTGGGCTGGGTTTGAGTCCAAGGGTTGAGATTAAATCAAGTCACGGGTGTACACGGGCTTGGGGATTAGTTTAATCTCATTGGGTTAGTCCATGGGAGTTTTTTGTTGAGTCTGGGTCTGGCCCACTTCGTGGATGTATTTAAACTCTAGTCTCTAGGGTTTGGAGGAATAGAGAACAGATTCTTTTCTCCCAAAAATTCCCTTCTCTCATTATAGGGCGGCAGCCCTTTCTTTCTCCTCCCCATCTTCCTCCTTTTCAAGAAGTAAACCTAACAGGATTAGAAATCCTTAATTCTAGTTCTTGTTGAACGGGGAATCCCATTGCTATTCATCAAGGTCTAAACCTAACAGGATTAGAAATCCTTAGTTCTAGTTCTTGTTGAACGGGGAATCCCATTGCTATTCATCAAGGTCTAAACCTAACAGGATTAGAAATCCTTAGTTCTAGTTCTTGTTCAACGGGAATCCCATTGCTATTCATCAAGGTATAAACCCTAACAACCTTCATACTACGTTTAGCTGATTTATAGGTAATAACCTTCATAATATGCTTAGCTGATTGACACAACAAATTCTTTATAAAGTAATATATGTGTGTGTGTGTGTGTGTTGACCTCAATATATCCCTACCTACTTATGCATAAAACTAAGTTTATTTGTAAACACAAGAATTTGGGCATACAAAAATAATTAACTTTAAGTAAGGATCATGCTCATAGTTTGTTCTACGATCTGTTCATGTTATGATATGACATATGAATTACGTTTATGTTATATGACATAAATACCACACTAGAATATAGAGACAAGCAATGATAAATGAAATGAATCTTTTGCAAGTATTATACAAGACTTTATGCCTCATAAATCATTGAATTTTGTATATAGCATATTGATTAGTGATATTATGTTCTCATAAATAATTGACATTTATACGGATGTGCTTATGTCATTATAAATGTTTGCCAAAATTCATCCATGTGACAATATATTCATATGATTGGCCAATATTTAACTCAACTCTAATACTCTATTCAAGCTTATGCTATTTGTATTATCTCATATAATGAGAATTAATTACCTAAATTTTACTCTATAATTTTATGACCATGTGATCAATGGGTGATCATCTATACTTTGATGCATTATATAAACTCATATGAACTCATAAGTGCCTTCTGCATTATAATGTGGCACGTGTCCAATGGATCAGTATCTGAACGCCTCATCAGGTAGGGTTAGTACTAGGCTCATGTGGGGGGCCATACACATGATCTGCTTTGATTTGATTGCTAGCAGTCCTATGTCTGAGCTTTCAAGACATCTATTTAAGCTTTCGAGCCATCTATTTTATCAATTTTAGATAGTTTTTGTCTAACATATACTATATTACAACCATTTCTATAAGTATATTTGCATGCTTGTATGTGTATTGTGTACTGTTTATTTCTTTGCTTTTATTTCTGATATTGTTAAATTTTTTATCTTACTACATCTGTACTTTACTTGTCCTCACTTGCTATATCTATTATTTTCTATTCATTAAGTATGATCTCACTCCTCATAATGTTCTTTTCATAACTTACCCTTGATATGATATATGAGTTACATCTCTTTGAAGGTCCTTTTTGACGAGGATAGACTTATTATTTTACATTCTCTAGGCTCTACTAACTAGAAGGTGTTTTTGTTTGTATATATTTTAGGTTATATATAGAGCTTCACAGTTAACATATAGAAAGATCTTCATAAGTTCTTATGATCTAATCCTATGTTTGTTAATTTAGATGTGCATACATATATGTTTGTGCAAGCATTCCTTTGATATAGATATATGGTTTGAATGCTAGTATCTTAGTTTGATATTAGTTGCATATGATTATCAAGTTATTTGAGGCTTATATGGATTAAGATAAATCCCACTCATCTCATTTCTTGTGCCAATCCTGGACCCCTAGTTTAGATCATGACAGTGTCCCTTGAGCTCAATGAGAACTTTTTCTGTTGGCTTATTTGCTTAAACGAGCTAAATAAGGCATGTTTGAGGCTCAAGTACCAAGACCAAGCTACGTTCTAAGCATTGATAGGGATGCTCGGCACATTTTAGTGTTCGAAGATCCGTGGAGTAGCATCAAGGCTTTGAAGCTCTCCAAATAGTTAATAAGATTAGAGGTCCCATTGTATGGCTCAACTGTAGCATATCATGCTTTGAAAATAATGGCTTAGTCATGATCTTCTTGGTAAATGGTGGCTTCTTAGGGAGCTTAAGCTCCTCTGTCAAGCATGCCCTCTATTTTGGTCAGCTAGCCAGAGGGCTCATCCAACCGTAATAACTGATTATGGGGCTCTTCCATGAGTCAGTTGTCATAGCGCTCACCTCTTGCTTGCTAATACAAGAGGATGTGAGTATTCTCATGAGGCACTAGATAAGATTGATTATTCCTCAAGCCACGATGAGCAATCTACTTGGTCCATTGTGAACCTCGATCTGTAACCTAACCTTAGATGATCAAGTTTTGAGCTAGATTCATTAGGCTTCATCATGATACAAAAGGATATTAAATAGATCCTAGGTGACCACAACTAGAGAGACTAGATAGGTTGGATCTCTTCCTAAGTTTTAGGAGCAAAGGAGCATTATTCATCCATTAATCTCCTCTTGAGTGACATGACTAAAGGCTTATGCTCATTCCCATTAGCATGAATCTATTGACATCTGATGTGGCTAATGTAGCCACAAGGGTAATTTCGATAAAACTAAAACATTAGTGCGCCCCGACATCTCCAAGCCCGCCGAGTCGGCCCCACCATTCCTGGTTGGCCCTTCTCGGCCCCGGCGTCTCCAAGACCGCCGAGTCGGCCCCGACCATTCCTGGTCGGCCCTTCTCGGCCCCGGCATCTCCAAGCCCGCCGAGTCGGCCCCGACCATTCCTGGCCGGCCCTTCTCGGCCCCGGCATCTCCAAGCCCGCCGAGTCGGCCCCGACCATTCCTGGTCGGCCCTTCTCGGCCCCGGCGTCTCCAAGCCCGCCGAGTCGGCCCCGACCATTCCTGGTCGGCCCTTCTCGGCCCCGGCGTCTCCAAGCCCGCCGAGTCGGCCCCGACCATTCCTGGTCGGCCCTTCTCGGCCCTGGCGTCTCCAAGCCCGCCGAGTCGGCCCCGACCATTCCTGGTCGGCCCTTCTCGGCCCCGGCGTCTCCAAGCCCGCCGAGTCGGCCCCGACCATCCTGGTCGGCCCTTCTCGGCCCCGGCGTCTCTAAGCCCGCCGAGTCGGCCCCGACCATTCCTGGTCGGCCCTTCTCGGCCCGGCGTCTCCAAGCCCGCCGAGTCGGCCCCGACCATTCCTGGCGGCCCTTCTCGGCCCTGGCATCTCCAAGCCCGCCGAGTCGGCCCCGACCATTCCTGGTCAGTCCCTCTCGGCCGGCGTCTCCAAGCCCGCCGAGTCGGCCCCGACCATTCCTGGTCGGCCCTGCCCCGGCACGTCCTAGTCGGCGAGGCTGGCCCCGGCCACCCCTGGCCGACCCAGATAAGCCTCGGCTCCCTCGGGAGAGTCGAGACTTCCCGGTTTCCTCCAAATCTGTCCCAACACGGCCCTGGTAGCTCGGGACGCTACCTCTCTGACCCGCGCCGCCTGACAACACCAGATCCAACTACCCACTGGCCACACTGCTGATGGGACTGGACCCAACTACCCAATAGCCCCACTGGCTGATGGGACTTAGCCCACCAACTCGTTTTCTTCCTTTCCGATGGGACAGGACCCACCAACCAGCGCAGATTCACGCAACTCCAAAGAACTCCGCGGACATTCCTTCTTTACGGAATCCCACGTGATCATGCCAGGGTCAACCCCTATAAAAAGGTGAATCCACTCAATAAATAGGTATGCGCGATAACCCCAAAAAATCGCTATCCTAAGGCCCAGAGAGGAATCCCTCCTCCCGGGAATACCTTTTTTATCTAAAAAGAGCTTATTCGAGCTCCTCTTCTGCTGTGACCTCAATTGCTAACTTGGGCATCGGAGGGTCCCACCGGAGAATCCTCTCCGGTCCTGGGACTTCTTTGCAGGCAACCTGGTGAAGTAAAGGTTCGAGAATCAGTCTGTTCCCGACGTTCAGGACCAGTGATTGGGCGTCATCAGATTGGCGCGCCAAGTAGGGGGTGTTGGTGTAGGACACAGCAAGTATCTCAGGGCCTCCCTGTGCTACATCTCGACAGACTCTACTCCCCCCTCTCTTCTCTCCTTGAAGCCATGGTGGTAACACGAGCTCAGGATGCTTCCATCAGCTGTCCAGCGGGGCTTCCCCCGCCAGTGAGGCAGCAGGAGGCCAACCCCCCTGCTGCCGATCCTCCAGTCACCTGCCCACCACCGAACGTAGCCGTCCAAACAGCGGAGCAACTGGCGACCCTCTCCCAGCAAGTCCAAACTCTCACTGCTATGGTCCACGGGCTCCAGCAGCAGCAGTCCGTGGCCACCCAGCACCAAACCGCTCCCCCCGCCAGTCAGTAGTCGGTGAGGGGAGGTTCTCCACGGGGGAGGCCAGTCGGCGGGAGGCCGATCATCCCAGCTTCCCCTAGGAAGCCTCGCCGCGAGCCCTCCAAGCGCCACGGTCCCCTGATCGTGGCCCCGCAAATTCCCTCCTGGGCTGCGTCATCAGGAGGAGCCAAAGCGGAAGTCCCGACTCCCGTCTCCTTCTCGTCTTCTTCTTCTTCTTCTCCTCCGAACCATCTTGGAGGGCCCCAACAATCAGCCGACAGGCGGAGGAGCGCCTGGAGGAGTACAACAGGCGGCTGGACGAGCTCGCTAGGAAAATCAATCATCAGCCGGAGGAAGAGTTCGACACCCGTCCTCCTTACACCCGCCGGATATTAGAGGAGCCTGTCCCCTCCAGATTTTGCTTCCCCCAGGTGGACCCGTACGATGGTACGACAGATCCTCTTGACCATCTCGAGAGTTATAAAGCAATGATGCAGGTCCAAGGCGCTTCAGACGCCCTTCTCTGCAAGGCCTTTCCCGCCACTTTGCGGAAGGCCGCTCGCGTGGCACTCGCGCTTGTCCCCTCACAGCATCGACTCCTTCCGAGAACTAGAAAGGCCTTCCTGGCACATTTCGACCTGCCGATGAATTCCAAGGGTAGCGGACAACCTCTTCTCCGTGCGCCAGAAGGAGGGAGAGTCGCTGCGGGACTTTGTGTCCCGGTTCAAGGCTGCCGCCCTCGAGGTCTACCATCTCGATGACGCGGTAGCAACGTTGGCGTTGAAGCGGGGACTCCTCCCATCCCGCTTCACCTTTTCTTTGGATAAGAAGCCCCCGAGCTCTTATTCCGACCTCCTCCTCCGGGCTCAAAAGTACATCCATGCGGATGAAGCCGACTTCACCCCGAGAATCTTCAAGGAGCTCCAGCCACAAGCCCGCTCGCCCTGAGCCAAGTGGGCCCCCTCGACACCGACGAGCTGACCGCCTCGCCGATCCGACAACAGGCGTAGAAGCCCTGTCCCGATGAGAGCAAGCTCACACCTCTTCTCGCCCCTCGGTCTCACATTCTGATGGAGATCGAAGGCGAGCCTTACCTCAGCGCCCTCTTCCCATGAAGAAAGGACCTCCCCGACAAAAGCCGCTACTGCCGATTCCACCGAGACTATGGCCATGACACTGACAGCTGCTACAGCTTGAAGCGGGCCATCGAGGAGCTCATTCAGCGGGGCTACCTCGGCAAGTATGTTCAGAAGGCGCAGCAGCCGCTGCCGACCCTTATGGGGCCTCCACCTGTTCAGGCCCGGTCGATAACGCCCCCACAGAGCAGACGGTCGAAATGGTGTCCTGGGGGTCAGCCTCCGCATCTAAGCGGCCGAGGGGGGAGGAGGCGCCAAATAATGTAATTCCTGGAGGGGGATCTGCTGTCGTAGAAAATGTAAACAATGAAGGTGTCTCGTCTCTATGACGATCGCCAAGCATCCTGTAAAGAGGATATTAGTTGATAGTGGCAGCTCAGCTGACATCCTTACCTACGACGCTTTTGTTCGGATGGGATTATCTTTGGACTCCCTTCAGCCTGTGGCGACCCCTTTGGTCGGTTTTACTGGGGACTCCATAAGGGTTGAAGGTGAAATACCTTTGCCTGTGACAGCTGGAACGCTGCCATGCCAAAGCACAGTGATCATGAAATTTCTGGTTGTGAGGGTCCCCTTGGCGTACAATGCCATTCTTGGCGTCCAGGTTTGAACCTTTTGGACACAGTTATCTCCACCCGTTTACTGGTGCAGTTCCCCACTAGTGAAGGAGTCGGAGAGATGCGCGATGAGGTCAGCCCAGTCCTGCCCTGTTATCACGCGGCATCAAGTCCTCTGGAAGCTGAACCAGCTTTTGAAGCATCCAACCCCAGAGACTCTAACAAGGGAGGGGAACCAGTTGAACACCTTTTAACCTTCCCTCTTGGAGATGACCCGGCAAGGACCGTCCGTGTCGGCGGACTCCTTCCCCCAGAAGACCGGGAGCATCTCTTAGCCTTTTGCGGGCTAATTCAGACGTTTTTGCTTGGTCAGCATCTGATATGCCTGGCATCCCTCTGGAAGTGATCACCCACAAGCTCAACATTGACCCGCGGCACCGTCCAATCCGCCAAAAGAAGAGAAGCTTTGCTCCTGATCGACAAAAGGCTATTGACGAGGAAGTCAACAAGCTACTCAGTGCCGGCCACATCCGGAAGGCACACTACCCTAGTTGGCTGGCTAATGTGGTCATGGTGCGTAAGGCAAATGGGAGCTGGAGGATTTGCATAGACTTCACCGACCTCAACAAGGCGTGTCCAAAAGACAGCTTTCCCCAGCCAAGAATTGATCAGCTGGTGGATTCCACCTCCGGGCACGAGCTCCTCAGCTTCATGGACGCCTTCTCAGGATATAATCAGATAAGAATGGATCCCAGTGACGAAGAGCACACCTCCTTTGTGACGAAAAAAGGCATTTATTGCTACAAAGTGATGCCTTTTGGCCTCAAGAACGCGGGGGAAACTTACCAAAGATTGATGAACAGAGTGTTCCAGGACCAGCTAGGCCGGAATAAGGAAGTCTATGTAGACGACATGCTGACAAAGAGCACCCGCCTCTGATCACGTCTCCGACTTAGAGGAGACCTTCAACAACCTCCGCCGCTTCCAAGTTAAGCTGAACCCCAAGAAGTGTGCTTTTGGGGTCACGGCAGGCAAGTTCCTAGGTTTTATGGTGACCCAGCGGGGATCGAGGCAAACCCAGAGAAGATCAGCGCCATACTCGACATGAGGCCACCATCCAGCAAGAGGAAAGTGCAGCGATTAACCGGGAGGATAGCGGCTCTAAGTCGTTTCCTCTCCAAATCGGCCGAGAGATGCTTGCCTTTCTTCAAGGCCTTGCGGAAGATAAATAGCTTCGATGGACAGATGATTGCTAGAGAGCCTTCGACGATTAAAGGCGTTTCTGTCCTCTCCACCGCTCCTATCCAAGCCAAGAGATAGGGAAAGTCTTTCCCTCTACTTAGCCGCTTCTTCGGAAGCCGTTAGTTTAGTTTTAGTGCGTCTCGACCCTGATGGAACTCAAAGGCCCGTCTATTATGTGAGCAAGGTCCTCCATGACACAGAAGTCAGGTACTCCAAAACAGAGAAGGTTATCTTCGCCCTGATAGTCTCTGCTCGGCGTCTCCCGTATTTTCAAGCCCATCCTATTGTGGTGCTCACGGATCAGCCCCTGCGAGCCATCCTGGCTCGTCTAGATACCTCAGGCCGACTCGCCAAGTGGGCCATCAAGCTGGGAGAGTTCGACCTTTCTTTCCAGGCTCGACCGCTCTGAAGTCCCAAGTTTTGGCTGACTTCCTAGTTGAATGCACTTGGGCAGAGGAGATGACTGAGGAGGTTACCAAGGAACAGTGAGTCCAAACCAGGCGGATGGAGAAACTTGGATCCTTTATGTGGACGGCGCATCAAACTCTCAAGGAGCGGCGCCAGCCTCATTCTTGCCGGACCAGGCGGAGAGAGGACAGAATGTGCCCTGCGGTTTCTATTCGAAGCCACCAACAATCAAGCTGAGTACGAGGCCCTGCTGGCCGGGTTAAGGCTAGCCCAGGAGTTTGGAATAAGGCATCTCAGAGCTTTCACGGACTCGCAACTCATCTCCGGGCAAATCAATGGGAGTACGAGGCGCGTGACCCCGTTATGACTCAGTACTTGAGCAAGGTTTGGCTCCTGACCTCCCCGCTAGCTTATTTCAATATCAGTTATATTCCACGGAGCGAAAATGCCAAGGCCGACATCCTTTCTCGTCTGGCCACCTCTGCCGACGGTATGGCAAGGGATGCTTACATTGAATATTTGGAAAGACCCAGTATAGAGGATAGCGAGGAAATCCTCCCGCTCACCCAAGAGCCCACATGGATGGATGCCTACGTTCGTTATCTCACTGATGGCACACTCCCTGATGACCGTAACGAAGCCAGGCTGCTCAAGTGGAGAGCCTCCAAATTCATCCTCCTCGATGGGCGTCTATACAGAAGGTCATTCTCCTATCCCCTGCTCAAGTGTGTGGGACCTGCCGATGCCGACTACATCCTCAGAGAAATCAACGAGGGCATCTGTGGAAACCATCTGGGAGGCAGATCCTTAGCCCAAAAGGCCCTCCATCAGGGATACTTCTGGCTCACTATGAGGGAGGATGCGGCTAAATTAGTTCAAAATGCGATGGTTGCCAGCGCCATGCACACATCCAACATCAACCGTCTACCCGCTGAACCCACTCTCGGCTCCATGGCCTTTCGCTCAGTGGGGAATGGACATTCTCGGGCCATTCCCCCCAGCTTCCGGACAACGGAGGTTTTTGCTAGTCGCCATTGACTACTTCACCAAATGGGTCGAGGTCGAGGTGCTAGCCAAGATCACTGAAAGCAAAGTCAAAGCTTTCTTTTGGAAGTCAATCATATGCCGTTTTGGCCTGCCTCACACCCTCGTCACGGACAACGGCTGCCAATTCAACAACGAAGCATTTAAAGTCTTCTGTGACGAGCTAGGCATTCATCACCGATTCACCTCTGTCGGCCACCCCCAAACCAACGGGAGGCCGAGGTTATGAACCGCACTATCCTTAGAGGACTCAGAACCCGGTTAGATGGGCCTAAAAGTCGATGGGTGGAGGAGCTCCCCAGCGTGATATGGGCATGTCACACGACCCCCAGAGCCCCGACAGGCGAGACTCCCTTCAGTCTTGCCTTTGGATCCGAAGCCGTCATTCCTGTTGAGATCGGATTACCCAGTCCACACGTGGAGTCCTTCAGCGAGGAAAACAACTCCGTGCTGATTCGGACTAGTTTGGATTTCATCGATGAGGCGCATGATCGAGCGAGGCTGTGCATGGCGACTTTTCATCAGCGAGCGGCCAGGTACTACAATGCTCAAGTTCGTCTTAAGGTTTTTCGCCGTGGAGACTTGGTTTTGAGAAAAGCTGAGGTTTCAAGGCCTACAGAGGGGGGCAAACTATCCCCCAACTAGGAGGGTCCTTATCGCGTCGCCGAGATACTCCACCGGGGGACATACAAACTAGAAGAGCTCGACGGACAACCCATTCCACGTACCTGGAATGCAGACAACCTTCGCCAATATTATCAATGATGTATTCCCTAGGGCGTAAGCAATAAAGGAGGTCCCTTCTGATGCAACAGCCTACTCTCCCTTGCATCTAAGGACCAAGTCTCTCAAAAGGAGCTCGCCGGCATCGCGGCTAACGGGACACCACTCAGCCCCAGCACGGCGGTGCCTCCAAGTCGGTTAAGACCCTAGCAGCTTCATACCCGGTCGAGTCACCCTTCAGACGGCACACAAACCCCGAAGCGGTTCAAAAGGAGCTCACCGGCATCGCGGCTAACAGGACACAACTCGGCCCCGGCACGGTGGTGCCCCCGAGTCGGTTAAGACCCTAGCAGCTCCGTACCCGGTCGAGTCTCCCTTCAGGCAGCACACAAACCCCTGAAGCGGTTTAAAAGGAGCTCGCCGGCATCGCGGCTAACAAACACCACTCGGCCCCGGCATGGTGGTGCCCCCAGTCGGTAAGACCCTAACAGCTCCGTACCCGGTCGAGTCTCCCTTCAGGCGGCACACAAACCCCTGAAGCGTTCAAAAGGAGCTCGCCGGCATCACGGCTAATGGGACACCACTCGGCCCCGGCACGGGTGCCCCCGAGTCGGTTAAGACCCTAACAGCTCCGTACCCGGTCGAGTCACCCTTCAGGTGGCACACAAACCCCTGAAGCTATTCAAAAGGAGCTCGTCGGTATCGCAGCTAACGGGACACCACATGGCCCCGGCACGGTGATGCCCCGAGTCGGTTAAGACCCTAGTAGCTCCGTACCCGGTCAAGTTGCCCTTCAGGCGGCACATAAACCCCTAAAGCAGTTCAAAAGGAGCTCACCAGCATCGCGGCTAATGGGACACCACTCGGCCCGGCACGGCGGTGCCTCAGAGTCGGTTAAGACCCTAGCAGCTCCTTATCCGGTCGAGTCGCCCTTCAGGCGGCACACAAACCACTGAAGCGGTTCAAAAGAAGCTCGCTGGCATCGCGGCTAACTGGACACCACTCGGCCCTGGCACGGTGGTACCCCCGAATTGGTTAAGACCCTAGCAGCTCCGTACCCGGTCGAGTCGCCCTTCAGGCGGCACACAAACCACTGAAGCGGTTCAAAAGGAGCTTGCCGGCATTGCAGCTAACGGGACACCATTCGGCCCCGGCACGGTGGTTCCCCAGAGTCGGTTAAGACCCTAGCAGCTCCATACCCGATCGAGTCAACCTTCAGGTGGCACACAAACCCCTGAAGCGGTTCAAAAGGAGCTCACCGGCATCGCGGCTAATGGGACACCACTCGGCCCCGGCACGGCGGTGCCCCCGAGTCGGTTAAGACCCTAGCAGCTCCATACCCAGTCGAGTCGCCCTTCAGGTAGCACACAAACCACTGAAGCGGTTCAAAAGGAGCTCGCTGGCATCGTGGCTAACGGGACACCACTCAGCCCCGGCACGGCGGTGCTCCCAAGTCGGTTAAGACCCTAGCAGCTCTGTACCCGGTCAGGTCGCCCTTCAAGCGGCACACAAACTCCTGAAGCGGTTCAAAAGGAGCTCGCCGGCATCGCGGCTAACGGGACACCATCGCCCCGGTACGGCGGTGCCCCCGAGTTGGTGAAGACCCTAACAGCTCCATACCTAGTCGAGTCACCCTTCAGGAGGCACATAAACCCCTGAAGCGTTTCAAAAGGAGCTCGCCGTCATCGCGGCTAATGGGACACCACTCGGCCCCGGCACGATGGTGCCTCCGAGTTGGTTAAGACCCTAACAGCTCCGTACCCGATCGAGTCGCCCTTTAGGCGGCATACAAACCCCTGAAGCGGTTCAAAAGGAGCTCGCCGGCATCGCAGCTAACGGGACACCACTCGGCCTCGGCCCGGCGGAGCCCCCGAGTCGGTTAAGACCCTAACAGTCCCGTTCCCGATCGAGTCACCCTTTAGGTGGCACACAAACCCCTGAAGTGGTTCAAAAGGAGCTCGTCGGCATCGCGGCTAATGGGACACCACTCGGCCTCGGCACGGTGGTACCCCCGAGTCGGTTAAGACCCTAACAGTTCTGTATCCGGTCGAGTCATCCTTCAGGTGGCACACAAACCTATGAAGCGGTTCAAAAGAAGCTCGCCGGCATCGCGGCTAATGGGACACCACTCGGGCCCGACATGGTGGTGCCCCGAGTCAGTTAAGACCCTAACAGCTTCGTAGCCGATCGAGTTGCCCTTCAGGCGGCACACAAACCCCTAAAGCGGTTCAAAAGGAGCTTGCCGACATCGCGGCTAACGGGATACTACTCGGCCCCGGTACGACGGTGCCCCCGAGTTGGTTAAGACCCTAACAGTCTTGTACCCGGTCGAGTCATCCTTCAGGCGGCACACAAACCCCTGAAGCGGTTCAAAAGGAGCTTGCCGGCATCGCAGCTAACGGGACACCACTCGGCCCCGGCACGGCGGTGCCCCAGAGTCAGTTAAGACCCTAACAGTCCCATACTCGATCGAGTCACCCTTCAGGCGGCACACAAACCTCTGAAGCGGTTCAAAAGGAGCTCACCGGCATTGCGGCTAACAGGACACCACTCGACCCCAGCACGGCAGTGCTCTCGAGTCGGTTAAGACCCTAACAGTCCCGTACCCAGTCGAGTCACCCTTCAGGTGACACGCAAACCCCTCACAACGACAGAATCGGCCCCAACCATCTTTGGTCAATCCGAATGCCTCCAAAATTAGGCTTGGTGTCGAGTCGCCCGGGAATCTTTCCAAGCCTTTGGAAGATTCATACGTAAATGAACCTTCTTGCAAATAGCCTATGAAAGCACGAAACATCTTAAGTGATCGTTCATATGGCCAGCCTATATTCTAGAGACGCATTCGAATATTGGCTAAGTTCGGAGTCATGGAACATTTCAGAAAATACTATATTCGACTACGACATCATTAGCATATACGATTTGGCCACAAGAAGTAAAGCACAGTAAGGCATTTTCTCAGAAGAAGAAAGACCGGATGGATCAAAACACAAAGAAGTTGGGAGAAAAAGTCTTTTTCATTAACTATTGAAGAAAGGTACAAAATTGGGCCCGAGGCCGGTTAAACACAATAAAGCAAAGAAAAATAACTCAAGGCTCGCCGGGGCCTGGCTTCACTCCGTCCTCTTTCTCCGCGGGCTCCTTGTCAGACTCCCCAGGTCGGATGTCCTCAAGTTCAGCAATATCGATCTTGAGGGCCGTGGATACTTTGACCTTGCACATCTCGAAGCCCTGAACATAAGCATCGAGGCTGGCCTTGATGACTTCCTGCTTGAACTCCGGCAAGGCCTTATAATTGGAGACGGCCTGCCCCGCCTCGGCTTTGGCCCGCTGTGCTCTGGCCTCGGCCTCCCAGGCCTTGCTCTCGGCCTCTTAGGCGTAGGCACTGGCCTCATCAGCACAGGCCACCGCCCCGGCCTTCTCTGAGCCCGCCTCTGCTGCTGCCTTCTCCGCGGCGGCCGCCCTCTCTGCCGCAATTCGAGTCTCCTCCTCGGTGCGTTGAAGCCACCGAGTCAACTCCTCATTCTGCGCCACGGCGGCCTTCAATATCTCTGAGGCCAACTCCATTTTGGGCTCAGCTGCGGAGGCCCGATCGCTCTCGGCTTCAGCCCGGCTCTCCATCTCCCTCAAGCGACCGGCCCAGCTCTCCTCACGGGCCGAGGTTTCTTGATGAAGACGAGCAAGGCTTTCGGCCTACGCCATGCTCTCCTTCTTATATCTATCGGCCCGCGCCAAGGCCTTGGTTATGGCGTTGGAAGAATGGGCCAGCGCCTCGCGGAGGCCCAATGCTCCATTGACCAGCTATAGCAGAGGAAGCATGTCAGCTACGAGAAGAAGAAGAAATATGAAAAAAATAAGAAGTATTCAAATTTACCTGGACAACAGAGACCATGACCATATCTAGGAGTGCGGAGTGACTCATTCCCCGCGTCTCCTCTTCAAACTCGGCAGTTCGGACTCCCGACAGGAGGCGAAAGGCCTGCGCGGCGTCCGCCATTATGCCGACCACAGGAACCAGCCTCGTCTGCCTCACCTGCGGGCCTTCGGCTTGGGGGTGGGCCGGGCGCCGGGCCGATTGGTGGGATGAGCTCTCTGACTCACCCCTTTGCTTCTCGGTCACCTCCGCCCCGTTCCAGGCCTCCCTGGCGACCCGCTCCCGCTAGCTGGCAGTTGGGGGAGCACCTTCTCTCTATGGCTCTGCATCCAAAATTACCACCATCGTTTTGGTGGTGGCCAGGATCTCCCATTCTTCGATTTTGGTCCTCGCTGGCTTCCGGGCCGCTCCTACAACTGGCTTCTTCTTAGCCGGCTCCCCCACGGGCGTTGGGGCTGTGGGGGCTGCGGCCGGCCTGGCCGGCTCCCTTCCCCGGAGTTTCTTCACCGGCCTGGATGATTCTCCGATCGCCCGCCTCTTCTGCCTTAAAACGGCCTCAAAATCGCTGGCGGAAACCTTCATTGCTGCACAAAAAGAATAATGAGCATCAGTGGTGGCATACAGTAAATCGAAGGACGGACAGAAGGATTCAGCCGCCAAGCTCACTGGTCGCCGGAGCTAACTCGGCTTCTACCAGGTTCTCCTCGGACAGGAGTTCCTTGTAACCGGGGATTTGACAGTTAGATAATTGGGTGAATAATTCCTTATCCCTATCCCTTACGGTGGAATCTTCGTTGGAGCTAGTATCGGGCTCCCTTCAAGCGGCCCTAAACCCCTCGACATGGGCAAAAAGAAATCTAGGTTTCCACCCCCTAATTTTGGACGGGAGGCCTACGGGGAAAGCTCTACCCAGCCTAGCGGTAAATGCCCACCAAGAACCCTCGCCTTGACAGCGGAGCTTATAGAAAGCTCGGAACAGAGATAGCCCTAGGCGGGCCCCCTCGAAATGACAAAGGATGACAAAGGCGCAGATGATCCGAATCGAGTTCGGAGTCAACTGTGCCAGCACTAACCTATACCTATCTAAGAGATTAAGGAAAAAAGGATGGAAAGGAAGGCGTAGCCCACACCGGAAGAACTCCTCATACAGAGCAACCCGACCTGGATGGTCGAAGGTCATCCTGTCTTCAGGCCCCAGCGCGGACAGGCCAATGAAGTCAGGGACATGGTATTTAGCTCTAACAGCCTCTACGTCCTTAGAGGTCATGGTTGAAGCCACCTCCGCGGGACCCGCTGGATCAGAACTCACAGCCGGAGGAAGCGCCGGACGGCGAGAGGATAAGGGGACTGCCCTAATAGGAGGACCGAAGGTGGTCAGAGGTCCTATTGCCCCCGATTGACAACGAATGATGACGTCGCCCACCGACTGAGGCATTCGACTACTAGCTACATGGGCCTGGTCTTCACTGCTAGATTGGGAAGACTCTTCTACGGGTCTCTTGCCCTCCCTAATGGCACGGCGGTCCATAGGTAAAAAAAGGGATGAAACTAACCTTGGAGTTGGAAAGACTCAGGTCACAGAAGAACTCAGGGAAGAAGAAAGTAGAAGAAAGCAATGGCAGCATAAAATTTTCTACAAGCTCTTGAAAGGTTTTTATAGCCCCCATCTCCAGCTAACGCTGCCCGAGATCCCGCCATCTGGCGCGCGTCTATTGCGTTGCAGGCTACCAGCCAAAAATCTCGCCTGCGCCCGAGGCATGCCGCCTCGATCCGCTCTAGGAGACATGATCCTCGGCCAATCGTGGGCCATAGAAAACAGAGCGGCAATGTGTCCTTGCCTTTTTCCATCACCCAATGAGCTCCTTCTCCGGAGCGTCCGATACCAACGTCATCACCACCTAACGCATGATTACGGGAGATCTTCGAAGCGACACTGCCTCGAAACAAAGCGCCAGCTCATCAACCCATTTAAAGCATACTAAGGAAGCAATCATTCTTTTTGCATTGTTGCGCCCCTTTCGCCCAAAGGATTGCAGGCGCATGGTCCTTAGTGCTCAGGGGCGGGGGGGCATCTGATGTGGCTAATGTAGCCATAAGGGTAATTTCAACAAAACCAAAACATTAGTGCGCCCCAACATCTCCAAGCCCGCCGAGTCGGCCCCGACCATTCATGGTTGGCCCTTCTAGGCCCCGGCGTCTCCAAGACCGCCGAGTCGGCCCCGACCATTCCTGGTCGGCCCTTCTCGGCCCCGGCGTCTCCAAGCCCGCCGAGTCAGCCCCGATCATTCCTAGCCGGCCCTTCTCGGCCCCGGCATCTTCAATTCCACCGAGTCGGCCCCGACCATTCCTGGTCGGCCCTTCTCGGCCCCGGCATCTCCAAGCTTGCCGAGTCGGCCCCGACCATTCCTGGCCGGCCCTTCTCGACCCCAGCATCTCCAAGCCCGTCGAGTTGGCCCTGACCTTTCCTGGTCGGCCCTTCTCGGCCCCGGCATCTCCAAGCCCACCGAGTCAGCCCCGACCATTCCTGGCCGGCCCTTCTCGGCCTCGGCATCTTCAAGCCCGTCGAGTCGGCCCCGACCATTCCTAGCCGGCCTTTCTCGGCCCCGGCGTCTCCAAGCCTGCTGAGTCGGCCATGAACATTCCTGGTCGGTACTTCTTGGCCCCGGCGTCTCCAAGCCCGCCAAGTCGGCCCCGACCATTCCTGGCCGACCCTTCTTGGACCCGGTGTCTCCAAGCCCGCCGAGTCGGCCCTGACCATTCTTAGTCAGTCCCTCTCGACCCCGGCGTCTCCAAGCCTGCCGAGTCGGCCCCGCCCCGGCACGTCCTAGTCGGCGAGGCTGGCCCCGGCCACCCCTGGCCAACCCAGATAAGCCTCGGCTCCCTCGGGAGAGTCGAGACTTCTCGGTTTCCTCCAAATCTGCCCCAACATGGCCCTGGTAGCTCGGGACGCTACCTCTCTCACCCGCGCCGCCTGACAACGCCAGATCCAACTACCCACTGGCCACGCTGCTGATGGGACTGGACCCAACTACCCAATAGCCCCACTGGCTGATGGGACTTAGCCCACCGACCACCGTTTTCTTCCTTTCCGATGGGACAGGACCCACCAACCAGTGTAGATTCACGCAACTCCCAAGAACTCCGCGGACATTCCTTCTTCACGGAATCCCACGTGATCATACCAGAGTCAACCCCTATAAAAAGGTGAATCCACTCAATAAACAGGTATGCACGATAACCCCGAAAAAGTCGCTATCCTAAGGCCCAGAGAGGAATCCCTCCTCCCCAGGAACACCTTTTTTATCTAAAAAGAGCTCATTCGAGCTCCTCTTCTGCTGTGACCTCAATTGCTAACTTGGGCATCGAAGGGTCCCACCGGAGAATCCTCTCCGGTCCTGGGACTTCTTTGCAGGCAACATGGTGAAGCAAAGGTTCGAGAATCAGTCCGTTCCCAATGTTCAGGACCAGTGATTAAGCGTCATCAACATCTAAAATTGACTTCTGAATGTCGATTAACATGAAAACAAGAACTCACTTAGCCAAGCATGGGCCACCAACCTAAGATAAGCTTACAGCAGATAGGCCAAGAGAGATTTGGATATATTCTCTAAGAGATTCTTTGGCATTCAAGTTAACATAGAGATCAGAAAAATAAAAACGATAAACAAAAGTAGAGATTTAGCCTTCCAAAGCTCCCTCCATGCTCAGAGTGTATAGAGGACTTCTTATAGAGATGAGGAAAGTCTTCTTAATTCGATGCATTTGATGCCGGATGGCTGGATGTACTTAAGGTCTTTGAGCGGGCAACACACTTTTAGCGGATTTTTTTATCCATAAGGGATTGCCATATGTTTAGGGATGGCAACGATCCGGGGATGGCCTGAAGCGACCTCTACTGATCTCTATCCCCATTAGAAAAAATATCTCCGTTTCCCACTCCATTAAGCCATTATAGTTAATAGGACAAGGACGGAGATATCCGGCCAGATAAACGGGTACCTACTGGGTACTCATTTAACTGTTTACATAAAAAAATAAATTATTTTATTAAATTTATAATTTATTAAAAGATTAAAAAAATATTAATAAAAAGCTCTGACTTTGATGTTCAATGTGGTTGCATGAAAGAAGAGAACAGACAAGAAGATTCAAACGTGTTTTATTAAATTTTTTAGTATATATATTTATTTATTTTAAATTATAAATTTTTAATATATATATAATTTAAATAATTATATTAAAGGTAATAGGATGGGGACGAGACGGAGGATATCGTTTCCGGTCATTTACCCGTTTAGCCATTAACGATTATTTATGCATTTATTGATTAAGCCGTTTAGACCAAGGATTCTCTGATCCGTTAGAAATAGTATCAGTTGGGTAAACGGCCAAATAAAAAAATTATGTATCTCTACATATGTCACCTTTTAATTGACCATTACATAACAACTTCTAATCGACTCCTATATATTATCTTCTAATTAACTATTCAATTCATACCACATCAAGTAATAGTATAACTCTAATAAACATGTGATAGATATAATTTTGTACAAACATATAGACCATTATATGTAAAACAATGTAAATACAAAAAAATTAATAAAGAAACCAGTAAGTAGAAAGCTTGACATTTAAGTTCTAATAAAGACTAAAAATTATAACTTTTTCTAATGCTTTTCGTGTGCATCACTCATGCTAAGCTACAAAGTGTGAGCCCATGGGGGTGCCATTGGACTCCATCTTGTCCAAATATTATTATGGTAAACTATGTTTTTGAAATGTTTGAGAGCCCTTTGCTGTTTATTTTGGCGGTGGATGATCTTTCCTGTGCCCTCTACCAGGCTCAGACTGATCGTACTATTGTACCTTTTACGACCTATCCTACGGGTCCTGAGATCTCTCATCTATTCTTTGCTGATGATTGTATTTTACTGGGGAGAGCTACCTCAGCCAATGCTTCGTCCTTTGCTGACATCATCCAGCGCTATTGTCAGGCCTTGGGTAGAAGGTCAATGCATCTAATTCTTCTATCTGCTTCAGTCCGAAGACTGCTAGAGCAACCAGGGAAGCTATTGTTCATAGGCTGGGCATTTTATCTCAGACTGACGCTTTCAGTACTTGAGGGTTCCTATGACAGGCAGATATCCCCGCTGTGCTGACTATGCTGATCTTGAGTTGAGGGTCTGTCAGCGAATTGAGGGGTTGCAGGTTACGAATTTATCTATGATGGCAAGGGTAACTATTATTCGAGCGGTTCTCTCTTCCCTTCCTATGTATCTTCTTTCTAATGCTGCCATCCCGATCACCTGTCTCAGGAGAATTGAGAGATGGTTTAGGGATTTCCTTTGGGCCTCTATGCAGGATGGGCATGGTATTCACCTTATGTCTTGGGAGAGGGTTTGTATGCCGATCCAGGAGGGTGGTCTAGGGATTCAGTCTTTGACTGTCAGAAGGGAGGCCCTTTTGGCCAAGCATGCCTCGCGGTTCATTCTGGAGCCGCAGAGCCTATAGAGCTCTTTTATGAGAGCGAATATGGTGATTGGACTTCCTCCTCGTATATGCAGTCTTCTCCTCGACATTCTCCCTTCTGGAAGGAGGTTTGTCGTCATGGTAGATCCATTATGGAAAATACTATGTGGATGATTGGTGATGGCTCTTCCATTGAGGTTATTCATGATACATGGATCTCTGACATTCCTCTATCTCGATGGCCCTCCTTCGTTAGTATTAATGTCCCTACTAGTATGAGAGTGAAGGAGTTGATCTCTTCTGATCCTTTCTCTTGGCATGGCCCACAGGTGTCCCATTTTTTCGGAGAGGAGCTTGCTCGTCGGATTCTGGCTATTCCGATTACCTCGGGTATTACTTCGGATTGTAGGCTGTGGCGTAGATCCTGTCTTCCTAGGGCCCCTGCGAAGGATCTTGTGAAGATGTTCAGCCCTCAGCCTCAGGGGCAGGTGGATGCAGTGTGGATCTGGAAGCTTCCAATCCTATCTAGGGTTCACTCTTCATTTGGAAGCTTTTGTGGGAATGTCTCCCAACTTGTGCTATGCTTGTGAGGAGGGGCCTGTCTATCCAGTCTATATGTCCGCTATGTGGTTTGGAGGATAAGTCTACTGTGCATGCCATCTTTTCTTGTCCTAGAGTGGGTCGGATCTGGCAGTCAATGGGCTATCATTGTAGATTGGATCAAACAACTTCTCAGTGTTCCCTCTTCTTAGATGACCTCCGAAAGGCTTCCTAGTACAAGTGTGCTCTTTGGGCTTCTATGGCATATCAGATCTGGTTATCTAGGAACCAGATTATTTTTTCAGATAGGGGTATATCATTACAAAGGATTATATGGAAAATTGGTGTCGGATTGTGCCCGTGACTTCCATTCAGGTGGTCTTGACTCCTTTGGCCTCTGGGGTTCCCCTACTGCTTCGACAGCGAACCGGCATACGGTTTTTATATCTTGGGAACCCCTCCTTCAGGGTTTGTCAAAATCAATTTTGATGGTAGTGTTCGTGGCAGATTAGCGGGATCTGCTTTTGTCATCTGTGGGTCGGAGGGTGATCTATTGGCGGCTGAAGGGTTTGGTAGTCTGGACTCCTCTGTCCCAATGACTGAGCTCTATGCTGCCTGGGATGGCATCTCCTTTGTTGTTCGGTCTCTTCATGCTCAAAACCTCATTATTGAGGATGACTCTATGATTGTAATTCGATGGCTGTGGAGCGAACATGGCTCCCATGCTCCTGCTATACCGCTTTAGATGATATCTGGAATATGCTGAGCGAGGCCCAAGGGGTTCAGATTCGCCATTCTTATCGGAAAGCTAATTCGGTGGCCGATTGGGTGGCTTCATCTATTGCTCACCACTCTGGTTTTTGAAGGTGGAGGCAGGAAGATCACTGTCCTTTTGTTCTTCAGTAAATATTGTATTATGATGCTCAAGGGCTGACTCATACACGAGTTATATGATCGCCTGGATGTACTAAAAAAAGAAAAAAGAAAAAAAAAAAAAAAAAAGGAGACTCCAATGTGACGCTAGCTGCCGCTTTAGCATATTTAACCAACCTAAAATGGGGCATCTTTGGTTATGCTCCCATTTTTAATTTAATTAATATGATATAATCATAATGATATGGATTCTTACGTGAAGTCCAGTAAATGATAATTTTCTTTTTTCCACGGTGAGGAATGAATGGCTGTGAAAGTTGACTTTCCAGCTTATGATTTGCTATTTGAATTTTATTAGTAAGATTCTTTATTTAAAGCTATTATTTTCACATCAGAACATGGATGGGAGCAAACCAGGTTTCGGACATGCAAGTGATTTTAGAGGAACTTTTAATGCTTATAAATTTATAATACCTTCAGTGGTGCTCGACGAAAATCAGACGCATAGGTGTACAAAAGGCTTAGAAGGACTTTACAGGGAGCAGATCTAAATATCAAATTATATTCATACGTCTATAAGTTTAAATCTGATCATTGTTTCTACCATAAGATCAATATGAATTTCAAAACTTAAAAAAAAAAATCATTAGCCATGATAAGATGCTTAAAAAAAAGGGTAAAATGTTGCTTTAACTTTTAGTAAAATAAAATAATTAAAGGTTGCAAATAGATTCAACCCATGATCTCACTTGATTCCAAATTGATTAAATCCAATATAACCCTTATTTAAAAACTTGTGAGTTAGATTAGGTTTGCAAATTAGACTCGATTTATATTATAAGTTGAGTTTGAATTTTGTATGTTTTGGTCTAACCAATTGAATCTGATTTGGTTCGATTCATAAATATTAATTATATAAATCTTATTTTTTTTACTTTAATTATTTTATTAATTATTAAATAAATTTTCATATAAATAATTCTTCTTTTCATCTAATAGCTAAATCTTTTCTTATCTTTTTACTTAATTATATCAACAAAATTATATTTTATTATTAATTTTTTATGAATTCTTATTTATAATATCCTTAAGTATATCAATGAATATTTTAAATATCATAGTTTATAAACTTAAAATTCTTGAATAAAAATTTAAGTTTAAATTGGATCTTTTAATTTTATGTATTTTTAATGCATTTAACTTTAATAATTAATAATTATATTTAAATATAAAATAATAGTTAGATGTAAACACAATCCGATTTAATTTCATCTTAAACCTTAACGTTTTATGTTAGATTTGGATTATATTAATCCTAAATAGACCTCAAAGACATGTTAGGTCTAAAATTTTTTTCATAAATCCGATCTAATACGATCTAATAAATAAATAGGTTAGATTTTGGCTCCAAATTATGATTCAAATATAAAATTCAGAACCAAGCATGATCTAATTTAATTCAATCCATTTGTAGTCCTAAAAGTATGGCTAAGTTATAATTTGCTTGTGATAGGCTTTTTTTTTACAATAAAAAAAACATTAATTATTTTTTTAAAATTACTTTTAAAAATAATTGAATAAAGGTTGAAAAAGATAAATAGCCAACCAGTAATTCAATAAGGAAAAAGACTTTGTACACCGCATTCACTGTAGCAAATCTTACGTGGGTTGTACCGTCTCTTTTTATTAGTCCATGTACATCTTATATAGCTTAATGCGATGGGATGGGATAGCAGAAATCATGATTACAAATTTATAAGTGGTATACTATATCTAATAAAATAGGATGGGATGGCTTGTCTTTCAAAAAAATATTACGATATCCAGTTGTAAAATTACGGCATCATAATTGTAAAATTATGACATCCATTCAAAAAATTAAGACAACTTTACGATATTCTGACGAAAAAAAATTACGATACCTCAGTTGTTAAATTACGATACCATAGTTATAAAACTACGACACCCATTCAGAAAGCCAAAAATAAATTACAATAGCCAGTTGTAAATTTACGGCACCGTAATTATAAAATTATGTCATCCATTCAAAAATATATCCATACATAAATTTCAAAAAAAAGCATATCACGTCAAAATTTAAGATGACACCCTAGTTATAAAATTACGGCACCATAGTTATAAAATTAATACACATATTAATAAAGCTAAAAAAATTATAATATTCCAGTTATAAATTTACGATACCGTAGTTATAAAATTACGATACCCATTCAGAAAATGTGTCTATATACAAATTTCAAAAAAAAGCTGAATATGTATTAATGCACGTCATGTCAAAATTTAAGATGACACTTTGTAAAATTACGAGACACCGTGGTTATAAAATTAAGATATCCATTCAGAAAGCTAAAAAAATTACAACATCCCAGTTGTAAACTTATGACATCATAGTTATAAAATTAAGACATCCGTTCAGAAAGCCAAAAAAAATTACGCATTCTAATTATAAACTTACGGCATCGTAGTTATAAAATTACAATTATCATTCAGAAAATGTGCACTACAGTTTGTACATAAATTAAATTAAAAAAAAAGCTAAATATATATTAATATATATCACATCAAAATTTAAGATAATATTTTTATTTTTTATTTTATTCTATCATATTAAAATTTATATTAATTAATAAAAAATAATAATACTTCAGATAAAATTTGCTGCATCAAAAGCCATGTGCAGAGACTTTTTCCTTCAGCTGCAATTGCGCCGACTTTCTGGTTGGGCCCGAAATTTAAATTCTTCAAAGGGTCGTGCATCTTTGCGAGGATTTGGTTTGCAGGGCCTCCTTTCAGGTCGGGTTCTTTAAGCGTTTGTTCACAATTTGCAACATAAAATCAATGTGCGGCACGGAATCCTTGCATATCATAAATGCATAATTGTTGGGCTTTATCACGATAAATATATCATTAATGAGCGCCACCGCACCTACTACCAGCCGACTCTATGGCTGTGGCAGAAAATATCTTATAATAACCTCACCTACTTTCTAATAAATACGAGCATCTTTCAAGTCATAAATATCGATCTACCATTCTCGTTACAGCTATGCTTTACTTGTCGCTCTGGCAGAAGTGGTGGTCCTGGGAGAACTTTTCTCCGGACTCATCGAGGGATGCTGTAGCATGACCAACATCACACGTTTGATTTTAAGGCCGCCAAACTTTGATTGGAATGGTCCAAACTTCCGCTTCTTCGACCAAGTTGTTTTCTCGTTTTGATACACGTTTAGTTAGTCTAGACTCCAGAAGCTGGTCCACACGAGAAGAGGTGGGCTTTTCCTTTATAAAAAGAAAAAAAAATCATAAAAAAATCAATTAGAAGCGAAGATAATAGAGTTCTTGAAAATTATAAAAAAAGAAAATTTGAATACATTATTACACATTCAAGATTTTTAAATAATTTTCAGGAAATATTATACGGCCTTAATTCTCCATCTTGAGAGGCGGTGACCAAATACTTGTCAGAAATGCTAACTGTTGTCCGATCTGCGTCCAACGGTCATCGCCTGGCGGCTCCAACGTCGTCATCACGGTGTCAATGACAGCCGTCCATTTCGTCTAGTGCTAAGGCCTCGTGGCATAGAAATGCGGCACTAAAGACGAAGCGACACCAGCATTCAGCCAAATGTCAAACGGACCCAAGAAAGATGAATCGAGAGAACGAAGACTGGGTCTCAATTTGCAGTGGGTTTCATTTTAGGTTTACGTTTCTGAGTCGTTGGAGGGAATATATTAGATTTATTCGTAGTGTTCTTCCACCAATCTTTAGACTACCTGGTTTTCGCTCTGTGTTTCAAAAATATAATATATTCCCTCCAAAATTACTAAAATCCCCTTCCAGAGACTTTGACTTTACAGAGCATCAAAATTACTAAAATGCCCTTACAATTAGCAGTCTTAAAAAGAACCTTTAATCTCACAAAATGTCGTGGACGCATATGGCCTACGGGCCCCCTTCCACCATAAAAAAAAAAAAAAAAAAGGTTTTATAGCATGCGAAAAGTTTGGCAGAGGCAATCTTTTTCTTTTTATTGAGAAAGTAGCCAGTACCATAGTTGTCAGATCGGATCAAGGCGTCAACCCAATCTTCAGTCACCGAACCACTGATTCATCATCAATTGAATCATCGATTTAATTATTTTAATATAAAAATTAATTTTTAATAAAAATTTAGATCAACATAATAGTAATTAATGTTTAATATTATAAAAATTTTAAATTATAATCATACAACTATATTAAACTAATAATTCAAAAGTGATATGTACAATAATTTTTAAAATTTAAATATAAAAAGTTAAAACACACTTCATATATACCTCAATCCTATCTCTCTATCGCATCGCAAAGAATCAAAATAAATTATAAACTGCGAAAGACAAACCCCTTTCCCAAAATCTAATGTCCAAACGAGGCAAAGGAGAGGAGGTTGCAATTGGAACTCAGAAGTCGAAAGGGATGAAAGCCAAAAAATTTGAAACGATATTGACAAACCGGTGACCCCAATCAGTTCAAGCTGAGTTTACTGGTTCACGAGTGAATCGGATAAGTTGATCGAGTTATTTTGAATATCTTATGCATTTAATTTTATGTTAGAATCAGATCAACTTGTCCTTCGAATCCCAATTTAATCGATCCATCAATTTGGTCCAATCTAACAATTATGGTTTATACCGCTAATGTGATAATTGGTATCCATCTCTTTGTGAAAGAAGTTTCGAGTTCAATCGAAAAATAACTAATGTAAAAAATATATTTTTAAATATTCGGTGCGTTATACAAAGAATTCTGTTGTAAGCTGGTTCTACTTAATTTTTTTATTGTACATTTTTATATTTTCTTTTAATACTATTAAAATATAAAAAATAAATAAAAAATAAAATTTAATCGTATGCATGATAAGTAGAAGCACTAGAATAAGTTATACAATTCTGATTCGCATACAGTACCTTCCTAGATGCCTCGAAAAAAATTGTTTCCTTTCAAACAATGATAAAATTTAATCTAATAGAAATCAATTGTACAACCTCATTCGAATGTGATTATTAAACAGTTAAAAAAATTCATTTACGTGTGTTATCTTGTTAGTATTTTTTTAAATGTTTAAGCATTTATAATTCATTGAACTTTGGATGAATATTTACAGTAACTATTATTTTGATGCCTTTCAAAAAAAAAAAAAAAATCAACTACAATAATTCAATGCAGTATTTATTAACATAATTTTTAATAACTAAATGTAACATCATTATAATTTTTAGATGTACGTTTACTCCTGCAAGTAATGCTTCAACAAGTAATTCACCGTATAAAACTACTTATTAAAAAAATTATAATGCTATAGCATTGCACGCATGTTATATTGGAAAATGTATTTTTAAATTAATAATTTAATATTAAATTTTATCTGAATAAAATTCTAATTCTGATCGTACACACCATGGATTTGAAATCAATAATATAAGTCCTAATTCGATATAAAATCATTGAAATCCTTAAAAACCAAGTCTTCTGGAGTTTAGGCTTGAACCCTTGCGCCAATTCACTTTGTGGACTTTTTTTTTTTTTAACTATTTATGCGAGAAAGAATTCACCTTATTTATCTATATGTGGAGAAATTAAAAAGGCGAAGGGCATATTCGGTAATTTGACACCACAATTCGCCCAAATTCTAATGAGACATGATCCGAACACAGGCAGTTGTCAAATGAAAATAACATCATCATCTTTTCCAAGTATTTTCCGCATTTTCCCCCCCCTCATTTATGTGTGTCCTCCGTCTCCAACCTCTGCAGCCATGGCTCTTCGCAAAACTCCATCTCCCTTTCCTCCCCCTTCCTTCTCTATCCTCCTTCTCCTCCTTTTCTTTGTCTCCAAACCCCTCTCTCCTTCTCAGTTGACACCATCTCTGCCAACTCCTCCATCTCGGGGGACCAGCAGCTAACCTCCAAAGGGGAAAACTTTGTGCTGGGCTTCTACCGTCCTGTTAATTCCACCAAATACTACATCGCCATCTGGTACAAAAAGGTCTCGCAGCAAACCGCGGTCTGGATTGCCAACAGAGAAACCCCCGTCTCAGACCACACCACATCTGAGCTCAAGCTCTCGCGCGACGGAAACTTGGTACTCCTCAATGAGTCCAAAGCCCAAATCTGGTCATCGAACGCCACCATCTCCTCCAACTCCACCGTAGCTGTTCTCGAAGACAGCGGAAGCCTTGTGCTTATGGATGGCTCCAACTCCTCCAAGGTCTTTTGGCAGAGCATTGACCACCCCACCCATACTTGGCTCCCCGGAGGCAAGCTTGGGCTGAACAAGGTGACTAAAGAGAATCAGCGCCTCATCGCCTGGAGAAGCTCAGCAGACCCAGCTCCTGGGATCTTCTCCCTTGAGCTAGACCCCAATGGAACCAGTCAGTACTTCATTCAATGGAATCAGTCTTACAACTACTGGAGCGGGCAGTGGAATGGAGAAATATTTAGTAGGGTGCCGGAGATGACGGCAAATTATATCTACGACTTCAATACATCACAACAGCAGGAGAGCTACTTCACTTATTCGGTTAAGAGTATTCTCATATCGAGGTTCATAATGGATTACTCGGGGCAGATCAAACAGCAACATGGGTGGAAGCATCCAATGAGTGGATACTGTTCTGGTCCCAGCCGAGAGCGCAGTGCGAAGTGTTTTCTCTCTGCGGGCCGTTCGGGAGCTGCAACGACAAAGTCCTGCCATTCTGCAACTGCGTGTACGGTTTTGTGCCGCGGAACAAGACCGAGTGGGATTTGCAGGACCAAACAGGGGGTTGCGTGAGGAGGACCCAGTTGCAGTGCAGCAGCAATAGCTCGGCGAATGTCAAAAACGATAAGTTCTATCAAATGGATAGCATGAGGTTGCCAGAGAATGGTCAAAATTTAGATGATGTCGGAAGTGCTGAGGATTGTGCATCAACTTGTTTGAACAATTGCTCCTGTAATGCTTACTCATTTAGTAGCGGATGTTCCCTGTGGTATGGGGATTTGATTAATCTACAGGAGCAATACAATGGATCGAATGAAGGAACCCTTTACCTTCGGCTAGCAGCTTCGGAGCTGCCAGATTCCACCAGCAAGAAGGGAAAGGTTACCGGGGCTGTCGTCGGTGCAGCGGTTGCGGGCTTTGTAGTTTGTGTCGTCGTCGCCTGGGTGCTGATTTGGAGGCACCGGAAGAGGCGGATGATTCGTGCCGCAAGGGCAGTGGGGAGAGTTCTGGTGCCGTTCAGATACAGTGACTTGCAGTATTTCACGAAGAACTTCTCAGAGAAACTGGGAGGAGGCGGCTTCGGTTCGGTCTTCAAAGGTCTCTTGCCTGATTCAACCGCCATAGCTGTAAAGAAGCTCGAAGGCCTGCGCCAGGGAGAGAAGCAGTTCCGGACTGAGGTGAGCACGATTGGAGCAATTCAGCATGTCAACCTCGTTCGTCTTCTCGGGTTTTGCTCTGAGGGTGCCAGAAGGTTGCTGGTTTACGAGTTGATGCCAAATGGTTCTCTGGATGCTCTGCTGTTCCAGAAGACTTCCATGGTCTTGGACTGGAACACCAGGTACCAAATTGCTCTCGGAACTGCTAGAGGATTAGCTTATCTCCACGAGAAGTGCAGAGACTGCATCATACATTGTGATATAAAACCAGAGAACATACTACTGGATGCGTCGTTTGTTCCAAAAGTGTCGGATTTCGGTCTGGCAAAGCTTGTAGGCCGAGACTTCAGCAGAGTGTTGACCACCATGAGAGGAACAAGAGGCTATCTTGCTCCTGAATGGATAACTGGGGTGGCTATCACTGCCAAAGCGGATGTGTACAGCTACGGGATGATGCTTCTCGAAATTATATCCGGCAGGAGAAACTCAGAGCAGACAGAGGAAGGGAAAGCTGCATTTTTTCCTACATTAGCTGCCAACAGACTTGTGCAAGGGGATGTCCAAAGCTTGATGGATCAAAGATTGGAGAATGGTGCGAATAGTGAAGAGCTCGAAAGGGCCTGTAAGGTTGCTTGTTGGTGCATTCAGGATGATGAAAATTTTAGGCCAACGATGGGACAGGTGGTTCAAACTCTCGAGGGCATTCTGGAAGTTAACATGCCTCCTATTCCAAGATCTCTTCAAATGATTGCAGAAAGCTCGGAGAACATAAATTTCTTCTCAGAATTGTCTTCAAATCAAAGTTCCCAAACACGGAGTACCGCCTCTGCCGGTTCTCAGGTTAAAAGTTCATCATCAACTGATCCTAATGTATGAAGATGGCCGAGACTTTTCAAGCTCCCGCATCCCATTTGATTGAGCCCGCTTTGTATCTATGCAGTTGCCTTGCAAAGTAATAACTCATGCCCTGTCTATTGCTTCTCCAATATACGTTAGGTGTTGAATGTTTTTTAGCACGGCCAATTACTATACTAATGATGAGACTCTAGGTCTCATACACCCAGATATGAAATTCCACACACTTCATGTCCTGATGTAATTGCGTGAAGGATAACTTAAATCCTTATATTTTCCTTGTAACATGAATCAGAGTATTGCCCTTTCTTATTCCATTATTTAAGTTTTGTACCACCATACCTTGCCATATGTTCTATGGCATTGATTGCTGTAGGCGTTGCCATGGGCATTAATCTTTGCTGATTTATAGAAAATGGAATTTGCAGCATCTCTATGGTATTGATTGCGGTATGTCTTACATCTCATTCATTGAATAGTCACCCACCACCATTTCCTTTTTCCTTGCAGATTTACAAAAGAATGCTATTGAATGTAGTTGAATACTGTGACCAAGAAAAACAAGTTAAATCTCAAGAACGTGTCATCATGTACTCCCAAGTGTGTATTGATTGAAAACAAGGACCGGTTCGAGATTTTTAGCTCATGTCTAGTTTCAATTAGGATGACTCTATAATAAGAATGCATGATCAGCATAATTTCATCAGAGACATGAGGAAAGTCTCTGATTCAATGCAAGCTGTAGAATTATACTTTTCCTAGCCTTAGCAAATATAAATAGCTTTTGAATCAGCAGCATCAGATCAAGGGGCCTAGAACTAGAATATGGAATGAAGACTTTGTTTGGTTAGTTGAGTCTAAATTTTCTGTGACATATGCCAGGTCCAAATTTATAGTTTCTATTGGCGACCTCTTTCTTTGATTATACTACATATTAAATATTTCTTCTAGCTATTAAGTGTCAACTCCTGGATGTGTATGTTCCTTTTGATTTTTTTTACTGCCCTGAGATAATTAAACCATGCGTCATGTTCATATCCTGGAATAAAATCTACTTTTCCGGCAAGACGAGAGGGATGGATCCTTTACAGTTGCCATTCTACTAAATATTATGCAATTGAAACCATTTGATTTTGGAGCTTGTCTATAAACAGGTATAGCATCATTCTTGATGCCTATAATTAAAGAGGGTAAACTTGAACTCACAAAATACTGTCACAGTACAAATGCTCAAATGTTTGATTTCTTGAAAAGCTAATAGGCGAATTCCTCTCTTACCTAAGATAGGGGAGGTGAATCACGCGAAATAGGACAACTTGATCCAAGTTGAAGCTTTCTTTTCTTTTAGGTAGTGTTTGAAATAGGGGATAAGAAGGGATATCCCTTGGATATCCCCTTTTATTCCCAAAAGCCATAACTATAAGGGATAGCAGAGAATAAAGTTAACCAAAGGGATAATCCATGGTTAACCATGGTTAACCATGGAATATCCCCTCAATTTATTCCCTAGAAAATGTAGGAATAGCTGGTTATCCCTCCAAATAAGAGTAAAAAAAGGTTATCCTATGGATTTACCTTTTGTATTTGATATGATCAATGGGATAGCCAAAGGATATCCCTAGGGATAGCCAGGGGATAAACTCTATCACGTACACTTATCCATGGATAATATTTTTCCTATCAAACACTACCTTAGTGACATAACTAGAAGATTGCTTTTGTCTTGCTTTTGTCAAATAGGAACATGAAAAGAAAATTATACAATAATTTCATTGATAAATATTTAATTTCACCTAATTCTTTTACTTAGAATAATTATTAGTAAAATATATTATACTTAAATATACTCATCAAATGTAGATACAAAACATATCAACATCTTTTAGAGAAGAAAGACTTAAAAGTGGCATTTGACATTAGCTTTGGCGGATGGTTTGCTTTCATATCATCAAAGGTACATGCATTCATCAAGGTGCTTAAAATATATTTTTTTTTTCTTCCTATAAATGAATAAAGAATTTTTCTTGAAGGTACTATTTAAATTTCTTAGCATATTTAAGTCTAAGCATTTTCACCAAGATAAGAATTCACATGCAACCAAACCCAATTTCAAATATCATGATCCGCCTGTTACAGGGGCTAGCATGGGCCCTCCCTTTACGTGGTATGGCCCATAGGCTCCAAACTCATGCACCTGTGCGCAGTCTTTCCTTTTACCACTGCAGCAACGGAGGAGATACCATGAGAAAAAGAAATTTTTTTTTAATGTTTATTTTCATATTATAATCTATTTGATAAATTTATAGTCATCTTGTTATTTAGATTTTTTTTAAGTAGACCCTTCTTATTTCGTTACTAACTGTTTTGAAAACCAGAACCTCATGAACTGCATCACACCGAGACAAGCATCAAATGCAAGTCATTTTGAAGCAGAGGGTAGAGAAATGTTTCTGGTAAATCATGCATTTGACCAGAACCAACCGCTCCTATTGTATTGCCCTAATTGCAAAGAGAGCCTGCATATAAATGAGAAGAAACTTCTGTACAAAATTTCTGAATATTGAAATGACTCACACCAACCATGTTACCCTAAGGTAGTGTTTGGTAGAAAAAATATTATCCATGGATAAGTATACGAGATAGAGTTTGTTCCCTGGCTATCCCTAGGGATATCCCTTGGCTATCCCATTGATCATATCAAATGCAAAAAAGTAAATCTATAGGATAACTTTTTTTTTACTCTTATTTGGAGGGATAACCAGCTATTCCTGCATTTTATAGGGAATAAATTGAAGGGATATCCCATGGTTAACCATGGTTGATTAACCATGGATTATCCTTTTAGTTAACTTTATTCCCAGCTATCCCTTAGATAGTGTTTGATAGAAAAAATATTATCCATGGATAAGTGTATGGGATAGAGTTTGTCCCCTAGCTATCCCTAGGTATATCCCTTGGCTATCCTATTGATCATATCAAATGCAAAAAGGTAAATCCATAGGATAACTTTTTTTTACTCTTATTTGGAGGGATAACCAGCTATTCCTGCATTCTCTAGGGAATAAATTGAGGCGATATCCCATGGTTAACCATGGTTAACTATGGATTATCCCTTTGGTTAACTTTATTCCCAGCTATCCCTTATAGTTATAGCTTTTGGGGATAAGAGGGGATATCGAGGGGATATCCTCTCTTATTCCCTATTTCAAACACTACCTTATAGTTATGGCTTTTGGGAATAAGAGGGGATATCTCTTCTTATTCCATATTTCAAACACTACCTAAAGAAATAAGTTCCAAGCGTCCTCAGCATGTTTTATTTTTAGAATATAAAAAAAAGGAAATAGAGAGGGAAGGCGACAATTTTTTTTTTTTTTTTGGGGGGGGGGGGGGGGGGGGGGCAGTGTGGGAGGCAACTAAAGTTCAATGGAAAAGTCTTTGTGCGAGGCCTGTGCATAAAGCACGCATCGATTGTACAGATTGATCGTCCGTGCGTGTCGGCGCACGTGCGAAGGCCCATTGAGCCTTTTCTCATACCGTATTCATGCGATCGATGCGCGTTTTATGCATCGGAGGCCAGTGCACAAAGACTTTTCTAAGTTCAATAATGCTGAAGGTAAATTACATGTTCCAAAATTATGAGCAGAATCATATATAATACAGATCATAACTCATAGGCTACTTTTTACTTGATAATACCTTTCTTGTGCGTAATTTGTGAAGAAGGATTGGCTAAAGAAATTTTTTACTTTTCTTTTAACTAAAGCTTTTTATATTGAGTAATAAAAAAAAGTACTTGATATTTTTATTCTTAAAAGATCTAACGAAGTCAACTACATCTACAATATTTGCAAGGCTACCAAATTGGTATGTCAATGGTAGATAATGGATGAATAAGAGAAAGTAGATGCTGAAGCTGCTACAACTACTAAAATTCTGTGAAGAAAAGTCTTTGTACATCATCTTCAGTGCAGTAAGTTCTATATGGGCTATACCCACAATAAAAAAATACTGAAATAGCGACGTAAATTTAGCGACTCATCTTTGCGTCGCTAAATTACGACCAAATTGTGACACCTCAACGATAACAAAAAATAGCGACGCAATTAGCGACTCCAAAAACCTGCATCGCTATTTAGCGACTCAATAGTGACGCAAAAAACTAAAAAATTTTAAAAAAAATCTTTAATTTAGCGACGTAACTATTGCGTCGCTAAATAACGATGCATAGCTCAAAATATTAAAAAATATTAAATTTTAATTTAGCAATGTAAATAGTTGCGTCGCTAAATAACGATGCAACTATTTTGCGTCGCTAAATAGCGACTCATTAACGACGCAATAAATCAGATAATTATAAAAAAATTAATTTTTAATTTAGCGACGTAAGTAATGCATCATAAATTTTTTTAAAAAAATTAATTTTTATAAAATATTATTAAAATATTAAAAAAATAAAAAATTGCGATGCCACAAGATACGTCGCAATTTAGCAACGCATAAAAAATGAGTCGCTACATTGCGACGCAACTAGGTGCATCGCAATTATTTTAAAAAAATTAATTTTTATAAAATATAATTATGAAATAAAAATATTGCGATGCAATTCAGTGCGTCGCAATGTTTTTAAAAAATTAATTATGTTAAATAGTGACGCATTAGTGACGTAATAAATCAGATAATTGAAAAAAAAATTAATTTTTAATTTAGCAATGCAAGTAATGCATTGTAATTTTTTTTAAAAAAAATTAAATTTTATAAAATTTTATTAAAATATTAAAAAAATTAAAAATTGTGACGCCACTAGATGCGTCACAATTTAGAGACGCATAAAAAATGAGTCGCTACGTTGCGACGCAACTAGGTGCGTCGGAATTATTTTAAGAAAAATTAATTTTTATAAAATATAATTATGAAATAAAAATATTACGACGCAATTCAATATGTCGCAATTTTTTTTAAAAAAAATTAATTATATTAAATAGCGATGCATTAGCGACGTAATAAACTAGAAAATTTTAAAAAATTAATTTTTAATTTAGCGACGCAAGTATTGCATCGCAATTTTTTTTAAAAAAATAAATGTTATAAAAAAATTAAAAATAAAACATTGCGATGCATCGAAATGCGTCACGATTTAGCGACACAAATAAAAAGAGTCGCTACACTGCGATGCCAAAAGGTGCGTCACAATTTTTTGAAGAAAAATTAATTTTTATAAAATATAATTATAAAATAAAAATATTGCAATGTAATTCAGTGCGTCATAATTTTTTTAAAAAATAATTATGTTAAATAGTAATGCATTAGCGATGCAATAAATCAGAAAATTTAAAAATTTAATTTTTAATTTAGCGATGCAAGTATTGCGTCGCAATTTTTTTTAAAAAATAAATTTTATAAAAAATTTAAAAATAAAACATTGCGACGTATCGAAATGCATCGCGATTTAGCGACGCAAATAAAACGAGTCGCTACACTACGACGCCAAAAGGTGCGTCGCAATTTTTTGAAAAAAAATTAATTTTTATAAAATATAATTATGAAATAAAAATATTGTGACGCAATTCAGTACGTCGCAATTTTTTTAGAAAAATTAGTTATGTTAAATAGCGACGCATTAGCGATGCAATAAATCAAAAATTAAAAAAAATTAATTTTTAATTTAGTGACGCAAATAATGCGTCACAATTTTTTTTAAAAAAAATAAATTTTATAAAATGTAATTAAAAGATAAAAAATTAAAAATAAAACATTGCGATGCAATAAAATACGTCACAATTGTTTTAAAAAAATTAATTTTGGTACATGCGTCGGATCGATTATCGCCGATCAGGATCATGGCTTGGATCAATCGCAACCATCGTATCGTCGTCGATCAGATTGATCGCAACGGTCTGAGATCGATCATCGTCGATCAGGATCATGGCTTTGATCGATCGCAATCATCAGATCGTCGTCGATCGGATTGATTGCAACGGTCCGAGATCGATCATCGCCGATCAGGATCATGGCTTTGATCGATTGCAACCATCGGATCGTCGCCGATCGGATTGATCACAACGGTTCGAGATTGATCATCGCCAATCGGGATCATAGCTTTGATCAATCGCAACTGTCGGATCATCGCCGATCGGATTGATCGCAATGGTCCGAGATCGATCATCGCCGATCGAAATCATGGCTTCGATCGATCGCAACCGTCGGATCATCACCGATCGGATTGATCGCAACGATCCGAGATCGATCATCGTCGATCAGGATCATGGCTTCGATCGATCGCAACCATCGGATCGTCGCCGATCGGATTGATTGCAACAGTCCGAGATCAATCATCGCTGATTAAGATCATGGCTTCGATCGATCGCAACCGTCGGATCGTCGCCGATCGGATTGATCGCAATGGTCCAAGATCGATCATCTTCGACCGGGATCATGGCTTCGATCGATCGCAACCGTCAGATCATCACCGATTGGATTGATCGCAACAGTCCGAGATCGATCATCGCCAATTGGGATCATGGATTCGATCGATCGCAACCATCGGATCGAAAATTAAAAATTTGTTACTTAAAAATTATGGTTTTTATAAAAACAAAAATTAAAAAATTAAAAATTAAAAAAAAATTTGTTATTTCTGCGACGCAGTTAATTTTGTCGCTATTTAGCGACACATTAGCGACGCATATCACAGAAAATAAAAAAAATGTATTAATTCAGCGACTCACTTAATTGCGTCGCTATTTAGCAATGCATTAGCGACGCAAATATCCAGAAAATAAAAAAAAAATTGTTAATTCAACGATGCAATTAATTGAGTTGCTATTTAGCGACGCATTAGCGATGCATTTTCCTAAAAAATAAAAAAAAATTTCCCATCGGTTATTGCTGGCAAAATAGCGATGCATTAGCGATGCAATTATTTGCGTCGCTAATTTTTCTAGAAAATAAAAAAAAATTCCAGCCGGTTATTGCCACCAAACTGGCGACACATTAGCGACGCAATTATTTACGTCGCTAATTTTTCCAGAAAATAAAAAAATTTGCCGTCGACCAAATTAGTGATGGATTAGCGATGCATAATTGCGTCGCTAATCCATATTATATTTAAAAAAATTAGCAAGGGATTAGCGACGCAAAATTGCATCGCTAATCCTTAATATAAAACCTAAGTCGCGCCCCCCCCGGCTTCTTCTTCTTCCTCTTCTTGCCCTAACCCTTAACGGTGTCCCCTCCTCCGGCTCCTCCCGCCCCCTCCCCCGGCGCAAGGAATGCACCGGCGGTGATGCCCCCCCCCCCCCTCGGCGCAAGGAACCCCAGGCGGCGTCCCCAAATTAGCGAGGTAAGCCCCTCCTGCCCCCCCCCCCCCCCCGCCCTCCCGTTTTCGGCCACGACCGTGGCCGGCGGTGGCCTGGCCACGATGACCAAGCCACAGTTTTTTTTTAAAAAAAAGGTGTCGAGTGGGGTTTTTCCCTCATCCCTGAGGCCACGGCCATGGCAGCGGCCGTGGCCGAAGATGACGGCCACGGTGGCCAGGCCACCATTTTTTTTAAAAAAAAAGGGGCCGGGGTGGAGTTTTTCCCCCACCCCTAAGGCCACGGCCACGGCGATGGCCATGGGCGTTGTCTCAGGCCACGGCGACGATCGTGGCCGGCGGTGAACTAGCCACGGTGGCCAGGCCACTGTTTTTTTTAAAAAGGTGTCGGGGTGAGGTTTTTCCCTCAACTCTGAGGCCACGGCCACGGCGGCGGCCGTGGCCAGCCGTGGCCTGGCCACGGTGGCCAGGCCTCCATTTTTAAAAAAAAATGGTGTCAGGGTGGGGTTTTTACCCCACCCCTGAGGCCATGGCCACGGCGGCGGCCGTTGTCTCAGGCCACGGCGGCAGCCATGGCCGTTATCTCTGGCCACGGCCATGGCCGTGGCCGGAGACGACAGCAACGGCCGCGGTTTTAAAAAAAAGATGTCGGGGTGGGGTTTTTCTCCCACTTCTGAGGCCACGGCCATGGCGGCGGTCGTGGCTGTTGTCTCAGGCCACGACCGTGGCCGGCGGTGGCCTGGCCACAGTTGCCAGGCCACCATTTTTTTTAAAAAAAAGGTGTCGGGGTGGGGTTTTTCCCCCAACTCTGAGGCCACGGCCCCGGCGGCGGCCGTGGTCGTTGTCTCAGGCCACGGTCGCGGCCGTGACCGCCGGTGGCCTGGCCACGGTGGCCAGGCCACCATTTTTTTTTAAAAAAATGGGGGCCGGGGTGGGGTTTTTCCCCCACCCCTGAGGCCACGGCCACGGCGGCGATCGTGGCCGGTGGTGGCCTGGCCACCATGGCCAGGCCACCATTTTTTTCTAAAAAAAAGGTGTCGGGGTGGGGTTTTTCCCCACCCCTGAGGCCACGGCCGCGGCCGCGGCCATGGCCGGAGATGACAGCCGAGCCACGGTGGCCAGGCCACCGTTTTAAAAAAAAAGAGGTCGGGGTGGGATTTTTCCCCCACCCCTGCCGTCTCCGGCCACGGCCGCGGCCGTGACCTTGGTCTCGGGCTACGACTGCGGCCGTGGCCGGCGATGGCCTGGCCACGGTGGCCAGGTCGCCGTTTTTTTAAAAAAAAAACAAGGGGTAGGGTTTTTTTTTATTCATTATGAAATTTTTTTTAATTTATTTATGTTTATGAACTCAATTTTACAAGAAATATTAAAAAAATTTGCATGCAATCTATAATCTTGTAATGCATAATTTGAAATTTGCTTAATATTTGATATATTTAAATTTTATATATTTAGATTTATAAATGTCTTGTGTTATCGAATCTGTTTACTTCTTGAAATATTGTTCATGATATATTATTAGAATGCTTATCATGCAATTTATATGGTTTTGATATATCATATAGTTTAGATGATTAAATTTTTAATGAATTTATATTTCTTTATTACTTGTTATATTTTGGCTTAGCAAATTTTAAATATTTAGTTTTTAAATATTATCACAATCATTTTCTTAGCAAATTAGAAAAAAAATTAGAATATTCATGTTCTTCAATTGAAAGAAATTTGATATAGCAAACCATAATTTGATATAATTCCTTAAATTCTAAACCAACCAATCAAAATAAATTCGATATCATGAAGGAAAAATGATATAGCTCATTTAGAACTAAATTTAATGCAGGAATATTAAATTTAATATAGTGAACTCAGATTCAAGTACTAAAAGAATATAACTCCTCCTAATAAAAAGAGTTTGAGATAAGAGCATAGCTTTTATGTGATTTGAGTTATTAGATTGAATCGGATTTAGTTTAGGCCAGGTTGAATCCATTTTTACTTATCTAAAGTAAATCCATATGACATACATAATATGTCAAGTTCGTTCTTTGGTTTTTCATATTATTTCTCACAGCACTATAACCTTTAGACCCGTTTGAGACTTTATAAGACTTAGTCTTGCAAATTCTCAAATTGTCCTAGTGGACAGCTTGAGATTATTTTTGACGATATGTTTGTCTGCTATTCATCATCGTTAGTTGAGCTTGCAGTTTGTATATCCTCATACGTTCTCCTAGTGTGGCATATAAGCCATACATTTAGGAGAACATATAGGGAATTACTGCCGAAATTTTAACGTAAACGATGATAATTTCTAGCAGAATAACATATTGCATAAAATAATCTTGAATGGGATAGGGTCTTACCTAAGTCCTAGTAGAGTGAAAAGTGGAATTCGTTTAGGACACTTACTTACTTGTGAAGTCTAATGATTGAACGGACCCCGGTCCTAGGCCTCGGTCCTAGATAGCACGTCAAGGATCGTAGCCATGGCCCGGCCTTGATTTATCGGTATAATTAAAGAGGCACAATATTTGTTATTTACCTTAGATGTGTAAAAGAATTAATCTATTGCTATAACGACTAATGCAAAATTATATTGTTGTCTCCTTTAATGGTTTACCAGGAATTGTATAAGTCGGTCAAAAATGAGTGGGGCTCGCTCGTGGATGTATGTAAGGTTAAAAGATGGGTTGCTTAATCCAGATTTTCTGAATGGATTGGAAGAATTTATTGCATTTGCATGTAGTCAACCCGAATGGATGGATGGGCCTAGGATCAGTGATGCGTGTCGTAGCGCAACAATTTAAACACCTTAATTTCACTATTAGAATAGCGAGACTAAGAGCGATTATCTTGAAATAAACTTATAAATTTAATTAATTAAATAATTAGTAGTGCAAAATAATCAAGATATGGTCTATCTTATAAGAGCACGGTCTGTACCCGTAGATCACGGCCCGTCCCTTTAAAGAATAGATCAGTCTAAAATTATTTCCACTTAAATATAATTTAATAAAATTAATCATAAATAAAAATTTTATTTCATATAAAGTAAAGAGTTATGACATTAAGAAAGCAACAGATTATAATAAATTCCTAAACCAAACCAGGCCCTCTTCTGCATACGTTTCGAAGCAGAGCATCCAAGAACTCCACACCTACGGACGCGGATGAACAGATGAACGGGGCCTCCCACGGAACTCTTGGAATAAGGGTCTTCAAATGGCTGGAACAGAAGTCTTAATGCCTAGAATAGAGCTCTTCAAATGGCTGGAATAGAGCTTTCTCCTTCCTACGGACTCCAAACCATGGCACGAGCAGATAACTCCTCCAATCCACGGATGAACACCGCCCCAAACTCTCCACCGATTGCTCTCCCTCCTCTGCTATTTATAGAATTCCATATGCGGCCTTGACGCAGAGAGGACGCGGAGAAGAATCTGTTTCAAAACAGAGACAACGCAGCGGAAGCAACGAAAATAACAAAAGAAATCTAGATAAATAATCAATAAAATTTAAATTCCTTCTAAAGGAATTTAATTCTCTCAATTTGATAACTTTCAATCTAATCTATTCCTTAATTGATGGAGGAAACTGTTAGAATGGAATCGAAGAAGAATCGTGCGGAAAACAGGGAACTGGGAGGAAACGATGAAGTCGGCACTTGGTTTGCCGACTTCACTTTAAAATCCGTGCTAAAACAGATAAATCAATGAAAAATCAATTTCGAGCTCATCTTAAATCCGATTTAAGTGCCGTTTGTGTCGTTAAATCCCTAAAATTGAGCTCTTTAAGTTGATAAGATTTTATCTAAAATATTATATAAAATATTAAAATATTAAATAATAATAGGTACATTAAATTATTAATTAATAGGTTTAATGATAATTATTTATGTGTTTATCACTCCCCCCAACTTGAATCTTACTCGTCCTCGAGCAAATAAGAAATTTAGAAATATGTACCAAGCTAATCCAAGAATTGATAGTTATCTTATAGTTCTTTTTAAAATTTTTTTTTTTAAAGATCATAAGGGAAGTACTTCATTGGATTATTAAGTTTTTTAGTGATAAAGTGTAGTCCATAAGAATTTATAGAAGTCTTCCTTTACCAACTTTTCACTTCTCTGATTAAGTCTTCTAACTTAATTTGGGTTGGGTGTAATGTCTTTTGCACTTTGGTTCTTTATTTATTTATTTATATGTAAAGTCAATACAATATCCTAACCCCTTGCTTTCTAATTAACCCTTGTAGCGAGCTTTAGGCCAATGGCTCCCAAACCAATTGGTTTTAGGGCATTAGGTGTAAAACACCCCTCAGACTTACTGACTCGAGTTAAAAAGGCTTTAGGTAGGACTGACTCTATTTAGGTTCTTTTACATTCCCACCTTTTTACGTGAACAACATCACTTTCTTATGTGACAGAGCCCGGTTACTCAGTGAAAAATGCTAAGAACCTAATCTATTAACTTTAAGAGAGATTTTTTTTTTTTTTCTTTTTTGAATAACATTTTCACCCATACCCTTATTAAGTAGATTGTACTATTAAGATCAGTGGTCAGGAGGGTCTGAAATTATTCTAAAAATTATTCTGGACTAAACCCTACCTTTTATTAGGTTTTCTTAATAATTTATTCCTCAGTATTTCAAAATAATAATAATAATAATAAATAATAATCTAACCATTAATTCATTAATAGACTGCTTGATTAACTTCAAATCGAGACACATCTGATTATAGTTTTACTCGAAGATTTATTTATTTATTCTTTTTCCTTCCCCCCAACTTAATTTCCATTGTCCCTAATGGAAGAAAAATTAATTAATTGCAAGGAAAGATACTACCTGGTAGAGTATTTGAAGGTTGAAAGTTTCATTGTTGCCATCTTCTTTCAATCTGCTTCTGTTGCTCTTCTCTGGTCATACTAAAAGAACACACTAAAAGAACAGAAAGTTAAAAATAACTAATAAATTGGGTTGCCTCCCAAGAGCGCTAAGTTTAAAGTCTTCAGCCAGACTGTGCTGCTCATTATGATAGTGTTAGGTTCACAAGATCAATTGATTCAACAACTTCTCCATCATTAATTTCTTCTATATATGGTTTCAAACGTTGGCCATTTACTTTGAATATATTTCCTTGCTTGGGGTCTTTAAGCTCTACAGCTCCATGGAGAAATACTTGAGTTACTATAAAAGGTCCATTCCATCGTGAACGAAGTTTTCCAGGGAAAAGGTGTAATCTTGAATTGTAAAGCCATACTTTTTGATTTGGTTCAAAAATTTTTCTACTAATAAATTTATCATGATATGCCTTGGTTCGTTCTTTATAAATTTTTGAGCTCTCATATGCCTCATTTCGTAGCTCTTCTAACTCATTCAATTGGAGTTTTCTATTGACACCTGCATTTTTCATATCATAATTAAATTGCTTGATAGCCCAAAATGCACGATGTTCTAATTCTACAGGTAAATAGCAGGCTTTTCCAAATACGAGCTTGTAAGGAGACATTCCTATGGGAGTTTTAAATGCAGTATGATAAGCCCATAATGCATCATCCAAACGTTCTGACCAATCTTTCCTATCAGGTCTCACCGTTTTCTTAAGGATATTTTTAATTTCTCTATTTGATATTTCAACTTGGCCATTAGTTTGGGGATGATAAGGTGTAGCTACCTTATGAGTAATTCCATATTTGTTCATTAATGCTTCAAAGTGTCTATTCGTGAAATGTGTACCCCCATCACTAATTATAGCCCTTGGGCATCCAAAACGACTAAGGATATTATGTTGAATAAACTTGATTACAACTTTATGGTCATTGGTTCGAGTTGCCATGGCTTCAATCCATTTTGACACATAATCAACTGCCACTAGAATGTATTCAAATCCAAAAGAGGAAGGAAATGGGCCCATAAAATCAATACCCCATACATCAAAAATTTCTACCCCATAAAAGAGGAAGGAAATGGGCCCATAAAATCAATACCCCATAAAATCAATACCCCATAAAAATACATTGGAGACAATTACGGCCAAATTCATGTGCATCTTTAAAAAAAGTTGGCCAATAAAACCCACTTTGCAGTACCTTTGCTGTAGTTTTTTTTCCACTAAAATGTCCTCCACAGGCAAGAGAATGACAGAAGTTAAGTATACTTTTGAATTCACTTTCGGAAACACATCGCCTAATCACCTGATCTGAATAGTACTTAAATAATTCAGGGTCTTCCCAAAAGTAATATTTGATTTGTGAGAAAAATCTATCTTTTTCTTGTTTTGTCCAGTGGGAAGGTACTTTTCCTGTTGCCAAATAATTCACAATATGGGCAAACCAGAGAAGATTGCTATGAAAAATTGAAAATAATTGCTCATCAGGGAACCTATCTCTGATTATTTCTTTATTGTATTCCACTGAGATCCTAGAGATATGATCTGCTACCATATTTTCAGAACCTTTCTTATCTAAGATTTCTAGATCAAATTCTTGTAGGAGTAGGATCCATCTAATCAGTCTGGGTTTTGTATCCTTTTTTGAT
This sequence comes from Calamus simplicifolius, assembly GCA_900491605.1. Taxonomy (NCBI): domain Eukaryota; kingdom Viridiplantae; phylum Streptophyta; class Magnoliopsida; order Arecales; family Arecaceae; genus Calamus; species Calamus simplicifolius. Next base: position 229,397 of record UESW01004992.1, on the reverse strand, counting down.
ATAAGATGCCTCAACGCTGCATGATCTGAGTAAACTAAAACTTTAGACCCTAACAGATATGATCTAAACTTTTCTAGGGCAAACACAACTGCTAGTAATTCTTTTTCAGTGGTAGTATAGTTCATTTGTGCATCTGAAAGAGTTTTGCTAGCATAATAAATTACATGGGGTTCTCGATTGAGTTTCTGTCCTAGAACTGCCCCTATAGCATAATCAGAAGCATCACACATGATTTTGAAAGGTATGGTCCAATCTGGGGGCTTGATAATTGGTGCAGTGGTCAAAGCAGTTCGAAGAATGTTATAGGCTGTTAGACAATCTTTATCAAAATTAAAAGAACTATCCTTGGTCAACAAATTACACAATGGTCGAGAAATTTTACTGAAATCTTTGATGAAATGTCTATAAAAACCAGCATGACCAAGGAAAGATCGTACTTATTTAACTGAGGTTGGGGGTGGTAGATTTGAGATCAATTCAACCTTGGCTTTATCAACCTCAATACCTCGCTCTGAAACAATATGTCCAAGCACAATTCCCTCATGAACCATAAAATGGCTCTTCTCCCAACTTAGGATTAAATTCATTTCCATACATCGTTTCAGTACCTTAGTCAAGTTCTCGAGGCAGCTATCAAATGATGCACCAAAGACTAAAAAATCATCCATAAATACTTCCAAAAATTGACCAATCATATCAGAAAATATGGCCAACATACATCGTTGAAACGTGGCTGGTGCATTACAAAGACCAAACGACATACGTCTAAAGGCAAATGTTCCAAAGGGACAAGTGAAGGTGGTCTTTTCTTGATCTGCAGGAAATACTGGGACTTGATTGTATCCTGAATATCCATCTAAGAAACAAAAGAAACTTTGTCCCGCTAGCCGTTCTAGAATTTGATCGATAAAAGCAAAGGAAAGTGGTCTTTCCTAGTCACGGCATTCAACTTTCGATAATCTATACACACTCTCCAACTAGTTGATGTGCGAGTAGGAATTGATTCGCCCTTTTCATTTTTAATCACGGTAATACCCAATTTTTTAGGTACTACTTGGATTGGACTGACCCATTGGCTATCTGAAATTGGATAAATAATACCAGCATCAAGCCATTTTACTACTTCCTTCTTAACAACATCCCTCATGTTTGGATTTAGCCTTCGTTGCATGTCTCTATGTGGTTTGGCTTCAATTTCACTATGAATATGGTGCATGCAAACGGAAGGGTCAATTCCCTTAATATCAGCTATTGTCCATCCAATCGCCTCTTTATGTTCTTTAAGTACATCTACCAATTTATCTTCTTGCTCAGAGGTTAGGGTAGATGCAATGATTACTGGAAGGGTATCATTGGGTCCAAGGAATGAATATTTTAAGTCATTGGAAGAGTTTCAATTCTAGTTGGGGTGGTTCTTCCAAGGATGGTATTAAAGGACTTGGTTTAGTTGGAAGTGGTTCATATTTTATAGTCCATGGCGGGATGGTGTCAAACTTAGGTGGTTCTAATAACATGTTTATCTCTTTGGTATACTCATCAATATCAAAGTCATCTATTCCAAAATGTGTAAGACATGTTTGTAAAGGATCCGAATCAATCAAACTTTGGAATTTCTTATCTACTACTTCCTCAATCATGTTTACTTCATTTAAGTCATACACAGGTGGTCCTTGGGAAGCATTAAAAATATTTAATCTCATCTTCTTGTTTCCAAAAGATACATCCATCACACCTGTTCTACAATTTATGGATGCATTAGCAGTAGCTAGAAAAGGTCTTCCAAGGATGATGGGAATTTGGTTAGGATTACTACTAGATTCATATCCAACACAAGGAAGTCGACAGGAAAATAGAATTCATCCACCTTTACTAATACATCTTTCAATATTCCACGAGGTTCTTTGACTGATCTATCTGCCAATTGTAGTGTTACTGTCGTGGGTTTCAACTCTCCAAATCCGAATAATTCATATACTGAGCTTGGGAGAAGGTTTACACTCGCACCCAAATCTAATAATGCTTTCTTGATTGTGAAGTTTCCTATGACACGATATAATCGGGGTACCAGGATCTTTTAGTTTGGGTGGGGTTATTTGCTGAACAACTAAGCTAACTTGCTCAGTCAAATGTATCTTTTTTGGTATTTGTATCTTGGCTTTCCGTTTTTGTATGCATAGATCCTTCAAAAATTTGGCATAAGCTGGAACTTGCTTGATAGCATCGAGAAGAGGTAAGTTTATTTGGACTTGCTTAAATAACTCAAGCATCTCATTCATTTTTATATTCTTCTTATCTGAAGGCAAAGGAGATTCTAAAGCACTAGGGAATGGGGCTTTAGGTATGATTGCTTAATCATTGAATTCCTTTTCTTTTTCATTTCTTCTCTCTTCTGGTTTAGCCACTTCTAATTTCTGGGATGGTTCAGGTGGGTTCAATGCTTTTCCACTTCTGAGAGTTATGACTGATTTAGCATGTTCTGAGAATTTGTCAGGACTATTGGAACTCTCATCCATGAATTGTCCTTTTGGGTTATCGATAGGCTGACTAGGTAACTTACCCTCCTTCCTTCTAAGAAATGCTGTGGCTAATTGATCTATCTGAGTTTCTAGTTTTGCAATAGATTGTGTGTGTGAGTGAAGGATTTGAGTATTCATTTCTAGCCCTTTCAATGCTTGTAACACTTTGTCTTCAAAAGTAGGCTGATTATTCGGTGGAGGTTGTGGGATGTTTGGATATTGTGAATATGGCATGTTTCTAAAATTGGTTTCTTGGTAATTAGGTCTGATCGATGAATTGGTTACAGGTTGAGGTTTCCAAGAAAAATTTGGATGATTTCGCCAGCCATGATTGTAAGTATTTGAAAATGAATCATTTCCTGTTCTAGGAGCTAATCGGGTTTGGGCTTGGTGGGCTTGCTCTTGAACAAGTTCAGGCAATTGGTATGCAGCTGGACATTCACCTATAGAATGGGTTGGACTCAAACAAATTATGCAGACCTCATGTAATTGAGTAGATGGGGAAGATATGTTTCCAACTTGTAGAATTCGGTCAAGTTTATGGGATAATTCTTCTACCTTAGTATAGATATATGTAGAATGACCTATTTCATATATTCCACCTCTTTTAGGTTCTACGGGAGGGTCTCGATGAGCAACTGACATATGATGTAATGAATTCTCACTCAATGTCTCAAAGAGTTACCAAGCCTCATGTTTATTTTTTAACATAAATGTCCCACCGCATGAAGCATCAACCATTTGCCTATGCTTTTCTGATAATCCATCATAAAAGCACTGAACCAGTTGCCATTTGGGTATAGCATGATGTGGACATTTTCTAATCAGTTCTTTGAATCTCTCCCATGTCTCATGGAACATTTCTCCATCTATCTGGGAAAAACTTGTTATAGCTTTTCTAATTTGATTCGCTTTTCCTATAGGAAAATATTTCTTAAGAAATTCTCTCTGAAGATGATCCTAAGTTAAAATTATAACAGTGTCTAATGAATTTAACCAATATTTGGCTTTATCTTTTAGGGAAAAAGGGAATAATTTAAGCCTAAGTGCATCATCAGAGAAATTTTGAATCTTGACAGTTGAGCAAATTTCTAAGAATTCATCTAAGTGTTTGTAAGGATCCTCATTTGTAAGTCCATAGAAAGATGGTAACATTTGGATTACACTTGACTTAATTTCATATTGGGCAGCCTCTACTGGAGGCACTTGAATGTAGGGAGAGTAGGTATACCTTGAAGGAGTAAAATACTCTTTCAACTGTCTTGGTTGATTATTTTCGTTATTAGGATCCATAATTCTGAGTCTGTTTGCTCTAATAGATCTTTCTATCTCAGGATCTAAGGGTATAAGGTTGGGTTGCAACGACCGACGACCAAGCATACACCCTACCAATGACTCTAAAGCAAATAGTTTTATTTATTTTTTTTTCTTTAATTTTTTTTAAGTTTCTAATTTCCTAATAAATTATGAGATGCCAATGAAAAAATTTTGAGTTTTGCAGAAAATAAATTTACCTAAGTCAATCTATAGCATAGAAAATAAAATAATTATTTTGTTTATATATTTTATTTTTATTTTTAAATAGTTTTTTTTATTTCCTTAAATTAATTATGTTTTATGGAAGGTGTCTTAGAGTTTTCTTTCAGGTTTTTTTTAGGTAATTTAATTAAAAGGAAAATTTGATTAGGTTAAAATTGGATTTGTGGCAAAAAGGAAAATAATTTTTTTTAATGTTAAAAAGAAAATATGCAATTCTAACAATTAAGGAAATAAAATAAAGACACAATAACTATTCAAAAATTAAGAGAAAATTAATCTAATTTTTTTATTTTTTATTTATATTTTTAATTTTTTTTTCAAAATAACACACTTAAGTCCCCGGCAATGGCGCCAAAAATCTGATGCGTGTCATAGCGTAACGATTTAAACACCTTAATTTTACTATTAGAATAGCGAGAGTAAGGGATCGATTCCACAGGGACTTTAGCGATTATCTTGAAATAAACTTATAAATTTAATTAATTAAATAATTAGTAGTGTAAAATAATCAAGATATGGTATATCTTATAAGAGCACGATCCGTACCCGTAGATCACGGCCCGTCCCTTTAAAGAATAGATCAGTCTAAAATTATTTCCACTTAAATATAATTTAATAACAATTAATCATAAATAAAAATTTTATTTTATATAAAGTAAAGAGTTATGATATTAAGAAAGCAACAGATTATAATAAATTCCTAAACCAAACCGGGCCCTCTTCTGCATACGTCTCGAAGCAGAGCATCCAAGAACTCCACACCTACGGACGCGGGACGCGGACGAACAGATGAACGGGGCCTCCCACGGAACTCCTGGAACAGGGGTCTTCAAACGGCTGGAACAGAAGTCTTAATGCCTGGAACAGAGCTCTTCAAATGGCTGGAACAGAGCTTTCTCCTTCCTACGGACTCCAAACCACGGCACGAGCAGATAACTCCTCCAATCCACGGATGAACACTGCCCCAAACTCTCCACCGATTGCTCTCCCTTTTTTGCTATTTATAGAATTCCATATGCGGCCTTGACACGGAGAGGACGCGGAGAAGAATCTGTTTCAAAACAGAGACAATGCAGCAGAAGCAACGAAAATAACAAAAGAAATCTAGATAAATAATCAATAAAATTCAAATTCCTTCTAAAGGAATTTAATTCTCTTAATTTGATAACTTTCAATCTAATCTATTCCTTAATTAATGGAGAAAACTATTAGAATGGAATCGGAGAAGAATCGTGCGGAAACAGGGAAATGGGCTGAGAAAACGATGAAGTCGGCACTTGGTTTGCCGACTTCACTTTAAAATCCGTGCTAAAACAGATAAATCAATGAAAAATCAATTTTGAGCTCATCTTAAATCCGATTTGAGTGTCGTTTGCGTTGTTAAATCCCTAAAATTGAGCTCTTTAAGTTGATAAGATTTTATCTAAAATATTATATAAAATATTAAAATATTAAATAATAATAGGTACGTTAAATTATTAATTAATAGGTTTAATGATAATTATTTATGTGTTTATCAATTAGGTGCCCCTGCAACTTATGCAAGTATCAGAATAAAGCCTATAGAGATGTTGAAACTGTGAAGGTGCACTTGTGTAAAAAGGGGTTTATTCCTGGGTACGATGTTTGGAACTGTCATGGTGAAACTGAGGAAATGTTTGCAGCTGTCACTAGCCAAGAAGTGTCAAATCCCATTGATGAACCATTTGTGAATTTAAACACATACGAAGAAATGGTGATGAATGCATTGGGTAATGAATTCAATCAGAATACATTTATGGAAGAACCAAATCCAGATGCACAACAATTTTATGATATGTTGTGTTCTGCAAATCAAGAATTGTATCCTGGTTGTGAGAGTCATTTCTAATTGTCTATGGCTGCTCGGTTGTTGAATATTAAGGTGGAACATCGATTATCAGAAAAGGCATTCAATGCTGTAGCTGGGTTAATGAAGGAAGTTTTGCCAAATCATAATGTTGTAGCAGACAATTTCTACTTAACGAAGAAGTTATTGCGTGGTCTTGGGCTCCCAGTTAATAAGATCGATTGTTGCTTGAACAATTGTATGATATATTGGGGTGAATACTCAGAGCTGAGATGGTGTAAGATTTGTGGGCAATTGAGGTACAAAAATGGCGAAGGGGAAGCTAGTACAAGTAGGAGGAAAAGTGTGCCTTACAAGAGGATGCATTACTTCCCTCTTACTCCATGCCTCCAGAGATTATATAGATCTGAGGCTATAGCTGCTGATATAAGATGGCATGCCGAACATGAATCTAAAGAAGATGAAATGCGACATCCATCAGATTCAAAAGCTTGGAAGCATTTCAATGAAAATCATCCTAATTTCGCAGAAGAAATAAGGAATGTGAGATTAGGTCTTTGTACCGATGGCTTCCAACTGTTTGGTCAAGCGGGGCAACAATATTAATTCATGTTGGCCTGTAATACTGACTGTATATAATCTTCCACCGTGGAAGTGCATGAAAGATACTGCAATGTTTTTGACAGTTTTGGTTCCAGGACCATCAAATCCAAAAGAAAAGATTGATGTCTTCTTACAACCGCTGGTAGCCGAATTGAAAATGTTGTGGGAAACAGGAGTCATAGCCTACGATATTTCTATGAAACAAACTTTCATTATGAGAGCTGCTTTGATGTGGACAATCAGTAACTTTCCGGCATATGCAATGTTGTCTGGTTGGAGCACTTCTGGGCATCTGGCATGCCCTTATTGCATGTATGATTCATATGCATTTACATTGCAGAAGAGTGGTAAGTAGTCATGGTTTAATAATCATAGAAAGTTCTTTCCTTCGAATCATCCTTATAGGCGGAACTTGATCGCCTTCCGGAAGAACAAAGCAGTCACAAAATTCGCCGAACCGGTTAGGTCTGGCATAGATATATTTGATACTATAGAACATTTGGGGTTGAGGTATACTTGGGAACCAGATGCAGATAGAATAAATGGTCGCATATGTAAAGAACATAACCGGAAGAAGCGGAGCATTTTTTGGGATTTGCCGTATTGGAGCTCAAATCTCATCTGGCACAACTTGGATGTTATGTATATTGAGAAAAATTTCTTTGATAACATATTTAACACGGTACTAAACATCCCGGGAAAAACCAAAGACACTGCAAAGTCGAGAGAAGAACTTAATCAGTATTGCAGAAGAGGTGATTTGAAAAGGAATGCTGATGGGACCTATCCTAAAGCCTATTACACTCTTGACAAAAATTTACGAGAAGTTTTATGTAACTGGATTAGAGGATTAAAATTTTCTAATGGTTATGCTTCAAATATCGGTAGGTGTGTGGACATGCATAAGCTCAAGTTGTTTGGCATGAAGAGTCATGACTGTCAAGTTTTTATGCAACGGTTATTGCCCATAGCTTTTTGTGAGTTGCTTCCGCAACATGTGTGGAAGGCATTGACAGAGCTCAGCTTGTTCATTAAGGAGTTATCTATCGCAGTCATTACTTCTGCATCCATGGAAAGGCTTGAAGAGAAAATTCCAATTATTTTATGCAAGCTGGAGCGAATATTTCCTCCAAGTTTTTTGACTCAATAGAGCAATTACCGGTTCACTTGCCATACGAAGCATGTATAGCTGGTCCCGTGCAGTATCGCTGGATGTATCCTTTCGAGAGGTAAACACCCAAATCAGTAATACATGTTGACATTTCAAATATTATTTTATTTATGCGAGGAAGTTGATTTATTTATTTTTCAACTTTACATATAGGTATCTTAAGAAGTTAAAAAATAATGTGCGGAATAAGGCAAGGGTTAAAGGTTCTATATGCAATGCATACTTGGTTGAAGAAGTTTCAGCTTTTGCCTTGCATTACTTTAAGGGTCACGTTCATACGAGGACCCGCAATCTTGGTCGTAACGATGACATATGTGTGGACGAAGAAGAACCTACTGACGGTAGAATATCAACATTTAAAAGTATTGGCCGTTCATTTGGGAGGCAGAAGTCAAGACAATTAAGCGATGTGGAGTATAATGCAGCACATTATTACATCCTAATGAACTATAGAGAAGTCGAACCATACATTGAGTAAGTATATGTACACTTCATTAATTTCTTAATTAGAATTTCTAATTTAAATTATAAAATACCATACTATTTAATTTCTAATAGAAGTTTTAATTGTTATAATCCCTTAAGGATGTATTATGATAGACAATGACAGGCATCAGTCAAATTGCCATTAGGCAGAAGTTAGAAACGGAGTTCGTTTATTGGTTTTATGAATTTGTGAGTACTATCACTCAATCAATTATGGCTTTTATTTTCATTGATTGTGAATAGCTTATTAATTTATAGGTAAACGGTCCATGGTTCATAACCGACAATATTTCATTAAATGTCTAGCGCAGTGGCCATTGAAAACCGTAACTACCTATACTGGCTATTTTGTTAATGTATACAAATTTTAAATTGAACGACTAGCATCTTCAAGAGTGATGTAGGGCGATATTCAAAACGCCTGCAACTCTTCACAAAAGCCTTGACATCTCGGTCAAGACCAGGCCAATAAAACCGCTGCCGAATCAACCAGGCTGTTTTATCCCTTCCGAAGTGACCCTGGTTATGCAGTTCCTGGATGATCAACACACGAAGAGACGTATCAGGAACACATAAGCAGTTACCTCGAAACAAATATCCATCATGAAGAATGAAATCAGTTCGCTCCCCCGCCTCAATTTTGGCCAAAATCCCCTTGAAGTGCTCATCCACACGAATGTCCTCCCTTACACTCTCAAAGCCGAGAGTGTACACATGCATAGCGCCAATCAACAAGCTCCACCTACTTAAAGCATCAGCCATTCTATTCAGCGTACCAGACTTGTGCTTGATGCTGAAAGTGTATTCCTGCAAGGCACTCACCCACTTCGCATGCCTTGAACTCAGTTTATGCTGACCCTGTAAAAACTTCAGCACCTGATGGTCTGAATACAGTACAAACTCCCGCTGAATCAAGTAGTGGCGTCAATGCTGCAAGGATCTCACAATGGTGTACAATTCCAGATCATAAACCGAGTAAGCCAGTTTAGCTCCTCCCAGCTTCTCACTGAAGTATGTGACTGGTCTTCCTTCCTGGTTAAGCACTGCCCCAATTCCAGTCTTCGAAGCATCACAATCCACCTCAAAAACTCTATCAAAATCAGGAATAACCAATAAAGGAGCTTCGGTCAATTTGACTTTCAGCCCATCAAATGCCTCCTGTGCGGCATCATTCCACCCGAATCTGGATCCCTTCAACAATTCCGTTAAAGGTGCAGCCAGCTCACTATACCCCTTGACAAACCTGCGATAAAACCCTGCAAGACCCAAAAAGGATCTCAATTCTGTCAAGGTTGAAGGTACTGGCCATTCCACAATTGCATGCACCTTATTCCTGTCTGGGAGAATCACTTCTCCAGTCACAACGTACCCCAGAAAAATTAGTCTCCCAACCATCCAAATGCACTTCTCTGGGTTAGCAACTAACTGGTTCTCACGTAACACTAACAAAACCTGTGCCACATGGCCCACATGCTCTTCGGCTGTCCTGCTGTATATCAAAATATCATCAAAGTAGACAACCACAAATGAGCTAAGAAATGGATGTAAAACCTGGTTCATTACGCGCATGAACGTGCTCAGCGCGTTTGACAACCCAAATGGCATTACCAACCATTCATACAGCCCTTCCTTAGTCTTGAAGGCTGTCTTCCATTCGTCTCCAGGCTTCATCCTTATCTGATGGTACCCACTCTTCAAATCAATCTTCGTGAAGACCTTAGCACCACTCAACTGATCAAGCATGTCGTCCAACCTCGGTATCGGGAACCTGTACTTCACAGTAATTTTGTTAACCGTGCGGCTGTCGACACACATGCGCCACGTACCATCCTTCTTCGGTACCAAAAGGGCTGGCACCACGCATGGCTAATGCTCTCCCGTACGAACCCCTTGTCCAAAAGTTCTTGGATCTACCTCCTCAATTCCTCATGCTATTGCGGTGTCATCCGATAATGAGCCTTATTCAGCAACACTGAGCCCGGAATAAGGTCAATGCCATGCTGAATATCTCGGAGAGGTGGTAATCCAGCCGGTAGCTCCTTTGATACAACATCTCGGAATTCCTCCAAGACAGACACCAACTCCTCAGGAATCATATTCAGCCTTTGCTCCTCTTCCACGCCGAAGTCCCCTGACTTGCTCACTAAAGCAAAATAAACATCCTCTCAATCCAAACTCGCATCGAATTCTGTGCTTGGTAAACAAATTACCGTATTCTGTCCACTCACTTCCTGAAGTGGCTTCAAAATGACTTTCCTCCCATCTGGACGCAGCATATAACTGTGGGTGTACCCGTTGTACACTGCCCTGTTATCAAACTGCCACGGATGCCCCAGTATGATGTGAGTAGCATCCATTGGAACAACATCCGGCTCAATAGTTGTCTCGAAATGAGGACCAAAATACAGTGACAACTTACACCTTCGGCTGACCTGAATGTCTACATTTCGGTTCACCCAACCGAGCTTATATGGATGTGGGTGAGGGTCTGTCTGCAACCCAGCTTCTTCACAGCCTCCTCTGCTATCACATTCTCCCAACTGCCGGAGTCTATGATAACACGACATGTTTTGCCAGCCACAAAACATTTCGTTGTGAAGATGCCATGCCGACGCCAATCTTCATCTGATCTCGGCGCTAGACACATTCTTCGATCACTAAGCTCTCCCCTTGAATAAGGTCCGGATCAATAACACACAGCTCATCATCAAATTCCTCATCCTCAGGGAACTCTCCTCCATATTCGCCCTCCATATACTCCTCCATATACAACTGAGCTCGCGCCTTAGGGCATTCATTGGCATAGTGCCCCAAATTCTGACACCGATGGCAGCGAATGTTAGCCCTGTTGCTGCCCACTCTCGCCTGAGAACCTGAGGTTTCATTCGACCCTGTTGGTCTTGGAGGTACTGATGCCTGCGGCCTCGCTACTGGAGGCATAAATTTGCCCCCTGAATTCTGCCCTGAACTCTGGCCCGTAGTAAAACCCCCTCTGCTCTGAAACCCCCTGTTTCTCATCAAGCTCTTTTCCACTGCCTGAGCCCTCATATGCGCATCTCCTACACTATCAATTCGATGCACAGCCAGCGCATCTTGGATTGGCAGCCGCAAGCCATGAAGATACATGGCTATCAATCTCGGTTCAGCCTCAATCAACCGATTTTGTGCCACCAATCGATAAAATTCAGTTGTGTACTCCTCGACGCTCCGACTACCTTGCGTCAAACTATGCAACTTCGAATACAAAATCTACTCATGGTTCGGAGGCAAAAACTCCCTGTTTATCTCCTGCTTTAGCGCTGCCCATGACGCTAATGGAGGTCTCCAATCCATATATCTACGATAGTGCTGCGCATGCCACCAAGCAGCAGCCCTATCTCTGAATCGAATTATGACAAGCAGTACCTGCTTGTCTAAAGGCACCTCCTTCAGACGAAAAACGTCATCGACTTGAAGGGTCCAATCAACATACTCGTCTGGGTTAATTCTTCCTTTAAACTTTGGAATTTTGACCCTGAAGCCTGCTTCCCACCGATTCTGATTTTTCAAATAGGGAGGTTGATCGACATACCTTGGAAGTCCAACATCAGGCCTCTGTTGCCCTCTTCGAATTGGTGGTGCCTCCAGATTTTCGAAACCCCTCTCCCTACCTCCATCAATTTCATCACGCTCCTCCACTTGAATGGGTTGGGCACGATCTTGCACCTCCATCCGCGCCATCATCTCCTGCATGGTTTGCATCATCTGTTGCATCACCTGGTGCTGGTCTCGCATGGCGTCTTGCATAGCATCTCTCACGGCATCTCTCAGGGATTGATCGTTGTTCTTCTGCTCCATTGGATCAAGGCTCTGATACCAAGTTGATGCAGGGCGATATTCAAAATGCCTGCAACTCAAGAACGATCTAATCTGCAAGAAAAGAATTCATCCAGGTTTGGTTCGAATCTTGACAAGAAAAGGGAAAAATTTTGAATTTTGATCACTCACAATCCGAAATTTAACGGAAGAGCAATTGAATTTTCAATTCAATTATTTTGAATCAGAAAAAGAAAACATTCATCTCCATTCAAGAGAAAAAAAAGGAAATCTAAAATAGCATCTTTCTTCTCTACCTTTGACGGCCCCCCAAAACCAACCTAAATAAAAGAGATAAAACCCTAACATCATATGTTTAGTTAAAAATTACAACTATGCCATTAAAAATGAAAACAAGCCCAAAACTCCTATCAGACGAGCCCGGATGGCCAAAATCCACAGCAGCTCATTGCCCAAGGCAATGACTTTGAATCAGCAGTCCATTTTCATATGACCAGCCAAGTTTGGGCCAAGTCCAACATAGTAGCTAACCGGATTCGATTGACCCAAAGTGTCAAACAAAGTCGGGTCAATTCCGTACACTCGGCCCAAACATGGAATTTCAAGCCCGTTTGTTCTGCAATCTCTTGGACCTTCGTAGACTACCTGGCATGGGCTTCCCTGAAGTGGCCTGCTGACTCTGGGTTGCTGGTACAGGAACATCCAAGGACTAGTTCGACTGACCCGAACTCTGGTCTGAACTGATGTCCTCATCAAAGAGGAACGCAGAATTGGGGTGTATGTGTTAAAGGAGAAAGTGCTGGAGCAAATATGCAGGATTATTACGGAAAGTTAGTAGAGGGATGGTCGAAGTTGAATATTCCGGTTGACCTATGAAATGAACTGTATTGTTTTGTGATTGTTTGATCCGACAATTCCTGTCGGTAAAAAGGTTCATAACGACTACAATCTAGTTGAAGTAAACCATCGACGAAGATTACAAAAATATGAACCATTCATTCTTGCATCCCAAGCTCAGCAAGTGTTTTACTGCAGATATCCAAGTTTGCGCAACGACAAGCGAGATTGGTGGGCTGTTTCTAAAATCGTTCCACGTTCAACAATTATATTAGATGAGAGTTCATCAAGTCAATCAACCGAGTGCCCTGCTGTTGAAAGATTATAGAAAAATTATATGAACCAATCCTTTTGATTTTGAAGATTACTAAAAGCCATTGAGTTTATTAAAGGATGTAATGAGTGTATGCAAATGAGCAACAAATTTATTTTGAACAATCAATATGAATGCTCAAGTTTAACTTTAAACAATTTTGAAAGTGACTTTAAGCTTAATATTCAAACTTTCAAAAAGAAATGTTATAATTCATGTTTTAATCAACAAGTTTTTGGATTAGTTCATGAATCAATTCTAAATGATTATTTTATTGATTCCATGACAAAACATTGAATTAAAATGAATCTGGAACGATTTTAATGTCAATCAGAAAAGTTTCTGATTTTTGATACGTTCCGGAGCCGACTCCTGAGTTTCAAAGTCGACTCCGCTCAGTGTACAGAAATGTGCATCTGTGTCGAGTCGACCCATGAAATTGTCGAGTCGACCCCTGATTCTGTCGAGCCGACTCCTGGACTGTGCGAGTCGACTCCGCTCAGACACCAGAAGAGTGTTTTTCTGAGCACTTCGCGAGTCGACCCCAAGTCTTTCTCGAGTCGACTCCCGACTTTCAGGAGTCGACACTTCACTTTTAGCGAGTCGACCCCTAACCTTTTTAAACATTTCTATTTTTGGTAAGACGAGCTCGAGCCGACTCGAGAAAAGCATGAGCCGACTCCAGCAAATCTGGGCGCGATTTTTAACGATGACACATCAGCCCCAACGGTAAGATTTTTGAATAACGGCTATTTTTCCTTGTCTCTAACGGATATATTTTTGCAGATTCTATAAATAGAGGAGCTCTTTTCAAATCAAATATAGAGAAAAATCAAAAAGAGAGAAAAGAATATCTTTTGAAAAGAGGGAAAAACAGAGCATATCGTGAAAATCATTTAGCTCAAAGGAGAGAGATTCAAAAGGAGTGAAATCCAAGTGGAAGCTTCGTCTACTCCTTCTCATCAATCCACAAGAGTCAAAGAAAATCCACAAGCATTTCAAAGGTCAAATCGGAGGATTTTCAAAAGAGGAAAAAGCTTCATCTCAACTCCAAAGTCTTCAACGGTCAAGAATCTTGCTGAGGCGTGATTCAACGTTTCAAGAGGAGTTGAAGAGAAGAAGGAAGAAAGCCCAAGCCTCTACCATCTGCAATACAATCAGGCTTTTCTAACCTTATTTTATTTTGTACTTCATTGTATATTTGCTCAAGGGGAGCACTTTATTGTTCAAACATTCTATTCTATTTGTTTGCTGATTCAATCAGTGGATTGAATTAGTGGAGGTTGGTATACCTCGTTACAAGCCGGAGTGCTTGTGTTGGGTTAGTTGTGAGCCCGAGAAAAACAACGTGTAGGGTTTTGTGCTGGTAAGCCCGAGTTAAAACCAGCTGGGTTCGTGTGCACCCGGTAAAACAACAAGTTTGAGTTGTGAGCTTGGAAAACAACTCGGCTGTAATCTAGAGAGATTATAGTGTGGACCCAAGTGAATCTTGGGAGTGGACGTAGGTGTTGGTTACACCGAACCACTATAAAATTATCTTGTGTTTGCCGTGATATATTTTCTCTCTATCTCTCTATATTAATGCTTGTGCATTGCTTATTAGTTAATTTCACTCACTTGCACATCTTGCTAACTAATCAATTAAAGTTAAAAAGTCTTAAATTTTTAAGAACCCAATTCACCCCCCCCTCTTGGGTTGCCATCTGGGCCAACAATTGGTATCAGAGCAAGTGCTCATTTAGAATTTGATCTCACGATCAAGGGCTAAAGATCCACATGGCAACACAAATTGGTTCAAGTTTTGCTGAAGGTCATTCTACGAATCGACCTCCTTTTTTAATGGAACCAACTATTCATATTGGAAAGCTAGAATGAGAATATTCATTCAAGCTTCTGACTATGAATTGTGGGGAGTAATAATAATGGACCTAGTACACCCACACACCTTATTGATGGCACTATTGTTCCTAAACCCGAAAGGGATTGGAATGATAATGATAGGAGAATGGCACAACTAAATGCTAAGGCCATTAATATTTTGTATTGTTCCTTAGATTCAAATGAATTCAACCGAATCTCAACTTGTAATTCCGCAAAAAAATTTGGGATAGGTTGGAAATTACTCATGAAGGAACAAACCAAGTAAAAGAATCAAAGATAAATATTTTGGTTCATAAATATGAATTATTTAATATGGAACAAACTGAAACCATCACATGCATGTTCACTAGATTACTGATATTGTGAATGGTTTGAAAAGTCTTGGAAAAGTTTATACTAATTCTGAGCTTGTTCGCAAAATTCTTAGGTCACTTCCAAGACTTGGGAAGCCAAGGTGACCGCCATACAAGAAGCCAAAGACCTCAACATCCTACCTTGGAGGAGCTTCTAGGATCCTGATGACCCATGAGCTTCAACAAACAGCATGTTGAGGAGGAAACAAAAAAGAAGAAGACTATCGCCCTCAAAGCTGCAGAAAAGGAAGAGAGCAGCAGCGATGATGAAGATGATGATGATGATGAGACTGCTCTCTTGCAAGGAAGTTCAAGAAATTTATGAAAGAAAGGCCCTTCCACAAAAAGAAATTTGTTTCAAAAATGGAAGGAGAAAAGGAAAAGGATAAAAAAAGGAAAAGGACAAAGAGAAAGAGCCCTTAGTATGCTATGAATGTAAAAAGCCAGGGCACTTTAGATATGACTGTCCTTTACTTAAGAAGGCCTACAAGAAAAAGAAGAAAGCCTACATGGCAACTTGGACTGATAGAATCTTCTTCCGAAGAAGAAGAACAAAAGGAAGTTGCTAATATTGCTTCATGGCCAACGACGACGACAACGACAATGAGGTAAGTTCCGAAACCCCCGATGATGAATTTACATTTGATGAAATGTTTGAGGCTTTCAATGAACTTATGATTGATTTTAAATCTTGAAAAAGAAGTATAAGTTTTTGAAAAATGACAACATTAGTTTAGCTAAAAGTAAAAATGAATTAGCTTTAGAAGTTAAGAACTTAACTAATGAAAAAGAAGAACTTAGGAAAGAAAGAGATAATCTTAATCAAGAAAAGATTTTGAAAATCTGAAACTAAAAACTCAACAAAAGATTTAAAAGATCAATTAGAAACTTTAGCTTTAGATAAAGAACAGCAAGTTAAAGAAATGACTCTCTTAAGAAAGATGTTAAAAAATATAAAGACATTGTTGAGAAATTCACTTTAAGTTCAACTAAACTAACATGATCCTAGATAGTCAAAAAGCTGTTTTTGACAAAGCAGGTTTAGGATATAACACATTAAGAAACAAAAATCTTAAAGAATATTTTTATAAAAGCCAACCAAAGTAATATAACTTGTTTTAAATGTAATGAAAAAGGTCATAAATCATTTGAATGCAAAACGTTAAATAATAACAACAAGTTAAATATTAAAGCTAAGAAAATATGGGTTCCGAAAGGAACAATTTTTATTGCTGCTAACCATGAAGGACCCAAGAAAGCTTGGGTACCTAAACATAAAGTTTGATTATATTGCAGGAATGTCTTGTAGCCAAAAGATCAAAGAAAAAGTGGTACCTTGATAGTGGCTGCTCAAGACATATGACGGGTGACAAAGATGAATTCATCACCCTAGAAGAAAAGAAAGGTGGAGTTGTGACGTTTGGCGATAACGGTAAAGGTCAAATTATGGGCCTTGGTAAAGTTCGCATAACTCCATCTATATTTATTGATAATGTACTTTATGTTGATGGTTTGAAGCATAATCTAATTAGCATAAGTCAATTATGTGATAAAAACTTTAATGTTTCATTTAAATCTTCTATATGCACTGTAACTAATTCTATTGATGATAGCATTGTATTTACTGGTTATAGACATGGCAATGTTTACTTAGTTGACTTAGAAAAATTATCTTTGAGTGATCATTGCTTAATTGCTGACAATGCTAACATAAATGAAATTAGTTGGTTGTGGCATCGTAGATTAGGTCATGCAAGCACACACCTTATTTCAAAACTAATTAAAATGGATTTAGTTAAAGGATTACCTAAACTAGATTTTGAAAATAATAAAATATGTGATGCATGTCAATTTGGAAAACAAACTAGAAGTTCTTTCAAATCTAAAAACATTGTTTCAACTTCTAGGGCACTAGAGCTACTTCACATGGATCTTTTCGGACCAACTAGAACCACAAGTCTAGGAGGAAAGAAATATGGTCTAGTGATTGTAGATGATTATTCTAGATATACTTGGGTAATGTTTTTAGCTCACAAAGATGAGACTTTCTCGATATTCCTGAAATTCTTCAAGAAAGTCACAAATGAGAAAAACACTACTATAGTATCTCTAAGAAGTGATCATGGAACAGAATTTGAAAATCACTTATTTGAAAGTTTTTGTTCTGAAAATGGAATTAATCATAATTTTTCAGCCCCTAGGACTCCACAGCAAAATGGTGTAGTTGAAAGAAAAAATAGGACTCTAGAAGACATGGCCCGTACCATGCTATGCGAAAGCAACTTACCAAAGTATTTTTGGGCGGAAGCAATTAACACAGCATGTTACATCTTAAATAGAGCTTAATAAGACCAATATTAAAGAAAACACCTTATGAATTATGGAATGAAAGAAAACCAAATATAAAATACTTTCATGCATTTGGATGTAAATGTTTCATTCATAATAATGGTAAAAACAACTTAGGAAAATTTGATGCTAAATCTGATGAAGGAATTTTTCTAGGTTATTCAACAACTAGTAAGCTTATAGAATCTTTAACAAGAAAACCTTAGTAGTTGAAGAATCCATTCATGTAGTTTTCGATGAATCTTTAGCATCTGGATCTGAAAAGCTTGATGATGAGGAAGATACAAACATAATTGAAAAAGATCTTGAAAAACTTAATATTGAAGTATCTTCTGATCATGAGCAAGAAGCTAAAGATGATGATTCACATAAGGACGATGATGTCAATATTGATCATAATGATATAGATCTTCCAAGAGACTGGAGATATGCTCATAGTCATCCTAAGGAATTGATTATAGGCGATCCATCTCAAGGAATAAGGACTAGATCATACATGAGAAATATTAGTAATCATCTTGCATTTGTATCACAAATTGAACCTAAAACTATAGAAGAAGCTGAAAAAGATAATAATTGGATGTTAGCAATGCAAGAAGAACTAAATCAATTTACAAGAAATAATGTTTGGACTTTAGTT
This sequence comes from Calamus simplicifolius, assembly GCA_900491605.1. Lineage (NCBI taxonomy): Eukaryota > Viridiplantae > Streptophyta > Magnoliopsida > Arecales > Arecaceae > Calamus > Calamus simplicifolius. The sequence goes on along the minus strand of UESW01004992.1, from coordinate 211,065 downwards.
GAAAGACCTAAAAATCATTCAGTAATAGGATCAAAATGGGTTTTTAGAAATAAACTAGATGAAAATGGCATTGTAATTAGAAACAAAGCTAGATTGGTTGCTAAAGGATATAATCAAGAGGAAGGTATTGATTTTGATGAAACCTTTGCACCTGTAGCTAGATTAGAAGCCATTAGGCTATTACTTGCATTTGCATGTCATATGAATTTAACTTATTTCAAATGGATGTAAAAAGCGCATTTTTAAATGGATTTATAAATGAAGAAGTTTATGTAGAACAACCACCAGGTTTTGAAGATCACGAATTTTCAAATCACGTTTTTAAATTGCACAAAGCTTTATATGGTTTGAAACAAGCACCTAGAGCTTGGTATGATAGGTTAAGTAAATTCTTAATAGAAAATGATTTTACAAGAGGAAATGTTGATAAAACTTTGTTTTTGAAAAGAAAAAGTAAAGATTTACTTGTAGTACAAATATACGTAGATGACATTATTTTTGGTGCTACTACGATTCTCTTTGTCAAGAATTTGCAAAGTTGATGCAGGGAGAATTCGAGATGAGCATGATGGGAGAACTCAACTTCTTCCTTGGACTCCAGATCAAACAAAGCAAAGAGGGAATCTTTATCAACCAAACCAAATACACAAGAGAACTACTCAAAAAGTTTGGTATGGAATCAATGAAACCCCTCGGAACTCCAATGAGTCCTTCATGCAAGCTGGACAAAGATGAAGAAGG
>UESW01004992.1:36324-208402 GCA_900491605.1 Calamus simplicifolius | reverse complement strand
AGGGAGAATTCGAGATGAGCATGATGGGAGAACTCAACTTCTTCCTTGGACTCCAGATCAAACAAAGCAAAGAGGGAATCTTTATCAACCAAACCAAATACACAAGAGAACTACTCAAAAAGTTTGGTATGGAATCAATGAAACCCCTCGGAACTCCAATGAGTCCTTCATGCAAGCTGGACAAAGATGAAGAAGGTAAAAAGGTTGACCAAAAGTATTATCGAGGTATAATCGGATCCCTTCTTTATTTAACAGCAAGTAGACCAGACATTATGTTTTCAGTATGTTTATGTGCTAGATTTCAATCTGAACCTAAAGAATCACATTTAATAGCTGTTAAAAGAATACTAAGATATGTAAGTGGAACAAAAAATGTAGGTTTATGGTATTCTAGAGACTCCACATTAAATCTAATTGCATATTCAGATTCTGATTATGCTGGATGTAAATTAGATAGAAAAAGCACAAGTGGTGCATGCCATTTCTTAGGAAGTAACTTAATCACATGGTTTAGCAAAAAGCAAAATTCAGTTGCATTATCAACTACTGAAGCTGAATATGTAGCAGCTGGAAGTTGCTGTGCGCAAATCCTATGGATTAAGCGACAACTTGAAGACTATGGTATCACACTTGATAAAACACCCATAAGATGTGATAACACTAGCGCAATTAATCTAACAAAGAATCCAATTCAACATTCAAGAACTAAACACATAGAAATCAGATATCATTTTATAAGAGAACATGTAGCAAATAATGAAATATGTCTTGATTATGTTAACACTGAAGAACAATTAGCTGACATATTACTAAACCTTTAAATGAAGAGAGATTCTGTTATCTTAGAGGAGAGTTAGGTATTTGTGATCCTTTAGAATGAATTTGAAACCCCTAAGGAAATTTTATCTAAGATTCTTTCAAATCCTCAATCCTTAAGGAAATCTTATCTAGAATTCATATCTAATTGATTCACTCATATCCAATGATTATTTATCAATTTTTATGATCATTTCCGGACACATTTCAGAAATTTCATGATTTTGTCTGAAATGGTCTCGGAGCCGACTCGATGCGTATCGGAGTCGACTCCCGGTTTCAACTGAAACTCTCGGGTCGACCCCTCTTAGGCGCGAGTCGACTCCAGTCGGGATGGCCTTTCTGTGTCTGTGCCGAGTCGACACCCGGGTTTGCGCGAGCCGACTCGAGGTGGTCCCAAGTTGATTTATCTAGGGCAGAGTCGACTCTCGCTCATTCTTTCGACCCAATCTCAAAATACTCTCTCCACGCTCTCTCCAAACCTTCCAAACTCCAATAATCCCTGATTATCACCTCCAATCATCAAATGGCACCTAAAACTAGAGGATCTAGTGCTGTGGCGGTGGCATCAAGCGGAAGCGCCGTGAAGAAGACGGTGAAGCGTCCCGTGCGAGACCTTCTCCAAGCACGGACTCCACTTCATCTGCTTCTACCCCAACTGCTCTCCTGCTGCCAGTCCTCCCAGGTAGATCGTCTAGCGGATAGGATCATTACTACTGGTAGGAAGGTGGATTTTGAATTGTTTGAGAATGAGGGCTTTCTTGTTGGGAGACAGTTGATCGAGATGGGTTGGGAGAAAATTTGTTCTCTAGAGTGCCCGACTTATCCCTCTTAGTTAAAGAATTTTACAAGAATTTGTCTAGAGGAGACCATGGGCTTATTAGCAATGTGAGAGGAGTCAGATTATCTTACTGCAGAGATTCTGTCTAGATTGTTGGAATTTACCCTTGTCTGGCACTCCATTTTCTTCTGATGACCGCGCCCCAGCTTTATCCAGATTATTAAACCGGGATGTGGTTGGATTTGAAGAGGTTTTGCTAATCAGCTTTCTTTAGAAGTTGAGATTACTACACAATATTGCAGTAGGATTCTTTTCCTAAAACTGGTAGATTTGACTATGTTCTGAGGAGATGTTTTTGTAATGGACGCCATTGTGACAGGCAAGCCTATCAATCTTCCCAGCATGATTCTGTGGTACATAGCAGATTGTGGAGGGAAAAGAAAATCTAGTCTGCCTTATGGGATGATCCTTACAATGATTTTTCGAAGCCAAGGGTGTGTGATTTCTGATAATGAACCTATGAAGAATTTAAGACACACTGATTTTTATAGTCTGGCAACAATTCATCGGATGGGTTTGTCAAAAAGAATGGTAAATGGGAAAGGAAAGGAGTGACAGAAGATAGAGCTACAGATACTGAGGCTGCAGGACCCTCTGTTAGACATCCTTCGCCTGCACCTCCGAGCCCCTTGGTTTCTGCCTCTGCTCCAGCCCCAGCTCCAACTTTGTTCAACTTCATCTTCTGCTAGTTTTCAGATCAACAAATTATGCAACTCAAAGCCTTACTTGAAGATCAATCTGATAAGCTTAAAACTGATTTTGAGAATAAATTTATGAATTTGAGAGAGACTCTTTATTCTCTTGATGATCGTATTTCAAAGATTGAGTCTACTCTCGGCTCTTCATCGGCATCCTTAAGTGGTGATCTCAAGAATATTTTTGAAGAACTTAAGGATATATGCGGAGATGGAGAGACATATGCAAGTGCAACGCAGAGCTTCAAGACAAAATTCAGAGTGCGTGCACCTTTGTTGATGAAAAACTCAAGGATTATGTAAAAATTCAATCTGAAGGAATGAAAAAATATAGTTGATCATTAACTAGAATTGTAAGAACTCATTTTTGAGTTACTAGAGTTTCAATCCTTGTTTTGTACTGAAGTTTTTATGCTTTCTTTTGAAATCAATGTACTGAACATTTTGATGTATTAGACTTTTAAATGAAATGAATTCTCTATTTCCTTATTTCAATGAAATTTGAATGAATGTTTATGATTCTCTATCTTTTTGTTGATAACAAAAAAGGGGGAGAATTTTATAGTTCTATGATTGTCTATGATTGTGATAAAATTGAGATAATTAATTAAGTTTCATAGGGGGAGCTACCTCATTAAGGGGGAGCCTAAGCCTAACTATGAAAACAAAATAAATTCACTAATCAATCATGAACAAACTCAATTTTTGTCATCATCAAAAAGGGGGAGATTGTTGAAAGATTATGAAAAATTATATGATCCAATCCTTTTGATTTTGATGATTACTAAAAGCCATTGAGTTTATTAAAGGATGTAATGAGTTTATTAAATGAGCAACAAATTTATTTTGAACAATCAATGAGAATGCTCAAGTTTAACTTTAATCAATTTTGAAAGTGACTTTAAGCTCAATATTCAAACTTTCAAAAAGAAATGTTATAATTCATATTTTAATCAATGAGTTTTTGGATTAGTTCTTGAATCAATTCTAAATGTCAATTTTATTGATTCAAGTCAAAACATGAATTAAAATGAATCTGGAACGATTTTAATGTCAATCAGAAAAGTTTCTGATTTTTGATACGTTCCGGAGCCGACTCCTGAGTTTCAGAGTCGACTCCGCTCAGTGTACAGAAATGTGCATCTGTGTCGAGTCGACCCATGAAATTGTCGAGTCGACCCCTGATTCTGTCGAGCCGACTCCTGGACTGTGCGAGTCGACTCCGCTCAGACACCAGAAGAGTGTTTTTCTGAGCACTTCGCGAGTCGACCCCAAGTCTTTCTCGAGTCGACTCCCGACTTTCAGGAGTCGACACTTACTTTTAGCGAGTCGACCCCTAACCTTTTAAACATTTCTATTTTTGGTAAGACGAGCTCGAGCCGACTCGGGAAAAGCATGAGTCGACTCCAGCAAATCTGGGCGCGATTTTTAACGATGACACATCAGCCCCAACGGTAAGATTTTTGAATAACGGCTATTTTTCCTTGTCTCTAACGGATATATTTTTGCAGATTCTATAAATAGAGGAGCTCTTTTCAAATCAAAATACAGAAAAAATCAAAAAGAGAGAAAAGAATATCTTTTGAAAAGAGGGAAAAACAGAGCATATCGGAAAAATCATTTAGCTCAAAGGAGAGAGATTCAAAAGGAGTGAAATCCAAGTGGAAGTTCGTCTACTCCTTCTCATCAATCCACAAGAGTTTAAAGAAAATCCACAAGCATTTCAAAGGTCAAATCGGAGGATTTTCAAAAGAGGAAAAGGTTCATCTCAACTCCAAAGTCTTCAACGGTCAAGAATCTTGCTGAGGCGTGATTCAACTTCAAGAGGAGTTGAAGAGAAGAAGGAAGAAAGCCCAAGCCTCTACCATCTGCAATACAATCAGGCTTTTCTAACCTTATTTTATTTTGTACTTCATTGTATATTTGCTCAAGGGGAGCATTTATTGTTCAAACATTCTATTCTTTGTTTGCTGATTCAATCAGTGGATTGAATTAGTGGAGGTTGGTATACCTCGTTACAAGCCGGAGTGCTTGTGTTGGGTTAGTTGTGAGCCCGAGAAAAACAACGTGTAGGGTTTTGTGCTGGTAAGCCCGAGTTAAAACCAGCTGGGTTCGTTGTGCACCCGGTAAAACAACAAGTTTGAGTTGTGAGCTTGGAAAACAACTCGGCTGTAATCTAGAGAGATTATAGTGTGGACCCAAGTGAATCTTGGGAGTGGACGTAGGTGTTGGTTACACCGAACCACTATAAAATTATCTTGTGTTTGCCGTGATATATTTTCTCTCTCTATCTCTCTATATTAATTGCTTGTGCATTGCTTATTAGTTAATTTCACTCACTTGCACATCTTGCTAACTAATCAATTAAAGTCTAAAAAGTCTTAAATTTTAAGAACCCAATTCCCCCCCCCTCTTGGGTTGCCATCTGGGCCAACACCTGCATTTCAAGAGGAAGAGATGGAAATGCATGCAATTGAGGATGACACAAGGGCTCCTGAAACATCACTTAGAGATCCAAATGGTGATGTCCAAGAAATTGAGGATGCAAATGTTCGGTTTCCTTTTGATGATAATGAAACTGAATCACAGTCCGATACGGCATCGGATGTTGAACTAATATTTCACGAAACAAATGACACTGATTAAAGATATATGTTCATTCAATTTTGATTTATTTTTATAAGTGTTAAATTTTTGTATATTTATTAATTATTCATAATTATATTGCATTGCATTAATCTTTAGTATTTACAGTATGATGGACCAAGGTAGATCTACCTCTGATGGACATAGCCCTGCTGCGTCACATCCCACTACCAGCCCTGACGTATGGACTTCCGCCTATCCAGGCGTCGACGCTCATCCTCTATTTTCCTCTACCCGATCGGCACAAACCTCTGAGAGTTCTTCTTTGGTCGGTCACATCGTACTTCGATTGGATGCCGATGGGCTGTAAGTATATATTAATTGTAACTATATGTTTATGTTTTTAAGTTAATTACTTATTTTAATTAGTTTTTTTAACAGCTTTATTGAGCAGCATACTGTATCGAGCCAGATCAGCTCTATATTTCAGAGCCGTACTGATCCTAGTGGCTACGATTGGCACCATGTATCTACGGCCACGAGGGAGTTTTATTTTTCAGAGTTTCAGGTAAACTTTTTAAATACATTTTATAACTGATATAAAATTTTCTAATCTTAATATATTATGAAACTAACTTTGTTTCAATGCAGAAAAGTTTATGTGGGACCCTACCATCCATGATGCCATTAGGGCAGCATGGAATGCTCTTGCGACACACCGATACTCCGACATGCTTTATCGTTAGAGGAGTTCGGGTGACCATCCAGGGCATGTGCCGAAGGGTATTTGGGCCAGTTGGCAGCAGGCGTAGCAGTCCGAGGCATGGATGAGGAGGTCTGCATCAACCAGCATGAACCGCTGATCTGAGAATGGTGGTCATGGCACGGGCCTTTCCTGTCACACTACGGGTTCCATTTCTATTCAAGAGCATAGGCGTCGTATGGTAAGAAAACATAAACAATTTAAATGCTAATTTAGTCATTTACAAATACTTGCATTTATATTCTTTCTTCTTCTTTTGTAGTCCTAGCAGGAGGGCAGAGATCCTGGTGAGTTTCATCTATTCAGGGTGACACACACTAGGAAGGATGGTTCCTGGGTCGATACACGATCACGGGAGGTTGAGGTAAGAAATTAGCTTTATATTTTATTTGTTTAATTTCTAAAATTTTATTTAGCTTTATATATTAATTCATTTATCATTGATTTTATAATTCAAAGGCACAAGTCGAGGAGCTTCAGTCTCAGGCTTCGCAGGTCGACTTCACTGATGGGGGGCCACCCGTCGAACTCTCACTAGAGGAGAGTCAACGTATGTTTTTGGAGGCTGTTGGTGTCCAGCCGCGAGACTGTAAGGTCTATGGTTTGGGCACTAGAGCTTCCAGATATTTTCTCCATCAGAGCTCCAATTCGCATGGTTCTGGCGATATTTCTCCCGAGCAGTTAAACGACATCCAGAGATCTATCACGGAGGAAATTCGCCAGGAGGTTCAGGAGGAGCTTGTAGAGATGAGAGAGTAGATGTGTCAGATGCAAGATTTAGTTCATCTCATATTGTAGGGTCCATTCTAGCCTCCACAGCCGCCTACAGATACATGATGTATTTTTTTACTACTTGATGTTTTTTTTATTTTTTCTATTTTGTATATGAAAATTTTAAATAATTAATAAAATAATTTTTTTTATCTATTTTAAAAATTTGTAATGATTGTTTTGGTCAATTGTATTAGGAAGTTTAATTTATATTTTATTTTTTTAAAATAAATAAATTAATTTACTTTAAAAATTAAAAATTAATTTACTTTATTTAAAAAATAAATTAATTAGCTATGCTATTTTTCATCACAATTAATTTTAAAAAAATTAAAAATTATTTAATTTAGTTTTTTTAAAAAATAAATACATTAATTAGTAACGCAATTGCGACAAGATATTCTGTCGCAATATTTTAAAAAAATTTATTTTTAAAGTAGCGATGCATTAGTATGCGTTGCAATATTGCGATGCATTTAGGGGCATCGCAATTATTTTTAAAAAATTAAAAATTAATTTATTTTATTTTTTAAAAAATAAATAAATTAATTAGCGATGCTATTTTCTGTCGTAATTAATTTAAAAAATATTAAAAGTATTTTATTTTAATTTTTTAAAAAAATAAATTAATTAATTAGCGATGCAATTGCGATGAGATTTTTTGTTGCAAATATTTTTAAAAAATTTATTTTAAAGTAGCAATGCATTTAGGCTGTGTCGCAATATTGCGATGCATTTAGGGGCATCGCAATATATTGCGACGCATTTAGGGCATCGCAGAGAGTCGCTGTTTAGCGATGCAATTACGATAAATTGAAATAGCGATGAACATTTTAGCAACACCTTTATTACGTCGCTAATGCGTCGCTATAGCTTGTTTAGCGACGCATTAGTGACGCATTTTGGCGTTGCTATATTTTAATTTTCTTGTAGTGATCGCTCTTTCTTATTGGTCGATATCCATTAAAAAATGTTAAGACACCTTTACGACATCCCAAGAAAAAAAATTACGATACCTTTGTTTTAAACTTACGACACTGTAGTTATAAAGTTAAGACGTCCGTTCAGAAAGCAAAAAAAAATTACGATACCCCGGTTTTAAACTTACGATACCGTAGTTATAAAATTAAGACACCAAACCAAAAAAAATTATGACATCCTAGTTTTAAACTTATGATACCCTAGTTTTAAACTTAACACACTTGTTCAGAAAAAGTATCTCTATACAAATTCAAAAAAAAGCTGTAATTTGTGCACACGTTTTATGGGTATCATAATTTTATAAGTTTAAAACTGGGTGTTGTAATTTTTTTTACTTTCTTAATGATGTCTTAATTTTATAAATACGATACCCTAAATTTAAAATTAGGGTGTCGTAAGTTTTTTTTACTTTCTTAACGAGTATCTTAATTTTGACGTGCATTAATACCCATTCGCTTTTTGACATGCATTAATTCCCGTTCGTTTTTTTTTGGAATATGTACATAAATGTTTTCTAAAAGAGTATCGTAATTTTATAACTACGGTGTCGTAAGTTTACAACTCATAATATTTTTTTTCCTTTCTAAACGGATGTCTTAATTTTATAGCTACGGTGTCGTAAGCTTAAAATCGTAAATTTTTTCCCAATTTAACATTTTTTAATGGGTGTCGTGCATATGTAGACCAATAAAAAGGGATGATGCAGTCTACATAGAACTTGCTGCACGGAATGCGATGTACAAAGTCTTTTCTTTTGTGAATGAAAGCAAGCTATATAGGCATATGGACTTTCCATTGCTACACCCTCCCACTCCATGTTGAGACAATAGTAGTTCATAGTAATTTGATCATAGAGCCCTTCCTGAGGATAGAAGTTATGCAACTATCCTTCAACAGCTGATGCTCACTTCATTGCTAAGATTAAATGACACGTAGTTCTAGAAAGTGTTCGGATCACTACAGATACCCTCTCACATAAAAGAGACTTTATTCAATCTGCTCTTTTTCCGTAATGCAAAGTGACCCTTTAATTATAAGCTTTAGAGACAAGTTTTTTCTAAAAATTATTTACATCTATATATCTATGCAAGAACTTTCATGCTCACTTGGTCATGATTAAATCGAATCCACTAATCAATTCTTTTCTTATTTAGAAGAAAGATCTCATCAACCAAACAATCATACTGCTCATCCAATTTAGCAATTTGAGGACTAACATGCAATAGTACAAGAATGTTCTAAGGATCAAGTTGATGGGTATAAATTGCCCCTTATGTGACAGTAGCCTGCCCTTTTAAGAAGCAAAGCTCTGATCAATTAATCTTTCATATCAAAGATTGACAATACTATTTGAGAATCCTTCAATCGCATAATAGAATCCCTAGGTACCTGAATGAAAGGCTTTTTCTCTCTCCATTGACCAGAGGGTTGAAGAATGTTAAGGCGAACAAATAAGCTCTAGGATGTTTCAAGTATGGCAGCAGTTTTCACCGATGCCTTGGAGTCTGGTATGAATATGAGGCACTGCTTACTCCAAGAGCTACAAAGAGCATTATGCTAATTTGCACATGGGCGCCCAGCATGATGCCCATGATACCATTTTGTGGCCTCTTACTAGTGTGTTAACAATAGGAGGAAAGTCTTGCGGTGCAGCAGGAACTACAGTGTGTGCGGTGATTAACGTGCGCCCGTGCATCAATTACCATGAGCGGTATGTTTGTTTTGCACTGTGCACGATGCAACAAGGCTTTTTCATAGGAGCAGGAGTAGAAGTAGGCTGGACCGGCCAAAGCCTATTGGATTGGAAACTTTAGGCTAAGTTATAGATCAGATCTAAATTAATTTGAGCCAGGTTTGGATTTGAATTAGAGCTCAAAAAAATTGCAAGCTGGACTTGGACCATTACTTGGCCCAATTTAAGCTCAGCCCGAACATCAGTCCAAAGAAAGAAGACTCAAAGTTTGACCCTTGGTCAAGTTCGAGGCTAACGTAAATATAATTCCAAAACCTTAAAACATGGTAGACCTCTTAAATTTTTGATCAATTATGTGAGAATAGTTTTTCATATCATAACAATTTTTCTAAAGTGTTTAGATACAATTGTTTTAAAAGTTACTTATTTTTAGATGCACATTTAAAAAGCTAAAAATTGACTCCATCAGTTTAATTTTTAACTCAAATGGATTGCTGTAAGTCAACCCAATTGAGTTTCTGACCAGGCCTAGCTTGGGCTTAAACTACTCTCGGACCTAATTTCTAAAAAAATTCGGATCCAAACCTAGCTCGAAACCTGAAAAAAGGTTTTGGGCTAGACTTAAGCTAAGGTATGGTTTGACTTAATCTGGCCCACTTCTAACCTTAGCTAAGAAAGGACTTTGTGCACCGCGTGCAGTGCAGGTCGCGTGCACCATACACGGTGTAATCCCCTGGATTTCTCAACTACTTGTGAGAGTTATCACGAGATCAGGAAGATAGACTCTAGATATTTGAATTCCAAATATATCTAACTAACAGAGTCCCTTGATTTGAGGACTCTGCATCGCCTTTAAAGGATCACCGAAACCTCCTTCCCATCATACATGAATGCCACCTTCCCATCATCATCGTGCACACATCTGCTCCTAGTAAGTCCCCTGTCCATGCCTGGGAGGGAGAGAAAGTTAGAGAGAGAAAATTAAAGAGAGACAGGAAGGAACCGGGTTGAGGAAACTTGGTCCCTTCCCTGTGTCGACGCCGGTTCAGGCCCGGCGGCATGCCCGCCGCCTCGCCGGGCCTGAGCCCTAGCCGACAGCCCCACCGGCACCGGGGGCGCGTCCGATGGGGTGCCGGAGGAGAGAAATTGATGAGAGAGAGGGGGGAGAGGCCGGCCACGGCGGCGGCTGGCCCCGGTCCGGCCAACGGCGGTCGGGCCGCCTCCAATTTGACCGGCGGCGACCTTGGCCGCTGGCATAGCTCTCGGCTCCTCTGTTTCAAAAAGAAACAGAGGAGCTGGGTGATAGAATTAATGGGCCGTTTGGGCCGTCTAGTCTTTGGGCCATGTTGGGTCGTTTCTGGGGCTCTGTTTGAGCGGCGTTTTGAGCCCTGTATCGGGCCGAGAATGGCAAAATAATTATATGGCCCAAATCAAGATTGATTCTAATTTCTGGGGATAATTTTATTTCCCTATTTGGGTGTATATATTGAGAGATATTCGAGCCCAAAGTTGGGCCCGTGAAGTGGTTTGGGTAGAGTTTAAGAATTATTTATAATTCAGATTTTAGAAATTTAATAATGAAAAATGATACTGTAGGTTCCCAGGTGTCCAATTAGCTGAGTTATCAATTGGAATTTACGTACTGAGGTAAGTAAGTCAAGTATTATAATTTTATAAATTATTTAATTTATAAATTGTAAACTTACAGTTAAATGCAATTATGTTAATCTTGAAAAATCATGTTGTTACTATGATAATATGTAATTATGATAATGACATTAAAACTGTATGTGTCGCCATGGTTCTCACATAACAGATTATCATATGACAGATTATCACATGACAGATGACAGAATTATGGTACCAGTACCCTTCCTCTTAGGGGATATTTAAGAGTGATATACAAGATGTGTGATGTAGGGCCGTGGGATACATAAAGAAAAATAATGATAGTATAAATAATGTTTTGTTTACATCGCATATATTCTAGTAATTATTATTGAATTAAGTTTCAAATTATTTGATCTGATGACGTGAACCTGCTGATAGCATGATAAATGAAATTTTGAAATATATTAGGCTTACTTATTGAGTGTAAGCTCATAGAATTCTCACAATATTTTTCAGAGCCTCAGAATGAAGAAGGATAGTTGGGATAGAAGGAGCTTCTATTAAAGAGACTTAGTTCCATTATTTTAATCTAGTTCAGATTCGCTTGTGTGTAGGGCGGTAGCCCAAGACTGATAATTATGGTTTATAATAAATCATGGATTTAAATTTTTGCTTTATATTGATTTATGTGATGAAGTTCGAGACGCTTTGCATGCCTGGCATGTGGCGGGTTGTCACCCTAGCTCGAATTTTGAAAATGGGGCGTGACAGCTTTAGTGGTATCAGAGCGTGGTTATGACATTAGGGACATATACATGATGACACTTTAGGCAAAACACTAGAATGACATTGAGACAATTATAAATTTAAGAAAATTTCAGATTTATGCTTTGAAAGCCTAATAATTAATGTTTACAATGATATTAATTATAACTAATTTATCAGGAGAAAAGAATAGCACATCGCACTAGAAGTCGACAAAATGATGAGGGTTCCCAGGTTGGTAATGTTGGCCAACCGGGAGGTCTGGAAGCCACCGGAGCTGCTGCCCCTGCCAATTTAGTCGGGACTGATCAGTAGCGACTCCAGACTGAGATGCTTCAGGTTCTCTCAGGTATGGCGCAGTCGATGCGGGACTTGCAGCATCAGATTCTGCAGGCCTTATCCACTCAGCCTGCTCACACTACTCCACAGACACAGCCTGCCCTCCTGTTCCACAGACTCAGCCTGACTCTACTGCTCCACAGACCCAGCCTACTCCATCTCAATCCTGGATAGGGTTTGGCCTCAGCTTTACAGACTTCAAGAAGTTTGCCCCTGCCCCTTTCTCTGAATCCACCAACCCTGTTGATGCTGAGCGATGGGTGCAAGACATGGAGAAGGCTTTTATGGCCCATGATAGTCAGGATATGGAGCGGATCAGATTTGCCACCTACCTTCTACAGGGAGAAGCCTATGATTGGTGGTTAGTTGAGGAGCACGTCAGAATGGACAGATTATTTCTTAGGGAGAGTTTAGAGAGATATTCTTCGACAAATACTTCCCCAGGAGTGTACAGAGACAGATGGAGAGTTTATCAAATTGGAGCAAAAGGATCTTTTTGTGGCCCAGTATGAAGCTGAATTCACTAGGTTGGCCCATTTTGCTCCAAATATTGTGACCAATAAAATGGCCAAGGTCACCAGATTCACTGAGGGACTGCGACCCAGACTGAGGCAAGCGGTCAATGCATTTGAGCTCCTCACTTACAGTGCTGTAGTGAATAAGGCCTTGATGATTGAGAGGGATATAATGTTGTTCAAAAGGATTGGGAGCTACAGAAGAAGAGAAAAGGGTCTACTTCTGGCCAATCCTCTGCTCAGGCCAAGAAGAAGGGTGTACAGCAGGCTCCAGCTGAACCATAGAATAAGGAAACTCGTTGCATTCATTGTGGTAACTCCTACCCTGGAAAGCCTTGCCGCAAAGTGACTGGTGCCTGCTTTGTCTGTGGGAAAATTGATCGCAAGATTGCTACCTGTCCCTTTCGGAAGGATCAACAGCCTTCTTCAAGTCAAGGAATGAGCCAGCAACAGCAACAACAGCCATCGAGGACCCAGGGACGGGTCTTCAATCTCACTCAACAGGATGCTGCCGCCTCTAATTCTGTGGTAACAGATATATCCTTTAATGTTATATTTAGTATTACATTCTTATCTAGTGCAATGTATTGACGTTAATTAAAAGTTAGGTTCAATCCTTAATGTTAAAATAAATTACACTTATATCCAGGAATGATTAAAGTATGTACTGCTTATGCTCAAACTTTAATTGACCCGGGTGCCACGCATTCTTTCATATCTAACATCTATCTTGACAAGAATGCATCATTGACACCTATTCCTCTGGAGCAAGAGTTGCATATTGCACTTCCAAATGGAGATGTTATGAAAGTTGACACAGTATGCAAATCTTGTCCAATTATCTTGGAGAATAGGAGGTTGAATGCTGATCTCATTGTCCTCCCACTGAAGTTTTTCGATGTTATTCTTGGAATGGATTGGTTGGCCTCCAATCATGCTTTAGTAGACTACTTCAGGAAGATTGTCAACTTCAAAACTCTAAGTCAGCCTGAATTTAGTTTTATTGGTGGTCAGAAACACCTAGACTCAATGTTCATATCAGCAATGCAGGCTGAAAAGTATCTGATGAGTGGTGGTCAAGGATTTCTTGCCATAGTCAAGGACCTTCAGCAGGAAGAGACCAAGTTGGAGGATATTCCCATAGCTCGAGAATTCCCTGATGTCTTCCCTGAGGATTTGAGTAATTTACCTCTTGATCGGAAAGTCGAGTTCTCTATTGATCTAGTTTCTGGAACTGGACCTATATCAAAGGCCCCTTACCGTATGGCCCCAGTTGAGCTAAAAGAACTGAAGGATCAACTGCAAGAGCTCCTAGATCGAGGATTTATTAGACCCAGTGCTTCTCCTTGGGGTGCTCTAGTTCTATTTGTTAAGAAGAATGATGGCAGTCTTTGACTCTGCATTGATTACCGGGGAATCAATAAAGTAATAGTGCGAAATAAGTATCCTCTGCCAAGGATTGAAGACTTGTTTGATCAACTTCAAGGAGCCCGGATATTCTCAAAGATTGATCTCAGGTCAGGTACCATCAACTCAAGGTCAAGGAGGGAGATGTGCCTAAAACAGCATTCAGAACCAGATATGGCCACTATGAGTTCTTGGTAATGCCGTTTGGGTTAAATAATGCCCCAGCAGCATTCATGGACTTAATGAACAAAATTTTTAAGCCATATCTGGATTAGTTTGTGGTGGTTTTCATTGATGATATTCTGATATATTCCAAGAGCCATAAGGAGTATGAGGACCACCTGAGGATCGTGCTACAGATTCTTCGAGAGAAGAAGCTTTATGCCAAGCTGCAGAAGTGTGAGTTTTGGTTGGATCAAGTATCTTTCTTGGGTCATATAATCTCTAAAGATGGTGTATCTGTGGACCCGAAAAAGATTGAAGCTATCATTAGCTGGAGCCGACCTTCCAATGTGGCAGAAATCAGAAGCTTCTTGGGGTTAGCCGGGTATTACCGCACATTTGTGGAGAATTTCTCTCGCATTGCTCTACCCCTAACTCGCTTAACCCAAAAGCGAGTGAAGTTTGACTAGACAGTGGAGTGTGAGGAAAGTTTCCAGGAGTTAAAGCAGCGTTGGTGTCAGCTCCCATTCTTGTTCTTCCAATAGGATCTGAAGGTTTTACTATATATTGATGCCTCTTGAAAAGGATTGGGATCTGTTTTGATGCAGAATGAAAAAGTGATAGCTTATGCCTCCAGACAACTGAAACATTATGAGCAAAATTATCCTACTCATGATCTGGAATTGGCTGCTGTGGTTTTTGCTCTGAAGATTTGGCGGAATTATCTATATGGAGTTTCGTGTGATGTGTATACAGATCATAAGAGTCTAAAATACATCTTCACACAAAGGAGCTGAATTTAAGGCAGAGGAGGTGGTTGGAACTATTGAAGGATTATGACCTGAATCTACAGTATCATCCTGGGAAGGCTAATGTAGTGGCAGACACTTTGAGCAAAAAATCCTCTTCTGAGTTAGCTGCTTTGATTACTTCCCAGCCTCACGTATTGAGAGATCTGGAGAAGTGGGAGGTTGGTCTGAAAGTACAGTAGTTTGATGGGCTTGTTGCAGCATTTGTACTCCAGCCAACCTTAGTTGACATAATCAAGTCCTCTTAGATGGAAGATCCAGATCTACAAAGGATTAAAGAAGTGGTGCAGTCAGGAGTTCAGAATGAATTTATGTAATGGAGGATGGATCCCTGAAATTTGAAGGAAGACTTTGTGTGCCAAACATTGAGGAACTGAAGGTTGAAATTTTGAAGGAGGCTCACTACTCTCCCTATACTGTGCATCCAGGTGGTACTAAGATGTACAGAGACTTAAAGAAAATTTTTGGTGGAAAGGCATGAAGAGGGAGATTGCTCAGTATGTGGCCAAGTGCTTGGTGTGTCAGCGAGTGAAGGCCGAGCATCAAAGGCCTGCGGGACCTCTTCAGTCTCTGATGATTCCACAGTGGAAATGGAAAAAGATTACAATGGACTTTGTAACTAGTCTGCCCAAAACTCCCAGAAGTAATGATGCAGTTTGGGTTATTGTGGATAGACTAACAAAATCAGCTCATTTCCTACCTTTCAGAGTTGGGGTCTCTAGTGAAAGATTGGCTAATTTGTATATTGAGCAGATCGTGAGACTCCATGGTGTTCCGGTATCTATTGTATCAGATAGAGATATCATGTTTGTGTCCCAGTTTTGGAAGAGTCTTCATAAGGCCATGGGAACCAAACTAAACTTCAGTACTGCCTATCATCCCCAGTCAGATGGATAATCAGAGAGGACCATACATATTCTGGAGGACATGTTGCAAGCCTGTGTGATGGACTTGGGTGGAGCTTGGGATAACCACTTACCTTTGGTGGAGTTTTCATATAATAATAGTTACCAAGCCAGCATCCAGATGGCTCCATTTGAAGCTCTGTATGGTAGGAGGTGTAGATCTCCTATATGTTGAGATGACATGGGGGAAAGAAATTTGCTAGGCCCTGAGCTGATTTAGCAAACAGTAGATAAGGTGCATTTGATCAGGGAGCGTCTTCGTACAGCTCAGAGCATGCAAAAGAGCTATGCTGATGTCAGAAAAAGGGAATTGGAATTCCAGGTCGGGGACCATGTTTTCTTAAGGGTATCACCAACCAAAGATGTGATGAGATTTGGGATTAAAGGAAAGCTGAGTCCACGTTATATTGGACCTTTCGAGATCTTGAGCAGAGTCGGAGAGGTTGCTTACAGTCTGGCACTGCCTCCGATTCTATCTGGGGTACACAATGTTTTTCATGTCTATATGTTGAGAAAGTATATCTCTGACCCCAATCATGTCATAGCGTATGAGCCTATACAGTTGAGAAAAGATTTATCATATGAGAAGCATCCTGTGCGTGTTGTGGACCGTAAGGATCAGGTTCAGAGACAGCGTACCATTCCCTATGTCAAGGTGCAATGGAGTAATCATTCTGAGAGGGAGGCTACTTGGGAACTGGAGAAAGAAATGAAAGAAAAGTATCCACAACTATTTATATCTTAAAATAGTTAATGATTGAAAACTGTTAGCTTTAGTTGATTGTTAATCCTTGGTACAAAAATTGGAATTTTAATTTTTCTCTAATGAAAGTTATCAATTTCGAGGCCGAAATTTTTATAAGGAGGAAAGAATGTAATCCCCTAGATTTCTCAACTGCTCGTGAGAGTTATCACAAGATCAGGAAGATAGACTCTAGATATTTGAATTCCAAATATATCTAACTAACAGAGTCCCTTGATTTGAGGACTCTGCATCGTCTTTAAAGGATCACTGAAACCTCCTTCCCATCATCCACGAACGCCACCTTCCCATCGTCATCGTGCACGCATCTGCTCCTGGTAAGTCCCCTATCCATGCCTAGGAGGGAGAGAAAGTTAGAGAGAGAAAATTAAAGAGAGACAGGGAGGAACCGGGTTTGTTGACCCAATTAAGGATTTTGATGATTAACAAAACTATTTGAGTACAACATTTGAAGTTACTAATGATTTTGATTAAGTTTTTCAGATTATAAGTCGATTTGATAATCAAAATCAAGAGTTAAATCAAGTTCTGGTTCGAATCTAATGTCAAGGTAAGATTGCAGACATTAGAGTCGACATATGGAATCGCAGAGTCGACTCCGGAAAACGGCATAGACTTAGAGTCGACTCCGGGATTGTTAGAGCCGATTCCAACAGAAAAGACAGAATGATGGTTTTTAGGCCACGACTTAGAGTCGACTCCCAGACTGTTAGAGTCGACTCCAGAAGAATTTTGTGTCGACCCCAGAAAAGTCAGAGATGACTCCAGATCGAGCGGATTAAAGAATTTCGAGTTAGAGCCGACTCCAGAAAAGTTAGAGCCGACTCCAGAATGTCAGACACGGCTCCAGAACTGTCAGAACAACTCTAAACTTTATCTTTATCTTTTTTAATCCCAATGGCTATTGTTATTTATGGATCTAATCCTTCTTATACTTGTTTCTAATGGATAGTTTCAAACTATTTATGGATTAATCGGGATCTATAAGAAGAGGCTTTGCTGCATCCGAAAAAGGAGAGATAAGAGAGGCAAAAAGAAAAGAATAGAGACAAATCTTTGAGATCCATCAGAAAAGAAAAGAGGGAAGATTCGATAGGAAAGATCATACTGATTCCCCAAAAGAAGAGAGAGAGATTCCAAGCTTTTGCTATTCTATTTCGAAGAAATCTCAAGAGAAGAAAGAAGCCTAGTTTTCTGATCTTCTGAGTCTCAAGAGCATCTTGAAGGAAGATCCAATCAAAGGAAGAGAAGGAAGAAGCCACCAAGATCTGTGAATCAGGCTTTGATTCTATCCTCTTATTATTGTTTCATTATTATATATTTGCTCATTGGAGGAGCTGTTTATCTTGTAAAAACAAATATTGTTTGCTGGGTCAATCTGGTGATTGATTCAGTTGAGGCTGTTAGCCTTGTGCAAGCATTAGCTTGAGGTAATAGGTTTTGTGCTGGTGAACCTTGAAAACCAGCTGGGTTCGTTGTGCACCTGGAAAAACAACAAGTTTGAGTTGTGAGCTTGCAAAACAACTCTGCTGTAATCAGATTGATTATAGTGTGGACCCAAGAGGTACTTGGGAGTGGACGTAGGTGTAGGTACACCGAACCACTATAAAATCTCCTGTGTTTGCCGTGATTGTCTCTTTATCTTCAACTCTCTATTTGTGCTTGTTCGGTTTTAATTTGTGTGAATCTAAGTTTTTATTTCCGCTGGGGGTTATCTTCAAAAGAGTTTAAATTTTTGAAAAACCCAATTCACCCCCCCTCTTGGGTTGCTATCTGGACCAACAATTGGTATCAGAGCTAGTGCTCATTTGATTTGATCTAACGATCAAGAGTCAAAGATCCACATGGCAACTCAAGCTGGTTCATCTTTTTCCGAAGGCCAATCTACTAATAGACCACCCTTATTTAATGGTTCAAACTATGGTTATTGGAAGGCTAGAATGAAAATTTTCATTCAAGCACTTGACTATGATCTATGGAGTATTATAGTCAATGGACCACACACACCCACTGCTAGAGTTAATGGCATGGAGATTCCTAAACCGGAAACGGAATGGGATGAACATGATAAAAATTGGCACAACTCAATGCCAAAGCAATGAATGTTTTATACTGCTCATTAGATGCAAATGAATTCAATCGCATATCTATTTGCATTTCTGCTAAGAAATCTGGGATAGACTTGAGGTTACCCATGAGGGAACAAATCAAGTCAAGGAATCCAAGATTAACATGCTAGTTCATAAGTATGAATTGTTTAAAATGGATGCATGTGAATCTATTGCTGATATGTTTACAAGATTTACTGATATAGTTAATGGTTTAAAAAGTCTTGGTAAATCTTATGATAATTCTGATCTTGTGAGAAAGGTTTTGCGTTCCTTGCCTAGGACTTGGGAAGCTAAAGTGACTGCAATACAAGAGGCAAAGGATCTAAGTACCCTACCCCTAGAAGAATTATTGGGATCCTTGATGACTCATGAGCTTCAAATTAAGCAACATGTTGATGATGATGAGTCAAAGAAGAAGAGGACTATGGCTCTTAAGATTTCTGAATATATGGAAGAGCCTCATGAATCTGAAGATGAAAGTGATGATGAGGACATGGCACTCATCACAAGAAAATTTAAAAGATTCATGAAGAAGAAGAAGTTTGAAAAGAAAAAGCCCTTTGCAAGAAAAGATGAGGACAAGGGCAAAGAAAAAGAAGTTATTTGCTTTGAATGTAAAAAGCCGGGTCACTTTAAATCTGAATGCCCTCAACTAAAGAAAGGCACCCGAAAGTTCAAAAAGAAGGCAATGATGGCCACATGGAGCGATTCGGAAAGCTCAAGTTTCGAAGAAGAAGAAAAGAGTGAAATGGCCAATCTATGCTTCATGGCGGACAATGATGAGGTAAGTCCGAGTTTTCTTGATGACTTCACTTTCGATGAATTGCATAGTGCTTTTTATGAATTAATGGATGATTTTGCGAACCTAAGTTCAAAGAACAAAGATTTGAAAACTCAAATGCAAAAACTATCTTAGAAAATGAAAAGCATGTTGTAGATAAAGAACTTTTGATAAAAGAAAAGAAAGTTTGAAAAATGAAGTTGATAGACTTAAGCCTATAGTTGATAAATTCACTCTAAGCTCTATCAAACTTAATATGATTTTGGAATAATCAAAAAGTTGTTTTTGATAAAGCTGGATTAGGATATAATCCACTTAAAAAGCAAAAATCTTTGAAGAATATTTTTATACATGCTGAAAAATCATCAAATATTACTTGTTTTAAATGTGGAAACAAAGGACATAAATCATATATGTGTAAATCTCCACATAATAAGAGAAAGATGATTTGGGTTCCCAAAGGAACAATATTTAATGCATCTAACCATGAAGGACCCAAGAAGGCTTGGGTACCTAAAATTAAGACATGAATGTTTTGCAGGAGTGTCTTGCAGCCATCAGACTGAAAAGAAAATGGTACCTGGATAGTGGTTGCTCAAGACACATGACGGGTGACAAAGATCAATTCATCACCCTTGAATCAAAAAGAGGTGGAGTAGTTACTTTTGGTGATAATGGTCAAGGCCATATCATGGGTATTGGTAAGATTCAAATTACTCCATCTACTCATATTGATAATGTTTTATATGTCGATGGACTTAAACATAATCTGATAAGTATTAGCCAACTGTGTGACAAAGGTTTCAAGGTTTCCTTTGAAGCTTCTATTTGCACTGTTACTAATCCCATTGATAACAGCATTATTCTTGTTGGTAAACGTTATGGCAATGTGTACTTAATTGATTTGAGTAATTTATCTCCAAGTAATCATTGCTTAGTTGCTAATAATGCTAAGATGAATGAGATTGGTTGGCTATGGCACCGTAGATTAGGTCATGCAAGCACACACCTAATTTCTAAATTATTGAAAATGGATTTAGTTAAAGGTATTCCTAGCTTAAATTTTGAAAATAATCGAATATGTGATGCATGTCAATTTGGAAAACAAACAAGAACTTCTTTCAAATCTAAGAATGTTGTTTCAACTACTAGGCCACTAGAGCTACTACACATGGACCTTTTTGGACCTACTAGAACCACAAGTCTAGGAGGAAAGAAATATGGTCTAGTGATAGTAGATGATTACTCTAGATTCACTTGGGTAATGTTTTTGGCTCACAAAGATGAGACTTTCTCAATATTCATGAAATTCGTTAAGAAAGTCACTAATGAGAAAAACACTACCATAGTGTCTATTAGAAGTGATCATGGAACTGAATTTGAAAATCACTTATTTGAAAAATTCTGTTTTGAAAAAGGCATACATCATAACTTTTCTGCACCTAGAACACCGCAACAAAATGGAGTTGTAGAAAGAAAGAATAGGACTTTAGAAGACATGGCCCGTACCATGCTATGTGAAAGCCAACTTCCAAAATATTTTTGGGCGGAAGCTATAAACACAGCATGTTACATCCTAAATAGAGCCCTGATTAGACCTATCCTTAAGAAAACTCCCTATGAACTATGGCACAATAGGAAACCAAATTTAAGTTATTTTCATGCATTTGGTTGTAAATGTTTTATTCATAACAATGGTAAGGATAATCTTGGGAAGTTTGATGCAAAGTCTGATGAAGGTATCTTCCTAGGATATTCTACATCTAGCAAGGCATATAGAGTATTTAATAAGAAGAGCTTAGTTGTAGAAGAATCCATTCATATAGTGTTTGATGAGTCTTTAGCATCAAGTTCAGATAAAATTGATGATGAGAAGATACATCTTTGATTGAAAGAGATATTGAAAAATTAAATGTATCTTCAGATCAAGAACCTGAAGTTAAGGATGATGACTCACCTAAGGATGATGGTATTGATATTGCTCATAATGATAAAGATCTACCTAGAGATTGGAGATATGCTTATGGTCATCCTAAGGACCTAATCATAGGTGATCCATCTCAAGGTGTAAGGACTAGATCATCAATGAGAGATATCAATAATCATCTTGCATTTGTATCTCATATAGAACCTAAAACTATAGAGGAAGCTGAGAAAGATAGTTATTGGATGTTAGCAATGCAGGAAGAGTTAAACCAATTCACTAGGAACCAAGTCTGGACCCTAGTAGATAGACCTAAAAACCACCCTATAATAGGATCTAAATGGGTTTTTAGAAATAAATTGGATGAAAATGGATTGGTAATTAGAAATAAGGCTAGATTAGTTGCAAAAGGATATAATCAAGAAGAAGGTATAGATTTTGATGAAACTTTTGCACCTGTTGCTAGATTAGAAGCCATTAGGCTACTACTTGCATTTGCATGTCATATGAATTTCAACTTATTTCAAATGGATGTTAAAAGTGCATTTCTAAATGGTTTTATAAATGAGGAAGTTTATGTTGAACAACCTCCTGGTTTTGAAGATCATGAATTTCCAAACCACGTCTTCAAACTACACAAAGCACTTTATGGTTTAAAGCAAGCACCTAGAGCTTGGTATGATAGATTAAGTAAATTTTTAATTGAAAATAACTTTTCTAGAGGAAATGTTGATAAAACCTTATTTTTGAAAAGAAAAGAAAAGGATTTATTAATCGTTCAAATTTATGTTGATGACATTATATTTGGTGCTACTAACAATCTCCTTTGTCAAGAATTTGCTAAGCTAATGCAGGGAGAATTCGAGATGAGCATGATGGGAGAACTAAACTTCTTCCTTGGACTTCAAATCAAACAAGAGAAAGCAGGAATTTTCATTAACCAAACAAAGTATACAAAGGAAATACTCAAGAAATTTGGTATGGAATCTGCTAAACCTCTTGGTACGCCAATGAGTCCCTCATGCAAGCTGGACAAGGATGAAGAAGGTAAGAAAGTAGATCAGAAGCATTACAGAGGTATGATTGGATCACTTCTTTATCTAACTGCAAGTAGGCCAGATATCATGTTTTCTGTTTGCTTATGTGCAAGATATCAATCTAATCCTAAGGAATCACATTTATTTGCTGTTAAAAGAATCTTTAGATACTTAAATGGAACTAAAAATGTAGGATTATGGTATTCTAGAGACTCAACCTTAAAATTGATTGCTTATTCTGATTCTGACTATGCTGGTTGTAAATTAGATAGAAAGAGTACAAGTGGGGCATGCCAACTTTTAGGAAGTAACTTAATCTCTTGGTTTAGCAAGAAGCAAAATTCGGTTGCATTATCCACTGCTGAGGCAGAGTATGTTGCAGCTGGAAGTTGCTGTGCTCAAATCCTTTGGATTAAGCGACAACTTGAAGATTATGGTATCACACTTGATAAAATTCCTATTAAATGTGATAATACTAGTGCTATTAATCTAACTAAAAATCCAATTCAACATTCAAGAACTAAACACATTGAAATTAGACATCACTTTATTAGAGAACATGTAACTAACAAAGATGTTTGTCTTGAATATGTTAATACTAATGATCAATTAGCTGATATTTTTACCAAACCTTTGAGTGAGGAAAGATTTGTTATCTTAGAGGAGAATTAGGAGTTTGTGATCCTTTAGAATGATTTTCTGAAACTCTTAAGGACAACAACTATCTAGACTTCATTAATTTCTTGAAAATCCTCTATGACCAATAAGGAAATTTATCTAGAAATTTGATTCATTGTTTCCCCAATTGTTAAGGAACACTTATCTAGAGTTTGATGATTAATTTGATTAGTTTCAGATCCTTGAAATTTAAATTTTTCTCTGAAACTGTTGTGGAGTCGACACCTGCAGTTTGTGGAGTCGACACCTTCATATTTTGATGTTCTGTCTGGGCAATTAGAGCCGACTCTGGCTTCTGTAGAGCCGACTCTAATTCGGATGCTGACAGATTCTCTGGTTCGGAGCCGACACCTCATTTTCGGGAGTCGACTCTAAGTGGAACTAGGTCAAAATAAAAAGGGCGGAGTCGACCCCAAACAAAACTATCGTCTCCTAAACCTTTTCCAAACCATTCCAAACCGAGTTCAATCCCTCCAAATCCTCCAAATCTCTCAATAACTCATTCCAATCGAATCCCATGGCTCCCAAAAGGCATGCTACATTGGTGGTTCGACTGTTCCGACGAAGCACCGTTCAAATCGGAGGCAACCTTCGTCATCTTCTTCATCTGCCACTCAGGATGACTCTCCACCCTCACCATCTTCTCCACGAGTTGACCAATTAGCGGGTAAGGCCATTACTACCGGAAGAAAAGTAGATTTTGACTTTTTTGTTTCGGAGGGCTTTGCTATTGGGCGCTTGTTGAAAGAAATGGGATGGGAGAAGGTCTGTTCTTTGGATATCCCTACTTACCCTGCCCTAGTGAGAGAATTTTATAATGATTTATGTAGAGGAGAGGGAGGCTTAGTGAGTGTTGTAAGAGGAACTAAAGTAATCATCACGGCTGAAACCCTTGGAAATCTATTGGAGATGCCTACCATTGGTTTAGTTGAATATCAACATGAAGACAGAGGAGGTGCCCTATCAAGGATGTTAGGGAGAGAAGTTTCTGAGTTTGAAGAAATCTTGGCCAATCAACTTAATTTGGAACTCAGATTACTTCACAATATTTGTGGAAGAATTTTATTTCCTAAAATCGGAAGGTTTGAATATGTCTCGGAGCGAGACATCTTATTGATGGACTGTATTCTCACTGGAAGACCTGTCAATCTTGCTGGTATGATGATAGGCTATATGGCGGAGGCAGCAACCAAGAAGAGATCTACATTGCCATATGGTATGATTTTGAATTGGTATTCAGAAGCCAAGGTGTACTTATAATGGATAATGAGCCACTAAGAAAATTAAGGCATACAGATTACTATAGTGTCTCTACAATTCACCGGATGGGCTTCAGAAAAGAAAATAGAAATTGGATAAAAAGAGGACATGAGGCCAGAGCTGAAGAGGTTAGAGTTGAGGAGGTCAGAGGAGAGGATATTCCTAAACCATCTGCTGGACCTTCTTCTGCTGGACCATCTGCTGGACCCTCAGAGGCTGGACCTAGCTCTCACCCTCCACATCAGTCAGCATTGGCATCTGAAAGATTTTCTGAGGAGCAAATAGGTCAGCTCAGAGCTTTACTGGCTGAGTATGATAGTCAAAGGACAAATGATATGTGTAAGTTGAGAGAGGAGTTCAATCAGTTGAAGGATGAGATCAATTCAAGACTTGACATGATTTCTTTTTCCATTAGCAATTCCGTAGAATCCTTTAGCACTGATCTTCATAAGATTTTTGAAAGGATGGAAGGCATTGCAGACGGTTCTGGAACTTATCTTCATGCTACCAGTCAACTAAAGAAAGATATTGACCTCGCCGTCTCTCAAATTGAAGCTTGTCTTGAAAGTTTTAAGAAGACTCAAAAAGATGATATTATGGAAATGATTGGACATTTAAAGAAAATTATGTATAAGCATATTTAATTTTGATATCCTATCTAGGTTGTATCTTAGGATTTCTTTCTTTCTTGCTTTAATAGCATGTATCTAGGATTTACATACTTGAATATGTCACTTTACTGAAACACATGTAATGAATCTTGCTTTGGAATACAAATACACTTTTATTTTAAATTTATCTATGAATGATTGATTGAATTTCAATGAATGAGTTCACTATCTTTATGATTAATTGAACCAACAAGCCCGCTCTGATAATTTTTTATTTATACTTCATCTTATTGCTGATAACAAAAAAGGGGAGAGATAATTGTATATGCATATAAGAGAAAGAGAAAGAAAATGAAGAATAATTTTGAGATGGGGAGAGAAAAATTTTGAGATTCTAATTGATTCAATTGAATTTAGTAGGGGGAGTTATTCAATGCAGGGGGAGCTTAATAATTTCTCCATATAAAAGTTAAATCATCTTGATTGATGTCATGTATCCTTTTTGATTCATTTTGAATATTGGCATCAAATTCCTTGTTAGGAAGTTCTAAAGTTTTAACAATGTCTATAATTGTCAATTCAAATGAATTTTTAATGCATATACTCAAAGTTTTTGTCATCATCAAAAAGGGGGAGATTGTTGACCCAATTGAGGATTTTGATGATTAACAAAACTATTTGAGTACAACATTTGAAGTTACTAATGATTTTGATTAAGTTTTTCAGATTATAAGTCGATTTGATAATCAAAATCAAGAGTCAAATCAAGTTCTGGTTCGAATCTAATGTCAAGGTAAGATTGCAGACATTAGAGTCGACACATGGAATCGCAGAGTCGACTCCAAAAAATGGCACAGACTTAGAGTCGACTCCGGGACTGTTAGAGCCGACTCCAACAGAAAAGACAGAACGATGGTTTTTCAGGCCACGACTTAGAGTCGACTCCCAGACTGTTAGAGTCGACTCCAGAAGAATTTTGTGTCGACCCCAGAAAAGTCAGAGATGACTCCAGATCGAGCAGATTAAAGAATTTTGAGTTAGAGCCGACTCTAGAAAAGTTAGAGCCGACTCCAAAATGTCAGACACGGCTCCAGAACTGTTAGAACGACTCTAAACTTTATCTTTATCTTTTTAATCCCAACGGCTATTGTTATTTATGGATCTAATCCTTCTTATACTTATTTCTAACGGATAGTTTTAAACTATTTATGGATTAATCGGGATCTATAAGAAGAGGGTTTGCTGCATCCGAAAAAGGAGAGACAAGAGAGGCAAAAAGAAAAGAATAGAGACAAATCTTTGAGACCCATCAGAAAAGAAAAGAGGGAAGATTCGATAGGAAAGATCATACTGATTCCCCAAAAGAAGAGAGAGAGATTCCAAGCTTTTGTTGTTCTATTTCGAAGAAATCTTAAGAGAAGAAAGAAGCCCTAGTTTTCTGATCTTCTGAGTCTCAAGAGCATCTTAAAGGAAGATCCAATCAAAGGACGAGAAGGAAGAAGCCACCAAGATCTGCGAATCAGGCTTTGATTCCTATCCTCTTATTATTGTTTCATTATTGTATATTTGCTCATTGGAGGAGCTGTTTATCTTGTAAAAATAAATATTGTTTGCTGGGTCAATCTGGTGATTGATTCATTTGAGGCCGTTAGCCTTGTGCAAGCATTAGCTTGAGGTGATAGGTTTTGTGCTGGTGAACCTTGAAAACCAGCTAGGTTTATTGTGCACCTAGGAAAATAACAAGTTTGAGTTGTGAGCTTGCAAAACAACTTTGCTGTAATTAGATTGATTATAGTGTGGACCTAAGAGGTACTTGGGAGTGGACGTAGGTGTAGATACACCGAACCACTATAAAATCTCCTGTGTTTGTCGTGATTGTCTCTTTATCTTCAACTCTCTATTTGTGCTTGTTCGATTTTAATTTGTGTGAATCTAAGTTTTTATTTTCGCTGGGGGTTATCTTTCAAAAGAGTTTAAATTTTTAAAAAACCCAATTCACCCCCCCTCTTGGGTTGCTATCTGGACCAACATGGTTGAGGAAACCCGGTCCCTTCCATGTGTCGACGCCGGTTCAGGCCCGGCGGCGTGCCCACCGCCTCGCCAAGCCTGAGCCTTGGCTGACAGCCCCACCGGCACCGGGGGCAGCATCCGATGGGGTGCCGGAGGAGAGAAATTGATGAGAGAGAGAGAGCGGGAGAGAGGCCGGCCACGGCGGCGGCCAGCCCTGGTCCAGCCAACAGTGGCCGGGCCGCCTCCAATTTGGCCGGCGGCGGCCCTGGCCACCGGCATAGCTCTCGGCTCTTCTATTTCAAAAGAAACATAAGAGCTGGGTGATAGAATTAATGGGCCGTTTGGGCCGTCCAGTCTTTGGGCCTTGTTGGGCCGTTTCTGGGGCTCTGTTTGAGCGGTGTTTTGGGCCATGTATCGGGCCGAGAATGGTAAAATAATTATATGGCCCGAATCAGGATTGATTCTAGTTTCTGGGAATAATTTTATTTTTCTATTTGGGTGTATACATTGAGAGATATTCGAGCCCAAAGTTGGGCCTATGAAGTGGTTTGGGTAGAGTTTAAGAATTATTTTATAATTCAGATTTTAGAAATTTAATAATGAAAAATGATACCGTAGGTTCCCAGGTGTCCAATTAGCTGAGTTATCAATTGAAATTTGCATACTGAGGTAAGTAAGTCAAGTATTATAATTTTATAAATTATTTAATTTGTAAATTGTGAACTTACAGTTAAATATAATTATGTTAATCTTGCAAAATCATGTTGTTACTATGATAATATGTAATTATGATAATGACAGTAAAACTTTATGTGTCACCGCGGTTCTCACATGACAGATTATCACATGACAGATAACAGAATCCTGGTACCAGGACCCTTCCTCTTAGGAATATTTAAGAGTGATATACAAGATGTGTGATATAGGGCCGTGAGATACATAAAGAAAAATAATGATAGTATAAACAATGTTTTGTTTACATCGCATATATTCTAGTAATTATTATTGAATTAAGTTTCAAATTATTTGATCTGATGATATGAACCTGCTGATAGCATGATAAATGAAATTTTAAAATTATATTAGGCTTACTTATTGAGTCTGAGCTCATAGAATTCTCACAATGTTTTTTCAGAGCCTCACGAATGAAGAAGGATAGTTGGGATAGAAGGAGCATCTATTAAAGAGACTTAGTTCTATTATTTTAATTTAGTTCAGATTCGCTTGTGTGTAGGGCGGTAGCCCAAGACTGATAATTATGGTTTGTAATAAATCATGGATTTGAATTTTTGCTTTATATTGATTTATGTGATGAAGTTCGAGACGCCTTGCATGCCTGCGGCGAGTTGTCACCTTAGCTCGAATTTTGGAACTGGAGCGTAACACACGGTATTAAAAATAATTTTATTCTTTCACATATTGCATGTATGTATGGCTAATCATAGCGCGATGCATGCCCCTATGCCTGTGCAAGAGGACTTTTCCCCCGGGCTATTATCCCATGACTTCTTCGTTTCAACCCACTCCCTCCCATGACTCTTATGTGCAAATGGGAGCCCAACAAAATGCCCAACAAAATGGGTTCTATGGTACCAGCGGTTGTTGGTTGGAGGAGAAAGAACAGCAGGGATCATTCCTTTTATTTTCTATTTTTTTATAAATATAAATATATGTGTTAAATCTAACCAGGGATTTGAAAGGAAAAATACATCTCATCCTAACTTACTTAGGATTGAGAAGCAAATACCAACAGATAGGTTCTTATATTCATATACATGATTATTCAACCACAAATATAAATAAGACCAAGAATGATTAAATTAAAATTTTAAACTTACATCTAAATACATTGTTGAAGCTTGTTAAACAAGATAACTATCCGCTTGTAAATAGAATAAAGGGAAACCAACCAAGAAAACCCCAACCTATACTTCAATTTAAAATTCTGATAAAAGTATAAATCATAATAAGAAAACAAGAAATAGAGTTATATATAAATTCACTTACCACATGTAGAAATTTTGTATGATACCAAAAAATAATAAAATAAAATTTTATTATCATACCCTTTTGCATCATAATTTATGCAAAAATTAGAGCATTCATCAAGAATGTCTGGTTGGATCTTTCTTCTCTTGCTTTTTTTTTTTTTTTTGTCAACTGTTGTTCTTAATAGCAAAAATCAATTACAACATATATGAAACAAAAAATTCTAGTAGACTCTTTCGTCACCGACCAATAAATATGCATTTAAACCTAAACCTAATAGAGCGTATTTTTTAATCAACATCAGGTTCATCGATCCGGTATTATTGGACACAAACACAGTAATTAATGGAAAGTTGGAAACCACGTATCGAAAATTCCCAAAAACGATGGCTGGAGCTTCCGTTCTCTCTCAATGCTTCCATGTCCGAGCAACAGTCGAAGAAGCTCCGAGCTCTTATCTTTGTGGTGGGATGTATCTCAGCTCCGAGCTCTACCCGGGTCTTTCGTTCTTTTTCCCTCGACAATATATAACTCAGGCTTTAGCAATGGTGATTGTAAGCACTACAATGTCCGCCGTATTCCTCTCCGAAAGCCATTGCTTCAGCCGTTGCTACCATTATCCATTCGTCGCAAGGAGAAACGGATACAAAAACAGGAACGATTCCGTCCCCTGTCTCAGATCCGGATCTACACCAGCCGTCCTTCCTTATCTTGAAGATCTACCAGGCCACCACCAAGCATTTCAAAACAGAGCTCCGGTTCAAGGGTTTCACGATTTTCTCCTGCCACGGCAAGATCAAGACACTGGTGATCAAATCCAGGAGATGTCACCCAGGGCAAAGAGCCTCGATCTCTTATCGTGGTCGTCCGCAAGCCCGGCTCTGGCCTGAACTCTCCTCGAGATCTTTGCGTCCATCAACATCCGAAGCTCTGCCCTCGACGAGCTTTTCTTCACCGAAACCAAGCTCTGCCCTCTACGACAAGACGGAGGCCACGTTGGAAAATATTTTTTTGTTCTTACAAAAGAAAATTTCTTTTGCTAGAAATATGTTATAAAAATTTAAATATATAAATAAAGTAAAACCAAAAGATTAGATAGATCAAATTAGGACCGAGGCGTGTTAGACACTGCTCTAAGGATCAGATTTTCGCTCTTTCGTACAGGTTGTTGGCGATTTGTCCTCAAGGTACAACGACCCGGCTCGATCCGATTCTTCTACTACGAGCACGATCGTGTGAAGGTGCAAACCCAACGATTACCTTCAGATGCCCAAAAGATCAATAAAATATATAAAAATAAAATGAGATAAAATAAATCATATAGGCTACTCCAAATTATTCTAAATTGATTCCTCGTCTCAATCTGAATCCCTGAGCCTATTTATAGGCTCGGCCCATAAAAGCTCCAACAACTCGGCCCATAATGGCCTTAAAGGCCTAATGGCCGTTAGCCCTAAATTACGTCCAAAACAGCTTACAAATTAAATTATTTGGGTCGTTTCTGAAACGTTGGTCTTCCAACGTTCACACAAATGTCTGTTGAGGCAACGGACGTCCACGCAACGGAAAGAACGTCCGCGAGCGTTTCGCTCGAGGACGTTCCCCTTTTTTTTATTTTATTATTTAAAACTTTTTCTAACAATCTCCCACAAAAAAAATAAATATTAAATAAATATTAAAAATTAATATACAAAAAATTTTAGGGCATCTTATACTGCGCAATAGGTAAGGTGTCCTATGGACTTGAACCTCACTTAATGTTGATTGTATACATCTGAAGGAATCATAGTGGATTAGACCTTGAACTAGGTCCTTTGACTCATACTTCTACTAATCACACACACAGTATGGATCAATTGGGTTTAAGCGGTCAGCGCATATTAAAGGCATTGCGCTTAGTACCTTGATTTTTCATGAGAATTCTTTAAGGTTAGCCCAAACCTTTAGTCACGGCCTAATATGACGATTCTCATATAGGTGAATCCTCCAAGGGTATTTGTGACAATACCCTGCAGATAACCTACCTTGGATCCATTAAGAGTATGACTCAACCTTACACAAATTTACTTTGTCACTTTACAAGAGCACTCATCATAGGGATGTGATGGGAAATTTTTAAAATTTGTGCTCTAACATGATCACTCAATCAGCTTCATTTCTACCACATTGAACCTCATTCATGGGATCTCCAATCACAGAGGTTGGGTATCCACTGCTGGCGACCAAATAATGGGCTTAAGCCATATTCCCCTCGATGAATCTAGGACTCCATTCCTAGATAACTCCTTGGTTAATTAATCTATCAAAATCTTCTCAGCAAATTCCAAAGAGATAATATTATTTTTGGACTAGACCTCAAATAAGAGAATCAGGCAAAGATATATTAGAATTGAATATCCAAATATAAGGTAAATATTAAGTTGGATATTCCAACAGTCATGAGATTATTTGGTAAATTATAAAAACTTTTATTAAATCTCATGTCAATATATATCAAGAGACTCAAAATAGAGCATTTATATGACATACCTTGTCACCGCATCCAAGTTCATCCATTCTTTGCCATTTGGTAACATAAAAGATTCACAATAGTAGGTAAGCAATAAGTATTTGCCCAATGCTGTCACTTTTGTCTAGCAACGAACAACACAACAAGGAGATATTAAAATGCTTTTACCACTATACCAGAAAACACTTAATCTGGAACATAAAAACTTTTGCATTTATGTAAGAATGCAAATATATATGCTAGTAGCTGCACTTAAAAGTTAAATAATAAGATGATATAAAAATATATCTATATACAAGCACGCATATATTATGTGCACAAGTGCAAGCATGTGTATTTTTCAACAAGGCTTTGTTTTCATGCTGAATGGTTAACCACCTGATTGATGACTTCACCCCTTGTCCATCTATCCAGTGAACAAAGTAATTCACTTTCTGATTAGTACTTCAGCTTTATATTGTTAGCTTTGTTAGTTACTACACCAACTTGAGGAGAGAATAAGTATACATATTACATATGTACTTGGGCACTAAGATGTGACAAGCCCCACCTGATTTGCACACGTCTGTGTACCTATATGCATACATGTATAAATGCGTATGTATTTATATACATATAATTAAACATGTGAATGTTCGGTGAATAGAAAGAAGCCTCTGACATGTTGAACAAACCATATGCACACACACCAAGATTCAAGCTTCAACTTCTAACAAGTCAGAAGATAAATGAAGCTCAACAGTGTCTAACATTTAGAATAAGACAACAATGTCATATGTTATTATTTTTGTTATGTCTTATTTATCAGTTTAGTATATTTTATGCTCACCATATATGGCCCGAGACATATCAAAATCTATTAAAATCTGATACTACAAATGAAGCAGATAAACCAAATAATGATTGTTTGTACTAAAATAATTGCATAGCAAATTGCAGAGATAGCTGGACAGTCACTTTTATTATAGGCTAAGTACATGACCATGATTGCCAAATCTATTTAATAACCAAGATTTGTTACACCAATTTCTGTCCATGTATATGCATGAGCACTTAACAGTCTGATGGTGAAGATAAACTGAGTATTCATTTTATCATATATTTAACAAAAATTAGTAAGGAAGAAGAAAAATGACGTGTATCAACTAACTCTTTTAAAGCAACATAGCACAACAATCCCTTCCAATGGTAAAAAGATCAACTTATGAAATATAATTTAAAGCATTACAGCAATGTTAATATTTTGCCCAAGGAAAATAATAAGTATTCAAGCCATAATCTTTTCCCCTTAAATCTTGGGCCCAATGGATGATCATAATTTAGCATAGCAACATTTGCACCATTAATGCACATGCATTTCAGAGTGGCATGAAAAATTTATATGTTGAGCAAATGCAAAACAGAATAAGAAGATGGAATTGAAAATCTAGCAATATCTAGAAAAGAAGGAAAATCTGATTCTTAGATGTTGGAAAATATTTTTGATCTTACAAAAAGTCCCTTTCTAAAATTACTAGAAATATGTTATAGAAATTTAAATATACAAATAAAGTAAAACCAAAAGATTAGATGGATCAAACCAGGATCGAGGCGTGTTAGACACTGCCCTAAGGATCAGATTTTTGCCCATTCGTGCAGGTTGTTGGCGATCTGTCCCTAAGGTACAATGATCCGGTTCGACCCGATCCTCCTACTACGAGCACGATCGTGTGGAGGTGCAAACCCAACAATTACCTTCAAATGTCCAAAAGATCAATAAAATATATAAAAATAAAATGAGATAAAACAAATCATATAGGCTACTCCAAATTATTCTAAATTGATTCCTCGCCTCAATCTGAATCCCTGAGTCCTACTTATAGACTCGGCCCATAAAGCTCCAACGATTCGATCCATAATGACCTTAAAGGTCTAATAACTATTAATCTAAAATAATTTATAAATTAAATTATTTGAATCATTTTTAAAATATTGATCTTTCAACGTTCACACAAATATCCGTCAACGAACGTCCACGCAACGGACTTTTTGTAACAGCCATCGCCAACGTTCGCCCGAAAAGTCATGGGCCAGGTCGTCCTCGACCTCGGCTGGCGCCGCTTGGACCATATCCCTCTCAAGAACCCCGTCCCTCCGATGATCAGGATCTTGATTTTCTCCCGCGCCATCTGTACCGTCGGATAATTGAGAGAAAAAGGTATGGCATTGCTCCGCCGGAACAAGCGGAACAAGGAAACGCGTCGAGGGTGGAGCGATCGGTGGTGTCGGGATCAGCACGGTTTTCTAGGTGCCGAGCCAGGTCAACATTGCACTGTCTACTCGAGCTGATTTTTAAATGGGTGCCGTTTAACATTTAGATCGTAACCCTTAAGGGTTCTCAAAATTAGCTTTGATGATAATATTCATGGCAAACTTGTTGGATCGATCTTTATCATCCATAGGCCTTAGAATGATATACTTGGTAGCGGATAAATTTGGTACCCTCAACTCATCTATCTCTATGACCAAGCTTTATGAGGTCTGGGCAGGTATTACTTATGCTTCTAAATTTCTTCATGCCCATAGATTAGTTATCGAGGGCAATTCTTTGATGGTCATTAGGTGGTTACGGAAGGAGAATGTTTTCGCAGCCCCCATCAATCCGATTCTTCGAAACACCTGGTCCATTCTACAGGAAGTTGATTCAGTCCATATATGTCATATTTTTCGTAAAGCCAACTCGGCAGCTGACTTGGTTGCGGCTTCAATAGCTCAGCACACTGGCCATTGGCTATGAAGGCTGGGAGACCCATGTCCTCCTGTTTTGATGCAAATTTTGTATTCTGATGTATCTGGGCTAATTCACACAAGACTAGTGTGATTGCTCGTGTGTACAAAAAAAAAAAAAAAAAAAAACATTTAGATTGTAAGTCAGTAGGTTCGATAGAATAAATCAATTTGACTGAATAATATTATAATTAATTTTTAATTTAATAATATAAAATAATAAAATATAAATATAATTTAAATAAAAAATTATAAAAATTTAAAAATCAAATTGAATCGGTTCGAAATTCAATCGGCTTAATGAGTTTTTTTAATTTTTTATCGGACAATATAAAAGTTAACTTTAATAATAAAATCGGATTAGACTGATGATCGATTTTCAATTGGATCGACTGATCCGGTTTAATTTTTAAAACACTAATTTTATCTATTTAGTACGAAAATCAAGCATTTTACATAAATAGTGTTAAAATTAAAAACATCATTTTGAAATAGCATTTTTAACATCCTATGTGGTGCAACATCAGCGAATATAAAATCTCATTTGAAATGGTACTTTCAAAAGCGTCATTTCAAATAGCATTTTGGGGGTTAAAAACGTTGTTTCAAATGACATTTTTAACTTTAACATCATTTACATAAAATGTTTAGGTTTCATATTAAATCTTTAAAATTGATGTCAAATTGACACCGATTTAAAAACAGCTCCTCTCTACTCCACTTACTTATTTGACACCAGTTTAAAAAATAGCTTATATGCTCCGCTTACTTTTATAGTTTTTCTCCTCGAAGGTAAAAGATTTCACTCAGTTGCTCTGCTCGGATAAGTTGGCTCACCTACAGGCTACAGCCATACGCTTCGAACAGCAGTTGGGGTGCCCTTTGGGGGATTCGGCGTATCAAAGTTGAAGATGGAACGCCATAGCTAACCATATTTCGGCGATGTGAAGACCACCAACATTCTCTTGGATGAAAATTTTGCTGCTAAGGTCTCAGATTTTTGGTCTTTCAAAGGCTGATCCAGCTTTTGATCAGACATGCGAGAACTGCAATCCAAGATAGCTTTGATGCGTTGACTCTCGGTAAGAAATGAATAGCCCCCATCCAGGTAAGAAATGAAGAATTTAAAAAAAAATTATAACTTCGGATCCTTTCTTATCAATTAATTTAAAATTTTAATTCTTTATGTAGAAAGTAAGAACATATTATATTATTTATTATAATTAATAGCTTCACTTATTGATCATTTTACAGTTTTTTGAACGCTTGCGTATTTGCTACAAGCATGAGTGAGGCTTGCGAATGTTTGTGCATTTCGCTGGCGAACGCTGGCATGTTCGCTGCAAGCATGAGATTTTTTTTTTTTTTTGAATATAGGCGGGCGATCATACGATACAGGTATGAGTTAGTCCATAATGATCATAATACAATATTTGTTATAGAACAAAAGAGCAGTGATCATTCTACCTTCATCTCCAAAAGCCTAAATGATGAGCCACTAACGATGCCACCCAATCGACCACCGAATTAGCTTCATGATAGGTATGACGAATCTGAACTCCATGGTCCTTCCTCAAAATAGTCCATATATCCTGTAAGAATGAATAGATAGGGGCTTGGGAGCCATTATTCCTTCACAGCCATAGTCATAGAGTTAGCATGAGAGTTATTTGAATTTAGCTTAATAATAAGATTCAATGTTGTAGGCAATCAAAATCAAAATCTATTTTTCTATTTACTCGACCCCCCAAACTTTTTAAGATCCTATTGAAAAGAAAGACTGAGACTTAGAAAACCCTCTTAAAAAAAAAAAAGAGCTCCTTCATCTTTTTTTTTTCTTTATTATTACTTTTTATTATTTTATTTTTATTATTTCTAACTTTATATTTAGGCATGTGGTTGCACCTCCATGTGATTAAAATTAACTTTTATATTAAAATTAACTTTTATATGATCCAATAAAATAAAAAAAAATCGGTTGAATCGATCGGGTTTCAATCGGTCCAATCCGATTTTTAGATTTTTTTTAAAAAAATTATTTAAATTTTATTTAAATTTTATTATTTTATGTTATTAAATTAAAATTTAATTATAATATTATTCGGTCCGATTAAATCAATTTATTCGATCGAATCGATTGACCGGTCATCCAAATGTTAAGCCGATTCATTGTCTGATTCAATTTTCAAACATTTACGCAAACCGTTCCATTCTTTGCACATGGAAGCGATCGAAGAAATTTTTTCTCCACAGCGTTCACTTGACTGAAGGTTGCGACAGTCGTGAGCTGTAGTCCGCTCCCATCTTCTATGGCATAACATGTAGCGTACGTGACCGAACGATTTTATGCTTGACTGACTTCAGTCTTTGTTCTTAGAAAAAAACGATAAAAAGTAGGATATATCTAAGAAATGGTGAATATACATTTCAAACTCTTCGAGAACTCTAGATTAGAAGGAAAGCTTTTGTTGTGCGTAAGGAGGGGCTGCCTTTTTTAACCCCCTCCCTCCATTGGGGGAGTTTTCAAGTTGCGATTCAACGTGTAGATAGGTCTCATTCTATCACATGTTGTCAGATCGTTATTCACCAATCATCCTCATTGATCTTTTTTTAAATTTTTTAAATTGAAAGATATTTTTTTATTTTTAAAAAATAGATATGTATTTGAGATTTTTATGGAGAAGAAAATCATAAAATAGAAGAGACAGAATAAGAGAGATAAAAATGAAAATTGATCTCCATGCATAAACATGCTCCTACCATCTCCTTAGTATTAGTGGAACATTAGGGATGGTTAAGCACTTTGATGCCTTTGGATTTGATAAACGGGTGGGATTTGTTTCAAGAGATGATGCATAGATGACTGTTTTTGGTTTGGTTTGAACCTATTTTTTTTTTAAATCTCTTTATTTAGTTTCAACTTAAAAATTAATAAAATCAAAATGGTTTATTCAATTTCAATTAAAACTTTAACAAAATCAACAAACACTAGACCAAACCTTGTATATAAATTATATGGTTTACTGTTAATTTGAGCCCATATCTATTGTTGTTGTCTTTCTCAAAATAAATCTTTCATTTGTTAAGGATTGAATATTATTATTGAGGAGAATCCACTTTGCTCACTTTTCCTTGAAAAATAAAGCCTTTTATTTGCAATACAATTTAAATTGAGGTATTATAGAAATGCGTAAATAATTGAATTGTGTGAGAAATATATATTTTTTATTATGAATAACTAGACTGTCATTTGACTGCTACATAAAATTGTTATAAAAACTGTATCCTCTAGGTTATTATTGACATCATTATCGATACTGCTAAACTCCATGTATCCTCTAGGTTCAATTTGTTTATTGTAATTCAAAGAGTTGCACTTGATAGAATCCAATCCAGCTTATTGTTTCATGTATGTTTGAATGATGCATTGGTGTGTATCTCATAGAACAGAAACTAATTATTCCAACGTCTATCCATCTATCTCCAAGCTTCTATCTATGCAAATCACAATGACCGGCGACCCAAGCAACCAACTTCTGAACTCTCGTTCTTTCCACATGAAAGGGATAGAATAATATTTTCTTTTCCACAGCACATGCATGACTAAAAGCTAGCAACAATTGTGAGCCAGAATCCACACCCATCTTCTACGCCCAAACGTTTCCACCAAGGATAAAGCCTAGTTTGCATCATGACTGAATGACACTATGATCAATAGCGTGGACTCGGCCAAAGTAGGATCATGACTGAATGATACTATGATTGATTGGTCCTTTCATTAGTTGCATGGAATCAGCCAAAGTTTCCTTCTTTTCTCCATTGACAGACTTCAGTCTGAATTAAGCCAGATCATTGTGCCTTTAGGATAAATCATCTATAACTTACATGAAAAAATAAAAACTAGTTCTTAGGGTTGTGATTAATACTCTTTAGTTCACGCATGATTCTTAAATTTTTTGTTTCAAATTTTTATATTTAAATTTTAGTCTATTATAATTTAAATTTTTAATAATTTCTAAGCAACTTAATTCCAATAGCTAAGGACTAGGATCCTTCTCTAGAATTTACTACAAATATTTTTAAATATTTTTAGTTATTATTATAAATTAATTAATAGAGAGAAGAAAATTTTCTTTTTTTTTTGGAAAAAAAGAATTAATAGTTTTTGTTTTCTTTATAATAATAATAGTAGTAGTAGTGGTATACATATTTTAAAAATCTATTTTCAAAGTAAAAAAATCACTGCTTGGGAATCCATGCAAAACTAGTTAGTTTAGAAAAAAAGTAGCTTTGAATTTATTAAAAAAATTGGTCTATAAAATCTGTTTAGAAAAGGAGAGATTTTTACTGCTTTGAAATCTATGCAGAAGTCTTAGAATTTTTTTAAAAAATAAAAAAAGATTTTAGTATTATAGAAAAATTAAAATAAAATATTTCTAAAAATCTAAAAATTTGGTGCTCTCAAAACTATGCAAAAAATTGTATTTTATTTGAAATTTAAACTTTTTGTTGCTTTAAAATTTATGCAAACTCTTAAAATCAAAACTTTAAGCTAAAAATTATTTTTCCAAGCTTTGATTTTTGTCGTTATTAGAAAACAAGCACAAATGAAAAGTTTTGAATTTATTTATTGCTTTAATATCCATATAAAGTTAAATTTCAAATTCAAAATTTAAAAATCTAGAAAATTTTGAATTTTGAAAATGCAATATTTGAAATTCAAATTCAAATTTAAATTAGTTAAGTTAATTTTGTTTAGTGGTACTGTTAGCCCAATTATTGATTTTGATGATTAACAAAAGCCATAAGTATATTCATTATGTTTCTGACAAATTTAAGAAGTGTTTCAGGGATTAAGAATGTTTAATTATTCAAATGATACAAAAAATTAATTTTGAATTAAGTTTTAAATAGAAAATATTTAAGTTCAGAAGTCGACACCCATAGTGTCTGGAGCCGACACGAGGGCATATCAGAACAATTCTAAGTTTTTGGCACGATTTAGAGTCGACCCCTGAAACTCTAGAGCCGACTCTAACCTGAGATATAGAGAAGTGCTTTCTGCGTCAGTTTTTAGAGCCGACACCTGGAGTTCGGGAGCCGACACCTGAAATCTCTGGAGCCGACTCTAACCTGAGAACAGAAAACGTATTTTTAAGACATCATTAGAGTCGACACCCTCAGATATTAGAGCCAACACCTGAATGCTTCGAGCCGACACATTACTTTTTCGGAGCCAA
Organism: Calamus simplicifolius; assembly: GCA_900491605.1. Lineage (NCBI taxonomy): Eukaryota > Viridiplantae > Streptophyta > Magnoliopsida > Arecales > Arecaceae > Calamus > Calamus simplicifolius. Next base: position 169,064 of record UESW01004992.1, on the reverse strand, counting down.
CTCCCTAATGAACTTTTTATTACCATTTTTGGAAACCGAGTTAGAGCCGACACATGCAAAGTTGGAGCCGACTCCAACATGTTAAGAATGAATTTTTAAATTGTTAGAACAGACTCTAACAGTAATATTTTTCCACCTAATCTCTAACGACTATATTTCTTTCCGTGTAGAAGCAATCCAAGTACCTTGTAACAGCTATTTTCTCACCTAATCTTGATTAAGAAATCTATAAAAGAGGGCATCCGTCCGTTTGAAAGGAGAGAGAAGAAAAATCAAGAGAAAATCAAAAAATCAAGTGAAAAAGAGAGAGAAATTTTCAAAGATAAATCTCTGTGTCCACGCCTATTATCTAAAGAGAGATTCAAAAGAAATCAAAAGCCTTCAAAGATCAATTTCGAAGGATTTTCAAAGGAAAAAAGAAGAAGCTCAAAAGCCCATTTTTCTTCAACTTCTCTACAACAAATTTCTGTGAAGAATCAGAGCTGAAGCTTGATTCAACCATTAAAAGAGAAGAGGAAAAGAAGAAAAGCTCACATTCAAATCGCTTCAAACATGCTTTCTAATCCTTGTTCATTTAAATCATTTGAGGAGCTATTTTGTATTGAAAACTTAATTTCTAAATTATTGTTTGCTAATTCAATCAAGGGGATTGAATTAGTGGAGGTAGTTTACCTTGGGACAAGCTAAGGTTAGCTTGGGTTTGGGTTGTGTGCTGGTGATCCCGAAAAAATCGGTTGGGTTCGTTGTGATCTCGGGTAAAACAACAAGTTGAAGTTGTGAGCTTGTAAAACAACTCGACTATAATCGGTGGGATTATAGTGTGGACCTAAGTGTTGCTTGGGAGTGGACATAGGTGTTGGATACACTGAACCATTATAAAATCTTTGTGTTTGTCGTGCACTTATATCTCTCTCTATCTTCTTTATTTGTGCTTAGATTTTATTAATTTAGTTTACTTGAGCACTTTCATAACAATCAAATTATTTTCAAAGAGTTAAATTTTTAAAGAACCCAATTCACCCCTCCCCCCCCTCTTGGGTTGCTATATGGGCCAACAATTGGTATCAGAGCTTGTGCTCATTTTTATTTGATCTAACAATCAAGAGCTAAAGATCCAAATGGCAATACAAGCTGGATCATCTTTTTCAGAAGGTCAATCCACTAATCGACCTCCTTTATTTAATGGTACAATTATGGTTATTGGAAAGCTAGAATTAAAAATTTTATTCAAGCACTTGACTATGACCTATGGGGCATCATAGTAAATGATCCTCACGCACCTACAATAAGAGTAGATAACATGGTGATTCCTAAGCCGGAAACGGAATGGGATGAACATGATAAGAAGTTGGCTCAGCTCAATGCTAAAGCCATGAATGTTTTATACTGTTCTTTAGATGCTAATGAGTTTAATCGCATTTCTACTTATATTTTCGCAAAAGAAATTTGTGATAGATTAGAAGTTACCCATGAGGGTACTAATCAAGTTAAAGAATCTAAAATTAATATTTTAGTGCATAAATATGAATGTTTAGAATTGAACAAACTGAATCGATAACTTGCATGTATACTAGATTCACTGATATTGTGAATGACTTGAAGAGTCTTGGCAAGACTTATACTAATTCTGAATTGGTGCGTAAAATTCTTAGGTCTCTTCCAAGATCATGGAAAGCCAAGGTGACTGCAATTCAAGAAGCCAAAGACTTGAATGCTCTACCTTTGGAGGAACTACTTGGATCCTTGATGACTTATAAGCTGACAATGAAGCAACATCAAGATGCATATATCAAAAAGAAGAGAATTATAGCTCTTAAGGCTGCAAAATTGAAGAAAGCAGCAGTGATGATGATGATGATGAAACAGCTCTCCTTGCAAGAAAATTTAAGAAATTTATGCAAAGAATGAGACCCTTCCATAAGAAAAAGTATGAAACAAAAATGAAAGGAGAAAGGAAGAAAGAAAAGGACAAAGAAAAAGAAAAAGAACCCTTGACATGTTATGAGTGTAAGAAGCCGGGGCATTTCAGATATGAGTGTCCTCAATTAAAGAAGGGTTATAAGAAGAAGAAGAAGGCATATGTAGCAACATGGAGTGATAGCGAAGAATCCTCTTCTGAGGAGGAACAAAAAGAAGTTGCAAACATTTGCTTTATGGCAAACGACGATGAGGTAAGTTCTGAAACTCATGATTTTATATTTGATGAACTATATGAGGCATTTAATGAGTTAGTTAGTGACTTTAAAATTTTAAAAAAGAAAAATAAATCTTTGAAAAATAAAAATTTAAATCTTCTTAAAGAGAAAAATGAATTAACTCTTGAAATTAAAGATTTAAAAGCTGAAAAGGAAGGTTTTCTAAAAGAAAAAGAATCAATTTCTAATAAAAATATTAATTTAAAGAAATAAGTTGATAAGTATAAAATAATTGTTGATAAATTTACATATAGCTCAAAAAAATTAAATTTACTTTTAAGTAATCAAAGAGTAGTTTTTGATAAAGCCGGATTAGGTTATAGGCCTCATATGAATAAAAATTTGTAAACAATTTCTTTATTAAAAAGACAACCAAAAATGATGTTTCATATTATCATTGCAACAAGAAAGGACATAAATCTTATGAATGCAATTTTAGAAAAACTAATAAGAATTTAAATATTAAAGGCAAGAAAATATGGGTTCCAAAAAGAATAATTTTTATTGCTACTAACTATGAAGGACCCTAGAAAGCTTGGGTACCTAAACATAAGATTTGATTATCTTGCAGGAGTGTCTTGTGGCCAAAGGATCAAAATGAAAGTGGTATCTTGATAGTGACTGCTTAAGGCATATGACGGGTGACAAGGATCAATTCGTCACCCTTAAAGATAAAAGAGAAGGAGTTGTTACTTTTGGAGACAATGACAAAGGTCAAATTATGGGCCTTGGTAAAATTTAAATAACTCCATCCACTTTTATTGAGAATATTTTTTATGTTGATGGTTTAAAGCATAATTTAATTAGCATTAGCCAATTGTGTGATAAAGGTTTCAAAGTTTCATTTGAAGCTTCTATCTGTACTGTTTCTAATCCCATTAATAATAGCATATTGTATTTATTGGAAATAGAAATGACAATGTATACTTAATTGATTTAGACAATGTCTACTAGTAATCATTGCTTAATTACTGATAATGCTAATGTAAATGAGATTGGATGGCTATGGCATCGTAGATTAGGTCATGCAAGCACACACCTAATTTCAAAATTAATTAGAATGGATTTAGTTAAAGGACTCCCAAAACTAGATTTTGAAAATAACAGAATTTGTGATGCATGTCAATTTGGAAAACAAACTAGAAATTCTTTCAAATCTAAAAATATTGTTTTCACTTCTAGGCCACTTGAACTACTTCACATGGACCTTTTTGACCTACTAGAACCACTAGTCTAGGAGGAAAGAAATATGGTCTTGTGATAGTAGATAATTAATTTTAGATTCACTTGGGTATTATTTTTGGCTCACAAGGATTAGACTTTCTCGATATTTCTGAAATTCTTCAAGAAAGTCACAAATGAGAAAAACACTACCATAGTGTTTCTTAGAAGTAATCATGGTACAGAATTTGAAAATCATCTATTTAAAAATTTTTGCATTGAAAATAACATTCATCGTAATTTTTCTGCACCTAGGACACCCCAACAAAATAGAGTCATAGAAAGAAAGAATAGGACTTTAGAAGACATGGCCCATACCATGCTATGTGAAAGCCAACTTCTAAAATACTTTTAGGCGGAAGCTATAAACACGGCATGTTACATCCTAAACAGAGCCCTAATTAGACCAATCCTTAAAAAGACTCCCTATAAATTATGGCATAATAGGAAACCAAACATTAGCTATTTTCATGCATTTGGTTGTAAATGTTTCATTCATAATAATGGTAAAGATAATCTTGGGAAGTTTGATGCAAAATCTGATGAAGGTATATTCTTAGGATATTCAACATCTAGTAAAGCATATAGAGTATTTAACAAGACAAACTTAATTGTAGAAGAATCTATTCATGTAGTTTTTGATCAGTCTTTAGCGTCAAGTTCAGAAAAGATTGATGATGAGGAAGATATAAATTTGCTTGAGAGAGATATTGAAAAATTAGATATAGATGTATCTTCAGACTATGAACAAGAAGCTAAAGATGATAATTCTCCTAGAGTTGATGTTATTGATACTAATCATAATGAGGTAGATCTTCCTAGAGATTGAAGATATGCCTATAGTCATTCAAAGGAATTGATTATAGGTGATCCATCTCAAGGTGTAAGAACTAGATCATCAATGAGAAATATCAATAATCATCTTGCATTTGTATCTCAAATTGAACCTAAAACTATTGAAGAAACTAAAAAAGATATTAATTGGATGCTAGCTATGCAAGAGAAATTAAATCAATTTACTAGGAATAATGTATAGACCCTTGTAGATAGACCTAAAGGTCATTCGGTTATAGGATCTAAATAGGTATTTAGAAATAAATTAGATGAAAATGACATAGTAATTAGAAATAAAGCTAGACTTGTTGCAAAGGATATAATCAAGAGGAAGGAATTGATTTTGATGAAACTTTTGCACCTGTAACTAGATTAGAAGCAATTAGACTATTACTTGCATTTGTATGTCATATGAACATTAATTTATTTCAAATGGATGTTAAAAGTGCATTTTTAAATGGATTTATAAATGAGGAAGTTTTTGTTGAATAACCACCAGGTTTTGAAGATCATGAATTTTTAAATCATGTTTTTAAATTACACAAAGCACTTTATGGTTTAAAACAAGCACCTAGAGCTTGGTATGATAGGTTAAGCAAATTTCTAATTGAAAATAATTTTTCTAGAGGAAATGTTGATAAAACCTTATTTTTGAAAAGAAAAGATAAAGATTTATTGGTAGTATAAATATATGTAGATGATATTGTATTCGGTGCTACTAACAATCTTTTGTGTTAAGAATTTGCTAAGTTAATGCAGGGTGAATTCGAGATGAATATGATGGGAGAACTCAATTTCTTCCTAGGACTACAAATCAAACAAAATAAAGAGGGGATTTTCATCAACCAAACAAAGTACACAAAGGAAATTCTCAAGAAGTTTGGAATGGAATCAATCAAACCCCTTGGAACACCTATGAGTCCTTAATGCAAATTAGATAAAGATGAAGACGGTAAGCCTGTTAATCAAAAGCATTATAGAGGTATGATCGGATCTCTACTTTACTTAACAGCAAGTAGATAGATATTATGTTTGTTGTTTGTCTATTTGCTAGATATCAGTCTGAACCTAAAGAATATCACTTAATTGCTATAAAAGAATACTTAGATATTTAAGTGGAACTAAAAATGTAGGATTATGGTATTCTAGAGACTCAACACTAAATTTAATTGCTTATTCTGATTCTGATTATGCTGGTTGTAAATTGGATAGAAAGAGTACAAGTGGTGTATGTCAATTTTTAGGAAGTAACTTAATCTCGTGGTTTAGCAAAAAGCAAAATTCGGTTGCATTATCAACTGCTGAAGCTGAATATGTTGCAGCTGAAAGTTGCTGTGCTCAAATTCTTTGGATTAAGTGAAAACTTGAAGATTATGGCATAACACTTGATAAAACTCCTATTAGATATGATAACACTAGTGCAATAAACTTAACTAAAAATCCAATTCAACACTCAAGAAGTAAACATATTGAAATTAGATATTATTTTATTAGAGAACATGTAGCTAATAATGACATTTGTCTTGATTATGTTTGTACTGAGGAACAATTAGTTGACATATTTATAAAACCCCTTAGTAAAGAGAGATTTTGTTATCTTAGAGGAGAGTTAGGGATTTGTGACCCATTGGAATGATTTTGAAACCCCTAAGAATGACTATCTAGAATTCAATCAATTTCTTGAAAATTCTTTCATAATTCTAAGGAGAATTCATTTAGATATTTGAACTATTTGATTCACCACATTCCAAAGAACTTTATCCTATTTATTGATTATTCTTTTGACAATTTTCAGATCCTTGAAACTTTTTTTTTTTCTGAAACTGTTGTGGAGTCGACACCCTAGTCAGTGGAGTCGACACCTCTTCTATGTCGCTCTCGGTCTGAGACCTTGGAGCCGACACCCGCCTTAGCGGAGCCGACTCCATTCGGGCGCTAACTATATTAGTGACTTTGCGAGAGCCGATACCCGATTTTGCGGGAGCCAACACCTTGTGGTCCCAGGTTGACTATTTTAGGGCCGAGTCAACACCTTTTCATCCCCATTCATTTCTAATCTCTTTCAATCTCTCTCCAAAGCCTCTCCAAGCCTCCCTAAACTTAGAATCTCTCAAATCCACCATTCCCTAGGATTCTATGGCACCAAAGCGAAGAGGATCGATCTTTGGAGCTCCCATGGCGACAAGGAAGAGGACAGTGAGGTGTCTTGCCCATCAGCCCTCGCCTAGCTCGGATTCCACTTCTTCGTCCTCAACGCCCAGTGCTGTACCAGGTCCTTGTTCTCCTCATGTTGATGTTTTAGCGGGAAGAGTGATTACCATGGGAAGGAAGGTTGATTTCAGATTTTTTGATGATGAGTGATTTTTTATTGGGAAGCAAATCAAGGACATGGGTTGGGAGAAGGTTTGTTCTCTAGACATTCCTACCTACCCTTCTTTGGTCAAGTATTTCTATTTGAACCTTTCTAGAGGAGATGGCAGACTTATCAGTTTTGTTAGAGGAACTAGGGTTCATCTTACCTTAGAAATTTTGGGAAGATTGTTAGATAGACCTGTCTCTGGAATGATTGCTAATGCCCATAGTGATAGACGAGTGGCATTATCTAGAATGCTTGGCAGAGATGTAGCAGAATTTGAAGAAGTTAGGGTTAATCAGTTGCCCTTGGAGCTTAGGCTGTTATACAACATCTGCGGAAGGATTTTGTTTCCTAAGACCGGTCGTTTCGAGTATGTTTCTGAGAGGGACATACTAGTGATGGACTCTGTTGTGACCGGCCAGCCTATTAACCTTCTGGGTATGATGATTTGGTATATGGTCGAGGCTGGAGGCAAGAAGAGATCTATCCTTCCATACGACATGATTTTGACCATGGTTTTCCAAAGCCAAGGAGTTAGCATATTAGATAATGAGCCCTTGAAAAGCTTAAGACACACTGATTACTATAACAAAGCCACATTGCACCGGATGGGATTCATTAAAATTAATGGAAACTGGGAGAGGAAAGGAAGCATGGATGATAGGGCAGTAAAGATGGATACTGGAGCCCACGGCACTTCGGAGGCAGAACCCTCAGTGAGGCATATGTCACCTGGCCCCAGCTATCCAACACCTTCTGCTCCTACACTTGCTCCTTCAGCTTCTGTTCAGTCCTCTGCTGGTTTTTTTAAGATTCAGATGGAGCAGTTGAGATCTTTATTTTTGGATCATGAAGCTAAAATGAAGAGTAAGCTAGATAGTAGTCTTATGAGCTTAAGGGAGATGTTCTATTCTTTGGAAGATAGAGTAAGCAAGATTGAATCATCCTTTGGATCTTCTTCAGAAGCCTTGAAGACTGATCTTATACATATATTTGAGAAGATCAAGGACATAGGAGGAGATTCTGATACTTACTCAAAGTACAATGCTGAATTACAAGAGAAAATTACAGTTGCATCTGCATTTATTGACAGAAAATTAAATGAATTTATTAAGATCCAAAGTGAAGGAATGGGAAAGATCCTAGAAGAGCTCAAAAGACTTCTTAGATTTTGATTAGCTTTTGATGTTTGATTTACATTTTGATGTACTTAGTCTTTGAAGTTTAGTTTGTATTTTAACTTTTTGAATGAGGTAATGAAGTACTTTGATGCTTAGAATGATGTAATGAAGTATTGAACTTTATGAAAGATGTAATGAAGTTTCAGTATTAAATGAATATAATATTTGAATTTTGATGATTGACTTGGACTTTGCTTTGAACTTTGAATTTGATTCCTATGATTGATGTTAATTTAAGTCTTAATGATCCTTCTAATCCTTTTTGTTGATTACAAAAAAGGGGTAGAGAAGATAATTGTATATGCATTGAATGAACTTATTGAATGAATTTGATTAATTGGTATCAAGCATTGAATGGACTTATTGAATGAATCTGATTAATTGGTATCAAGCATTGAATGAACTTATTGCATAAGTTTTAATGATAAGGGGAGAGAAGATGTTAATTTGAGTATCATAGGGGGGCTACCTCATTAAGGGGGAGCTTAACTATGAGAGCTTATCTTTGCTTTGAAACTTTCATTGATTAATCATGCATATACTTAATGTTTTTGTCATCATCAAAAAGGGGGAGATTGTTGACCCAATTATTGATTTTGATGATTAACAAAAACCATGAGTATATTCATTGTGTTTCTGATAAATTTGAGAAGTATTTTAGGGATTAAGAATGTTTAATTATTCAAATGATACACAAAATTAGTTTTGAATTAAGTTTTAAATAAAAAATATTTAAGTTCAAAACTTGGAGTCGACACCCATAGTGTCCGAAGCCGACACCAAGGCGTATTTGAACAATTCTAAGTTTTCAGCACGGTTTGGAGTCGACCCCTGAAACTCTGGAGCCGACTCTAACCTGAGATAAAGAGAAGTGCTTTCTGCGTCAGTTTTTGGAGCCGACACCTGGAGCTCGGGAGTCGACACCTGAAATCTCTGGAGCTGACTCTAACCTGAGAATAGAGACCATATTTTTAAGGCATCATTAGAGTCGACACCCTCAGATATTGGAGCCAACACCTGAATGCGCCGAGCCGACAATCACTTTTTTGGAGCCGACTCTCCAACGAACTTTTTATTACCATTTTTAGAAACCCTAGTTGGAGGCGGCACACGCAAAGTTGGAGCCAACTCCAACGTGTCAGGAATGAATTTTTAAACTATCAGAACGAACTCTAACAATAATATTTTTCCATCTAATCTCTAACGGCTATATTTCTTTACGTGTAGAATCAATCCAAGTACCTTGTAACGGCTATTTTCTCACCTAATCTTGGATTAAGAAATCTATAAAAGAGGGCATCCGTTTGAAAGGAGAGAGAAGAAAAATCAAGAGAAAATCAGAAAAATCAAGTGAAAAAGAGAGAGAAATTTTCAAAGAGAAATTTCTGTGTCCACGCATCTGAAGAGAGATTCAAAAGAAATCAAAAGCCTTCAAAGATCAATTTCGGAGGATTTTCAAAGGAGAAAAGAAGAAGCTCAAAAGCTCCTTTTTCTTCAACTTCTCTACAACAAATTTCTTTGAAGAATCAGAGTTGAAGCTTGATTCAACCATTCAAAAGAGAAGAGGAAAAGAAGAAAAGAAGAAAAGCTCATATTCAAATCGCTTCAAACAGGCTTTTCTAATCCTTGTTCATTTAAATTACATATTTGCTCATTTGAGGAGCTGTTTTGTATTGAAAACTTTATTTCTAAATTATTGTTTGCTAATTCAATCAGGGGGATTGAATTAGTGGAGGTAGTTTACCTTAGGATAAGCTAAGGTTAGCTTGGGTTTGGGTTGTGTGCTGGTGAGCCCGGAAAAACCGGTTGGGTTCATTGTGATCCTGGGTATAACAACAAGTTGGAGTTGTGAGCTTGTAAAACAACTCGACTGTAATCGGTGGGATTATAGTGTGGACCAAAGTGTTGCTTGGTAGTGGATGTAGGTGTTGGATACATTGGTTGGGTTCATTGTGATCCCGGGTATAACAACAAGTTAGAGTTGTGAGCTTGTAAAACAACTCGACTGTAATCGGTGGGATTATAGTGTGGACCAAAGTGTTGCTTGGTAGTGGATGTAGGTGTTGGATACACCGAACCACTATAAAATTTTTGTGTTTGTCGTGCACTTATCTCTCTCTATCTTCTTTATTTGTGCTTAGATTTTATTAATTTAGTTTACTTGAGCACTTTCATATCAATCAAATTATTTTCAAAGAGTTAAATTTTTTAAAGAACCCAATTCATCCCCCCTCTTGGGTTGCCATCTGGGCCAACAGGTACTTTATTTGTTGCAAGTAGCTTCTAAATTTAAATTATTGAATTTAAATTTTAAATTCAAAATCTAGAAATTATTTGAACTACTAACTTAAAAGCTTAACCTACAAAGTTTAACTTTTAAATTTGTGTCATGCAAAACCAATTAAGCAACCAACACTCTGATAAAATAGGTTCTGATAACCTTAATACAATCAAACCTAAAAATTTGATAAGTTTTAGAAGGTGGCAAAGCCAAGTGAAATATTGGCTTACTACCTTAGGATATTTTTTGCCATATAATTTTTAAATTCTAAATCCAATTCTTAATTAAATTCCTCTAATCCGTTTGAGACTTATTTCTCCTCAATATTGAAAACCTTCAAGAGATAAATTATCATTGTAGATATAAAATTTTAATTGCCCTTTCAACTAACCTTCATAATGTTTACCTTTTCCATCAAAACTACTAAGAAACTATGCGATGCCCTTGAGGTTTAGTATGGGATGGATAATGCTGATTTAAACTAATTTGTCATCTTAAAATTTTGAAAGTATAATAGTGGATTCCAAATCCATTAGTATTCAAATTCATGAAATCTAAGATCTTCTTATAAAGGCTAAATTGACTGATTGTAGATTTTCTAAAAGAAATAAGGTCTAAGTCTTAGCTGATGCTCTTTTATCTTCTTGGTCAACTTTTCTGTGAGAGCTAGGTCATAAGTAAGGTAACTTGACCCTAATAGAAGTGATTAACTCTATCAGAATTAAGGAATAACACAGCTTAACTCAAGCAAAAGTTTGATTTTGGACCCAAGATCAACCAGATTGCGTTAAGTTCAATCCCAAATCAATTCAAACTTAAGGAAAAAAATTAAGAAATTTTTCTTTTTAATATAGACACAACCAATCATTCAAACCTTCTCAAAACTAACTAAGCTAGAACCAACCAAACCAGAAGATGCAGAATAATAAAGAGACATTCTACTTTGTATGCAAAAGAACTAATCATATGGCGAAGGACTGCTACTATAGGATGATTGAAACAGTGAGGAAATCATCCAAACCTCAAGTTAACATGGTTAAAAATGATACTAAGCCAATGATACTAAGCCTTCTTTCAGATTAGTAAATCCAATACTCTTAGTTAACGTAACATAATTTTCTTATGATTAGCAGCTTGACTCAAGAGATAATGTTTATATTCATTCTAATCGCTTTTAGTTCTCCATCTTTCAAGAATCAATGGAGGAGGTGTAACACTTGAGAATGATTTTTCAGCACATGTGCTTGAAAAAGATTGAGTGGACCTAAGGATGACCTTTGGAAAGACCTTGATCCTTCACGAAGTGCTATTTATCCCAAGTGTTATAAGAAATTTGGTTAGTGGATCTTTTCTTGTATTTAGAGGATATAAAATTATTTTAGAACCAAATAAAATTTTAATCACTCATATAATAAGTTTGTTAGAAAAGGCTTTATTTCTGAAGGTCTTTTCAAACTAAATATAATTTTCAAGTTATCTAACAAAGTCCTTTTTGTTTTCAATGTTGAATCTTCCAATGTTTGGCATGGTAGACTTGATCATGTGAATTTTAATCATATTCATCACATGACAAAACTTAATATAATCCCTAAAACCCATATTGATAGAAAGATTAAGTGTGAGATTTGTATTCAAGCTAAAATCTTTAGAAAACCTTTTAAATCGGTAAATAGGAGTGCAATCATTCTTAATTTGGTCCATAGTAATGTGTGTGACTCTACTTGGAAAAGAAGTTGTTACTTTAAGATATATAAAGTAGAAGCTGAAACCCAAACTAAGAAAAACCTTAAGAGACTTGGGTCAAAGCGAAATGGTGAATATACCTCAAATAAAGTGATCCTATTTGCCAAGAACCTAGAGTTATTCATGAGGTTACATCATCATACTCTCCTTAGCACAACAATGTAGCTGAATGAAAAAAACTATACTTAATAGATATGGTTAACTCAATGTTAATCAATTTAGGCGCACCTTATTACTCATGGGAGAAAGCCCTTTTAGTTGCTTGTTAGATTCTTAATAAGATATTCTTTCAGGATAACCTTAAAACACCTTTTAAAGTTTGAAAAGATAAAACACTTAGGCTAGGTTACCTTAAAATAAATGACATCTCAAATAGTACTCCTATCAAATCAAGAGATACCACTTATTTTAAAAATATATTCCATTTTAAAAACTAAGTTCTAAAACAAGTATCTTCTAATCCTCTCTTAATTTCTGATTCTTTTGAATCTAGGTCTTCTAATGAGTCAAAAAAAAGAAAAGGACTTAACTTTAAAAGTGGACCTTCTAAACTTAGAAGAAGTTTAAAGATAAGAAAGAAAAAAGAACTTAGTGAATGTTTCTTTACTTTTCTAGTCGAGGGCAAACCTTCCTTTTTTATAAAGATGGTGTCTTCACCTGATGTCTCTTTTTGGAAGAAAGATATTCTTCTTTAATATAATTCATTTTTATAAAATCAAACATGGATCTTATCTTACCTATACTTGGTAGCAAACCTTTAGGATATAAGTGGGTATTTAAGAAGAAACTTAGATCTAATGGCTTAATAGAGAAGTATAAGATTAGATTAGTAGTCAAAGGATATAACAAAAAAGAAGGGCTAGATTTATTTGTTACCTATTTTTCTATAGCTAAAATAGCAATCCTTAGATCTTTTCTTACAATTACTTTCATCCATAAGTTGATCATTTATCAAATGAATATAAATATTGCATTCTTACTAAAGATCTCGAAGAGTCTATATGGAACAATTTGAAGGTTTTCTTATAAAAGTATAAGAAATAAGGTTTATAAACTTGTCAAGTCCTTATATGATCTTAAACAAGCTCCAAAATAATGGTATAAGAAATTTGATTAGATCATCGTATTCTTTGGATTCAATATCAATAATCATGACAAGTGTATCTATTGTAAGATCATTAATGATGATTGTATAATCCTTTATTTATATGTCGATGATATTCTAATCTTTGGAACATCTTTTGAAATTATTTCAAAAATTAAATCTTGTCTTCTATCTAAGTTTGATATGAAAGATTTAGGTGAAGCAGATGTAATCTTATAGATGAAGTTTATCAAATCCCATGAAGGGATAAAACTCTCTCTTTCTTATTTTATACAAAAAATGATCAAAAAATTTGATTAATTTAATCTTAAATCGGTATCTACTCCATATGATTCTAGCTTTCACCTGAAAAAAAAAATCTAGATGACCTACTTAATCAATTAAAATATTCTTAAATTATAAGATCTTTCTTTATGTGATAAATAGGATAAGGCATGATATTATCTATACTATAGAGAGACTTAATGGATATAATCAAAATTCTAATCAATCTCATTGGATAGCTTTAAAAATAGTGTTTTGATATCTAAAAAGATACTTAATATCTTTTTAATATTCACTTAATATCCTTAGATAGTTGAGGGTTACAATGATACTAATTGGGTTACCAAATCGACCATTGGATATCTTTTTTTTCTAGGTAGTATTGCTATTACTTGGAAATCATCTAGGTAATTATCATCTCTAGAAGCACTATACAGGTTGAGTTAATAGTTCTGGATACCACCCATAATAAAGCAGAGTGGATTACCTTTGGTACCTAAACTAGTCTAAGTATATCAATCCGATATGATAATAAGGTTGTAATCGAACAAATTAACTAGAAGAGTACCAATAAAAAAAATGAATTGGCATATACGACTTTGTATAAGTCTATAAAACAATATAAGAAAATTAATGTTATCTTCTTGAAATTTATTAAGTTTGAAAAGAATTTGGCAGATCAATTAACCAAGGGATTATTGAAGAGTGAAGTCCTAGAATCATCAAGGGAGATAAGGCTTAAGTCCATTATTTGATCACCAGCAATGGATACCTAATCTCTGTGATTGGAGATCTCATGAAAGAGGTTCAATATGGTAGAAATAAAGCTGAATGAGTGATTGTGTTAGAGCACAAACTTTAAAAATTTTCTTTTTCATCCATATAATTAGTGCTCTTATAGAGTGACAAAATAAAACTATGTAAGGTTGAGTTATGTACTCTTAATGGATCTGATATAGGTTATTTGCAGGATATTAATCACAAATATCATTGGAAGATTTATTTATGTGAGAATTATCATATTAGGTCATAACTAAGGTTTAGGCTAATCCTAAGAAATTATCATAAAAAATCAAGGTACAAAACATAAAACCTTTAATATGCATTGACTGCTTAAACCCAATTGATTCATACTGTGTGTGTGATTAACAGAAGTCTAAGTCAAAAACCTAGTTCAAGGTCTAATCCACTATGTTCCCTTCAAATATATACAATCAACACTAAGTAGAATTTAAATCCAATGGATATCTCTCTTATTGCATAGTGTAACATACCCTAATATTAATATTATATTAATTTTACTATTTTTAAAATTTAAAATTTTCATGGGTGATTGTTGGCCATTTTATAGTTTTTCAAGAAAAGATAAATTCAAAAAAAATGCTCACGAAAGCTCATGTATTCGCTGCAAGCGTGAGCAAGGCTTGTGAACTTTCGTAAATACTTATGCATTTGCTACTAGTGTTCATTTAAAAAACTCCAAATAATTTTGTTTTTTTACCATTTTCTTGTATGACTTGGGGATAACAACTATTAGGCCTTTAAAGTTGCAAAGGATTGAGCCGTTGGAGGTTATTTGGACTGAGCTTATAAATGGGCTTCAAGATTTAGGATGATAGGCAATTGAAGTTTGAATCCATTTTTTTATCTTGCTAAGGTCTCAGAGTTCTTGAGGTTGTGTTGAGAAGAAAGCCTCTCTTAAAAGTCCTGCTAAGAAAAAAAAGCTTTCTTATCTTTCTTAATTATTATTTTTTATTTTTAACTTTATCTTTGAGCATCTGAAAGAGTCATTGAGTTGTACATCTACATGATTGTGCTCGTGATAGGAGGTTCAATTTGAGCCAAATCATTGTATCTTGAGGATAAATCGTTTACAACTTGCATGAAGGAATAAAAAACTAATCTTTAAAGCAATGTTTAACATGCCTCGATTCAAATATGATCCTTATTTTTAAAAAAAATTATGTAGCTTTCAATCTATTAACTCCACCAAGGCTGGTCCAAAGCTCCGATAAAGGAGGAGGGCTGCGTTAGGTAGCTGACAATCAGCATAAAACTCTGTCAGATTCTTTAAAAATAAGCCAAGAGATACCAAGGAATAAAAATTTAGGTATTTAGAATTAATTATTCAGTAAAAAGATAAATTAGGTGAAGATGTGAATCATAAAGTTAAAGTAGGATGGATTAAGTAGAGGAATGCTTCGAGAGTATTGTATGATCGGTGCATTCCATTAAAATTGAAAGAAAAATTCTATAAAACCGCTTTTAGGCCAACTATGTTATATGGAATAGAGTGTTGGGCAATACTGAAATAAAATGTGAATAAATTAAGTGTAACAAAAATGTATATGTTAAGATGGATATGTGGTAAAACTTTAAAAAATAGAATTAGAAATAAACATATAAGAAAAATGATAGAAGTAGCTTCAATTGAAGATAAAATAAGAGAAATAGATTACAATGGTTTGGATATATAATGAAGACCCTTAGATGCTCTAATTAGAAAGAGTGATCTTTTAATAATCTATGGTAAGGACAGAGATAGAGGTAGACCTAACTAACATAGATAAAAATAATTAAAAAGAATATAACTATTTATAATTTCAATGTTGATTTAGTCCTGAATAGAGTAGAGTGGAGGAAGCAAATTCATATAGCCGATCCCATGTAGTTAAAAAAAAGGCTTAGATGAGTTGAGTTGAGTTGAGCTTTCAATCTATTGTATTTTAAATTTGTAATAATTTCTAGATAACTTAATTCGAACGGCACTTGTGTCCTCTCTTTCAAATCATAATCTTGGATCAAGCATTATCACAACAGTTATACGAGTCATTGCCTTGGGGAAGGTAGTCCCGGTATAACTAGGGATGGCAACAGCCCTGGGATGGCTCAGGCAGCCTCTACTGGTCTCCGTCTCCATTGAAAAAAATTTCTTTATTTCCCGTCCTATTAAACCATTATAGTTAACAAGGTAGGGACGAAAATACCGACCGAGTAAACGAATACCCAATGGGTAGCCATTTGGTTGTTTACATAAAAAATAAATTATTTCATTAAACTTATGATTTATCAAAAGTTTAAAAAAATGATAAAGAGATTCAAGCGCATTTTACTATAATTTTTTAGTATATATTTTTTATTTATTTAATTTTTTTTAATATTTAATATATATATATATATATATATATAATTTAATATATATTAAAGCTAACCGGATGGGGATGAGTAAACAATGATGGGGTGGAGGATATCGTCCTCTGATCGTTTACTCATTTAACCGTTAAATGGGTAATTTTTGTATTCGTTAAGCCATTTAGACTGAATATTTTTGATCCATTAAAAATGGTATCGATTGGGTAAACGGTCAAACGAAACGCGAAAGTCTTAACCAAAATCACAAGTTTGATTTTAAGACCACCAAACTTTGACCGAAATTGTCCACTCTACATCATTTTCTCATTTGTCTAGAAGGCTATGCTTTGTTTGCCAAGATTTGGCCTACATAAGATGAAGATGAAGATGAAGAGGGCATATAATATTGGATGGGGATGGATCTCCTTTTCATTTTTTTTTGAAAAAAAAAATCAATTAGAAGCAAAGATTTGGTGTTTGTGAAAATATAAAAATGTTAAAAAAAGTTTTGAATACTATTTTAGATAATCAACATTTTTAAATAATTTTCAGAGAATATTATACTGCTCTAATTCTTCGTCTTGACCCGACGGTGGCCGGATTCTCGTGACCTGCGGCTAACGTCTTCCCTAACGTGGCCCCTGGCCCACCTGAAAATGTCCGTTCGGCATCCTACGGTAGTCACCGGATAAGGCTTCCAGTTCCCGCGTATGCACGTCAACCACGAGAGCCGTCCAATTTTTTCCAGTGTTCGCACTTGGAGGTCCACAAACGTGGCATTTAAGACACGGCAACACCGGCACATGAACCAAAAACGAAGCAAGCTTACGAAAGGACCGAAAAGAGAGAACCAAGAGCGGGACCCGGATGCTGGTGTTCGCTATGGCAGTAGGTTTCATTTTGGTTCATGTTTCCGGGTCGTTGGAGCGATATTTTAAATTTATTTGTAACTTAAAAAAAAGAAAAAATAAAAAGAAAAAAAAAAACAGGACTTTGCCGATCTCATGCGGCTCACGTTTTTCATCAGAAAATATTTCGTACATGGTACAAGATTTGCATAGTCATTTTTCGTTCCAAGAAGAGTTGGTCAACCTAACCCCATCTAGATGCCAATAGTCAGAATATGACCGTCCGAAGGCGAATTGGTTGGTCAACCTAACCCCATCCAGGTGCCAGTAATCAGAACATGAAAATTAGGCAGATCTTAGCCTCTTCAACACCGGCGTTTCAGGCCCCAAAAATTTACTTTAGAATTATTCAAGTAAGCCTCATTCCTTGAACCTATGATACTTTGAAGATGAGTTGATCAATCTAACCCTATCCAGATGCGAGTAGTCAAACATAAAAATTAGGTAGATAGACCTTAGCTTTTCTAACACTAACGTTTCAGGAGTCAGTCAAAGTCTTATTCCTCGAACCCACAATGTCTTAATAGCGTGAAAAAGTTTTAACCACTGAGCTACCGGCTGGACGGTTATTTGTAGCTCTTTTAACAAAGGGTGAGGTCGTGGTCCTTGTCCGCACTGATACTTCCATTTCAAAACACCGCGTCCTCTTCCCAAAGCCTTTTCTTGAATTAGAGGCCAAGTTACTAAATTATCCACTTTTGATGCCTTATTTTCGACCTTCGTATAAGGTCAGAAATCAGATTTATTTATTTATTTATTTATTTTAATTCAGACTAAACCCAGAGAAGTGATGAATGACCAAAGGCAAAGAACAAAGATGCATGATCGTATATTTGGCACCAAAAAAGCTACCATGATGTTATGATGCATTTAATACATTAAATGCATTGCATGTTTCATCAACATAGTACATTAAAGAACATTTTTTAAAAAAAATATGTATCAAAATATATCAAATCCTTGACTTGTTATACACTAAAATTTATTGCTTGTTAATTAAATTCAGCAATAACGGTTGTTTATTTCAGCCTTTGGATTAATAAATGGGAATAAGCTGATTATTAGACTGAAAGGTTACATGTTTTCATGCCAGCAAAACTATGTAGGACTACTGATCCTTGGTAAACTAAGCCTTAAAAAAAGTTGGAGAAGGATTCAAGACCGAAGTGTAGTCCTTAAAGTTACAGATTGACAAATTTTTTTGATAATTTCTAAACTTAAACAAGTAGTTGTTAGAGGTTTTTAGTAGTCACCAGCTGCAATTATGGTTAGCACTTTCTAAATACAGAAGAAGACAATCTGACCCAACCAAGATCCCATCTAGAACATTTCTTTGAACCTAAGAGTAGCCAATAACCTTTTGTATTTAGTAGTCCATGCATGGTTAGATCTAACCTATAGCTTGAAAATTAGCCCTTGTACATCACTTTTATATCAAACAGCAGTGCGAATTGATTTAATTCAATTGTCGAATTATACTTGATTATACTTAAATTAATTTACATGTAATAAATCTTTGGCATGCTCATTTATTCTTAGAACCAAAAACTTTATGATACGTCCATATATTCTTGCAGTAACTTAAGTATTGAGAAGGGCTTAACCTCAAAAAAATGTCCTAAGAGTAATTGGCTTACCAATGATCTTCTCTCTCAAAAGAGTAAAAAATTTATCTTATGTGAAAAATTAAGAGGAAACAATGCTTATTTTTTTCTGAAGCCAATGGTTTGTAGCCACTAGGTTTGTAAATTAGTATATCTCGCATGAAAGAGATTTCAAGTTTAATCATGAAAGAAAATAACTACCATAAAAGAAAAGGACTTTGTCTCATAAAATTAGATTTTAATTTTAATTTTTATTTGATTGAAGGGGAGCTTTAGAAGCGGTAAGGATAGCACACTTTCCTAGCATTTGTATACAATATAGCAGGAAGCTTCGCTTTCTAATACCCACTATGTCATATCAAGGATTTTGTTGCAAACTGATTCAACCCATCTCTACTTGTTGAGACTTTCCAACCAATTCTTTAATTCTTTTACTTTACATATTTACTTTCAACATATAAAATATAAAAAAATAAGTAAAAATAAAATTTAAAAGACTGCAGCATTAGTAGGAGCGTTAAAAAATTATTGTTTATGCTTGATGCACAGAATATTAAGTGATCAACTTGATTTGCATTGAAAACCTACATTGAAAATATATATTTTTTTGAGCCATGATAAGCTTCGGTCTAATGAAAATCATTTATAAAAACTTATAATTAAATGAACACTAAATAATTAAAAGAATATTTACATATGTAACCTTGTTAATAACTTTTTTTATGTTCAATCATTTACAATTTATTAAACTTTGGATGAAATTTCACCTATAATAATTTCATGTGATATATATTAACATTTTATTTAGTAATAAAAGCAACGTCATTAATATTTTAGATGTTCGCTTGTAAAAGAAATATTTCAACGAGCATTCTAATATATAAAATTACTTAATAAAAAAATCAAGATGTTTGCATTGCACACGTATCTCAAGCGGTTTTAATGTCAACAATAAAATAGTAAATTTCATCTAAATAAAATTATACTTTCGATCCTACGCATGATGGATTGGAAATCATTAATATAAGTTCTAATTGGATATGAAATTATTACAATCCTAGAAAGCCATCTCTCTTGGAGTATTAGCTTGAATACCTGCATCAATTCACTTTGAAACCGTTTCTTATTATTTTATTTGAGAAATAATTCACATGTACATCCGCCATGGATGCTCTCAGCTTCCAAAAACTCTTGGTCATTTTCGGCACAAAAATATAAGGAAAATATTTATTATATCATTTTTTCTTACAGCAAGTACATATTAATCATACAAATTAATCACATGCTAATCCATATGTAGTGGCTATGTAGTGGCCCTATAAATTTTATTCGCGTATGGCTAATTTACGCAATCAATGCACGCTTGTTGCAACGAAGAATAGCAAGTCTTTTTTTTTTAAAGAAAATAAATACTTTAAAAAATAATAAGGGACACTTCAGTAATTTGACATCATAACTCGGCCATATGCCCTATTATTTAACCGAGTATTTCCGCTTTCTCCGCCTTGCACGCCGGTGTCTCATCGCTTTGCAGCCATGGCTCTCTCCAATACTCCATCTCCCTTTCCTCCCCCTTCCTTCTCTATCCTCCTCTCCTCCTTTTCTTTGTTCTCCAAACCCCTCTCTCCTTCTCAGCTGACACCATCTCTGCCAACTCCTCCATCTCGGGGGACCAGCAGCTAACCTCCGAGAGGGAAAACTTTGTGCTGGGTTTCTACCGTCCTGTTAATTCCTCCAAATACTACATAGCCATCTGGTACAAAAAAGTCTCACAGCTCACCCCAGTCTGGGAAGCCAACAGAGAGACCCCCGTCTCAGATCACACCACATCTGAGTTCAAGCTTTCAGACGACGGAAACTTGGTACTTCTCAATGAGTCCAAAGCCCAAATCTGGTCAACTAACGCCACCATCTCCTCCAACTCCACTGTAGCTGTTCTCGAGGACAGCGGAAACCTTGTGCTCAGAGATGTCTCCAACTCCTCCAAGATCTTGTGGCAGAGCATTGACCACCCTACCAACACTTGGCTCCCCGGAGGCAAGCTTGGGCTGAACAAGGTGACTAAAGAGAATCAGCGCCTCATCGCCTGGAGAAGCTCAGCAGACCCAGCTCCTGGGATCTTCTCCCTTGAGCTAGACCCCAATGGAACCAGTCAGTACTTCATTCAATGGAATCAGTCTTACAACTACTGGACTAGCGGGCAGTGGAATGAAGAAATATTTAGTAAGGTGCCGGAGATGACGGCAAAT
Organism: Calamus simplicifolius; assembly: GCA_900491605.1. Lineage (NCBI taxonomy): Eukaryota > Viridiplantae > Streptophyta > Magnoliopsida > Arecales > Arecaceae > Calamus > Calamus simplicifolius. The sequence goes on along the minus strand of UESW01004992.1, from coordinate 147,991 downwards.
TATATCTACGACTTCAAATACATCAACAACAGCAAGGAGAGCTACTTTACTTATTCGGTTAAGAGTGATTACCGCATATCGAGGTTCATAATGGATTGCTCGGGGCAGATCAAACAGCTTACATGGATGGAAGATTCCAATGACTGGATGCTGTTCTGGTCCCAACCGAGAGCGCAGTGCGAAGTGTTTTCTCTCTGCGGGCCGTTCGGGAGCTGCAACGACAAAGTCCTGCCATTCTGCAACTGCGTGTACGGTTTTGTGCCGAGGGACAAGACCGAGTGGGATTTGCAGGATCAAACAGGGGGTTGCGTGAGGAGGACGCCGCTGAAGTGCAGCAGCAATAGCTTGGCGAATGCCGAAAACAATAAATTTCTTCAGATGGATAGCATGAGGTTGCCAGAGAATGGTCAGAATTTAGATGTCGGAAGTTCTGAAGATTGTGCATCAGCTTGTTTGAACAATTGCTCCTGTAATGCTTACTCATTTAGTAGTGGATGTCAAGTGTGGTTTGGGAATTTGACTAATCTACAGGAGCAATACAGTGGATCGAATGGAGGAACCCTCTACCTTCGGCTAGCAGCTTCGGAGCTGCCAGATTCCACCAGCAAGAAGGGAAAGGTTACCGGGGCTGTCGTCGGTGCAGCGGTTGCGGGCTTTGTAATTTGTGTCGCCATCGCCTGGGTGCTGATTTGGAGGCGCCGGAAGAGGCGGATGATTCGTGCTGCGAGGGCAGTGGGGAGAGTTCTGGTGCCCTTCAGATACAGTGACTTGCAGTATTTCACGAAGAACTTCTCGGAGAAACTGGGAGGCGGCGGCTTCGGTTCTGTCTTTAAGGGTTTCCTGCCTGATTCAACCGCCATAGCTGTAAAGAAGCTCGAAGGCCTGAGCCAGGGAGAGAAGCAGTTCCGGACCGAGGTGAGCACGATTGGAACAATTCAGCATGTCAACCTCGTTCGTCTTCTTGGGTTTTGCTCTGAGGGTGCCAGAAGGTTGCTGGTTTACGAGTTCATGCCAAATTGTTCTCTGGATGCTCTGCTGTTCCAGAACACTTCCATGGTCTTGGACTGGAACACCAGGTACGGTATTGCTCTCGGAACTGCTAGAGGGTTGGCTTATCTTCACGAGAAGTGCAGAGACTGCATCATACATTGTGATATAAAGCCAGAGAACATATTATTGGATGCGTCGTTTGTCCCCAAAGTGTCAGATTTTGGTCTGGCAAAGCTTGTAGGCCGGGACTTCAGCCGAGTGTTGACTACCTTGAGAGGAACAAGAGGCTATCTTGCTCCTGAATGGATAACTGGTGTGGCTATCACTGTCAAAGCTGATGTGTACAGCTACGGGATGATGCTTTTGGAAATTATATCCGGCAGGAGAAACTCAGAGCAGACAGAGGAAGGGAAAGCTGCATTTTTTCCTACATTAGCTGCCAACAGACTTGTGCAAGGGATGTCCAAAGCTTGATAGATCACAGATTGGAGGATGGTGCGAAAATTGAAGAGCTCGAAAGGGCCTGTAAAGTTGCTTGCTGGTGCATTCAGGATGATGAAAGTTGTAGGCCAATGATGGGACAGGTTGTTCAAATTCTCGAGGGCTTTCTGGATGTTAACATGCCTCCTATTCCAAGGTCTCTTCAAATTATTGCAGAAAACCGGGAGAACATAAATTTCTTCTCAGACTTGTCATCAAATCAAAGTTCTCAGGCACGAAGTACCACATCTACCGATTCTCAGGTTAAAAGTTCATCACCAACCCGTCCTAATGGATGAAGATGGCCGAGACTCTTCAAGCTCCCGCGCGCATCCCATTTGGGTGAGTCCGCTATGTATCTGTTTAGTTGCATTGCAAAGAAATTACTTCATCCCCTGTCTATTGCTTCTCCAATATACATTAAGGGTTGAATGCCTTATAGCATGGCCAGTTACCATACTAGCGATGGTCAAGGTATCATATACCCAGTAGTGAAATTCCACACACTTGATGTCCTGATGTAATTGCGTGAAGGATAACTTAAATCCTCATGTTTTCCTCGTAATGTGAATCAGAGTATTGCCCATGCTTATTCCATTATTTAAGTTTCCCACGCTTGTTCCATTATTTAAGTTTTGTACGATAACTTGGCATATGTTCTATGTTATTGATTGCTGTAGGCGCTACCATGGGCATCATCTTAGCTGATTTATAGAAAATGGATTTGCAGGATGGCATGCATGAATTCTCTATAAAGAACCATCGAATTCATGAATCTCACTCTTTTGAGTACGATATGTTTTCCCTTCTCTAAAGCTTCTCTGATGAATCTCATCCCCTCAACTACTTTCTTTCCTATCTCTCCAGCTCGCCTCTCCCCTTGCCTTCAGTTTTTATCTTATTTGGTACACGAATGAATACATTGCAGGTGCAAAATACTAGTATCTCTATCAAGTGATCTTGTGCAAAAGACGCTCAAAATAAGTTCATTGGCTAAACATGGCATGTCTACCTCTAAAATCTCATTAATTCCTTCTAGGATTTGGTCAAACTTGAACGACCGAGCTCATCGTTGATTGGTGCATCCGTCCTAGATGCAACCATACTAATCCGGTTCAATCGTAATAAGCTATTCACAATTGCCCAGTCTCATATGGATCCCTGCACTATATAAATGATTCTACTCTACCATTTATAATGAAAATCAAAACTCGGCTACACAATACATTAATAAAGAAGATGCTGATAAATCTATCAGGTAATCAAAAGTACCAGATTTAATCAACAGGACGGTCATATATGTGTCGCAGTTTTCTTGATCCACTTATCAATCATGAAAACCACGTGTTGATTAATCACAATTACCTTAGAAGCAAGAGTAACCAGTCAATTTTTTCCAAGAAGTATGCTTTAGCAGTACAATAAGTATTTTCCCTAACAAGCGCAAAAATAAACTGTCAAAATAAAAATGTCACCTAGGAGAAAGCGATTAAGAAGCATATTACAATAATGACCAGAGTACTTTAGACAAATCATCTCCATACTTACACAAAAGATAGTAGGACTAGCATGAATGGCTGGTGATGGTACCTACAGCAGCATACAGTTGTATTTACAGTTCTATTCTACTCTACAAATAATCACTGAAACTGGTTTCTATCAAAATCAGCATGGGCTTCATCTACCATTCATAGTCTCCCGTTTTCTCTGTGTGTGTTCGCCACCTCGACGTCCCTTGTTTATGCTTCTCACGTCTGTAGGAGAAACCAAAACTGAGTTTGAGAGGGCGGTTGAAGCTGCTTCGAAATAGGACATGTCCCCTTGCAAAGAAAGAAAGAACAGCTACCATCATTGTTTTCGAGAAAGAAAGAACTCATAATCAGGCTGCCTATTAGGGGTTATCTGATCTTTGTGAACATGTCCCCTTGCAAAGAGAGCAGAAATTTCCTCCAGAGTTCTTAATCTTTCTTTCAGTATCTCAGAACTGTCAAAAATGTGTCATCTATCGAAACATATCCTGCTGACTTCTTAGGTCGGAACCAGCACTCACCCTACAAAAAGTGAAAACGAAGAGCTGAATATAAAAAGGAATTTTTCTATTTTACATCTCTTCTATTTTACAAATTTTAACATTTTTCTAATTTTACAAAAAGAAAAAAATTTAGCATCAGCAATTAGAAGCTCAACTCAACTCAACTCATCTAAGCCTTTCCCCAACTACATGGGTCGGCACATCAGAAATTACAAGCATATATTGTTAATATTTTTCTAGTCCATGAAGCTGTCGCATTATTGCCATTATCATAATAAAAAACCCAGCAAGCTACATCTAATCTGAGAGTCAGCTCTATGGATCATGACATACTCCATCAAAATCAAAGCTTCCATGACCAGAGCTTATCCTGACGTCAGCTTGCTACACTCATACTGAATTTTAGGCCATGAAAACTTTGGGAAAGAGAAGGATGAAAACTTTGAGAAAGAGAGGGAGTGAAGCTGGTCATGATACTTAAAAAGTTTCCAATCATGCAGTTTGAGGTTGTGAACCCAGGGAGCATGTTACCATACTATTCATCCATGAATGCAAAATTGTGGTTTCAGATACAACACGAGAGGCTAATATCTCTAACATGAACGTGTGCATATTCTTGTAAACCCTTTTTCACCTACTGAAGGGTTAATTCCATACGCACCACAACATAGGACCTTTATAACAACAATAAACATAGGTGAACAGCAGAAAAGCCTGCTCAGAACAATCATAACACATTTTATCTAGCAAAAACAACCATAATCATAACCAACCTTTATCCCAAATATCAGGGGTTAGTGTTTTATTTAAAAGATACCATAACCATAATCATCAAGTCTTATCTCTAAAATTTATGGTTTGCTTTTTGATAGCAGAATATGGATCCTTATGAAATTTATAAATCATTTAAAGCCTAATCCTATGCTCTAGATTTAGACAACAACAACAATAAGAACAACAACAAAGCCTAGATTCTAAACTAGTTGGGATCGGCTACATTGGTCATTTTCCTTTATTCTATTTGATTTAGCCATATTTTTTATATAACATAATAATAAAATCATTCTTTATTACTTTTTTCATGTAATTTTTAGTCTACGTCGATCCATTTTTTCTTTTTACATGTAATAAATCACTTCTTCTCATCTATGCATCCCTATATCTACATTGCAAATAGTCAAACTATCTGAGCCGTCCTCTTACTTTGTCCTTAATTAGTGTCATCTTCATCTTTTTATGAATGATTTCATTTCTTATTTTATCTTTTCTTATATTATCACATATCCATCTCAACATACTCATTTCAGTCACATTCATCTTACGTACATGTAAGTTTCTAACTGTCCAACATTCAATATCATAAGGCATAGCCAATCTTGTCGCCATCTTATAAATTTTTTGCTTTAACATGTTAGTTATTTTATGATCACATAATATTCCAATTGTACTTTTCTATTTTATCTAATTATATACAACATCGTCCTTAATTTCACATTTTTTATGAATAATCAATTATAAATATTAAAAATGATCACTTTTAATAACTTTATGATTCTCAATTTTTGTTCTATATTCATCTTTATTTGTAACTACACTAAAATTATATTCCATGTATTTCTAATTGCACTCTAAATCTAGAATCACCAGAGTAATAAGACTTCTTCTAAACCAAGGAAGATTCAAAGTATTACTCATACCAGCATGTTTGCTTTAGAACCTCATGTTTAAATGATTTTTCTGAATGAAGTTTCTACAAAAAATTAACTTGAATGCAATTGATAGAGTTCTGAGCATAATGAGGAACGAAAATCAGTCATGTTCGCATTTTGCAGACAATCATGTAATTTTTTTAGAGGGCTGTGAATTGACAAAATGTGTTATGTTACATGCTAATTATGCAGGCAAGTTATCAGCATACACAAGGGTTCATGCAGAGACAGCATAGCTGTGACGTAATTCATCACAATCTCACTTATCATTAGAGCTCTAGATCTAATATTGTCAGTTTTGGGATGGAATTCAGAGACCAAGAATCAATAGTCTTGTGCTACCAATCAACACATAACAACCTCAATCCTGTAAATAATCAAGGAGTTTTTGGTAATTATCACATAAATAAAATCTTTACTGGTGCCACAAGTGTCACAGTCATTTCAATGGCATATGAACAGCAATTTGGCACCTGGTGGATATATGCAGGTCATTTTAGTTTCCAATAATCACTTTTGATAATTGAAAGAATTTTTGAACAATTTTATATTTAATTCACAGGCACCATATTTACCTGCGCATTGTAGCTCTGCATTCCAAGAACAGGAGAGACAGCACAAAGCGCAGTATTCTCCAGAGAATCTGATTTGATGTGTCTCAATACTAAATGGCCTAAAGAATGATAAGTCAAAAATGACGCACGGAGACTACCTTCAGGAATTCGATATATAGGATACCAAGCAACTGAGAACCTGAAAAGTATACAAAAGTTTGATATGTTCACATTATTCATTATCCTAATACATATCAAGACTTCAAGCTTTGAGTGGTTATAGCACTGAAATGTAATACTGCAAGATGCTGGCCATAGAACAAGGTGCTTGTTGCTAACCAAGACGCAGGGTGGAGATCTTGCAGATTCATGTTCCCTAGCTTGGAGGGGTCACCATATAGCCAAGGATTGGAAGAATCACTCTCCATTAGTTCCTTTACCCTGAGTTGACAAGAAAATAAATGGTTTAGAAAAATTGCCACATTTGCAACGATCAATGGCAACTTTTTTCATAAGGAGTTAATGACAACTTCAAGTAAATGACAATAAGAACCATGTTCCAATTAAAACTAAACAAAGATAAACCCATTTCTCACTTTGTATAGAAAGGTTTGCGCTGTTGTGGTGGTTCATGTTCAAAGTATTCGAATGCCACTTCTGAATCATCCGAGAAGGAGGGCATGTAAAGAGAATTGTAGGTGTCATTTCTATTGAATGTTACTGAGTAAAATGGCTTCATGTGCCTCTCTCCTGAACTGAAATGATCTGAAACAAATGTTTGCTCTGCTAATGCAGGGCATAACAAATTTTGAGACAAGGAAGATAATGAGCATGACTCAGTTTCTCCCTTCTGAGGCACAGCAGAGCTTTTGTTTCCAAGGTTGCTACCAATTGAAGAATGCTGGGAGCGGACAAATAATTGAACTGCTGACAGATATGGAACAAAATAAGCATGAAATGATACATTAGTTTCCAAACCTTTGGAGTTTTGATACTCTTCCGCTTTTACTTGCAAGCCATAATTTCCAGGTCTCTCATACCATCTCCAAACATCTCGTAATAAAACATCTATATTTTGAAATTTGTTAAAAGAATTTAAAACGGGATGCTCTCTAATGTTATCTTCATAGCACTGCTGAACAGATGAAATAATGACTGGAGAAGCAGAACAGAGCAATTTTTCAAACTCAGCAATGGGGCTACCTGTTGCCAGCTGAACACATTCAGAAGCTATCTGAAATCTGTAAGCAGCATCTAGAGCTTGTGTTGTCATCAATGAACCAATGTGTATTGGCAAATTTTTTGAGTTAGCACCAGATGCATTGTCATCACTTTTGTGTTCCCATGGGGACCTCTTTCGCTGGCCACTAATGAGACCACCAGTCATGCCTTTGCCAACATCCATTACACTAGCTTCATCACAAAAAGCAACAATTTCTGTTTTCTGATGGAATTTTATTTTCTTGTTACTATTAGCATCAGAAACTATACTCGATTTGAGCATCAATGAATCTTTCTTACCAATAGGAATCCACTTCTGTGATCCAACCCTGGAAGAGATGCACTCCTTGGAATTATTGTCACAACAAAGTTCAGATCCAAGGCATGCAGATGACTTATTTTCATTATCCAAAAAAGCGTGATGATATTCACCTAATACATCTTCAGATATTGGAACTTTCGTTGCAGCATGTGGCTGGATTTCATGCAAAAGTTTTTGATGACTTGATATCCTTGTCCATGGTCCATGCCGCTGCCCACCAGATGAACAAGCTGGAAAAGAGGGCACACACTCGAAATCATGTGTTTCTGAAAAATCAAATTTATGATGATGATTGACATGGCTGCTTCTTTGCCCAGCTATATTGCTCCTATGAGGGAAAATTGTCCTTGAAATTTCTGAAGCCTCTCTATAGGCAATATTTGAATTGGTCTGAGGCTTACATAAATAGGCTTTGTCGACCCCAAATCCCCTTCTGACATTCTCTTGCTTAAAAGACCGGTTCAATTTATCATTCAACTTTTCCCGAGTCATGCTCCCCATGGAGCCATCTTCTCCTGGTATGGATGCATTTTGACCACATCCAGCATTCAAACTTTGTGAAAAAACCAACTCTGGTGTCTCAGCTAGCACTTGTCCATGAGCTCTGCGCCTTTCTTGATCACTGATCCCCAATTTTTTTGCTCTTTGTTTAAAACCATCCCTATCAGCATAAGAAGATTGTGGACGAGGTAACAACCCGCCTCCAGCCAAGGAATTGTGCTTTGATAGAGAAATTGATCCTGCTGTATCAGTAACCATGCACATCTGATGGTAATTAGATCTTTTCCTGCCACGAGTCTGTATACTTCCAACATTTTTCCCGGTCTTTTGCCAAACAAGGCAAGCATTCTCCTTCCCAATACGCTTATGGTTATTCATCTGGCTTGGCCGCCGTGATGCATCAGTCAGAGTGTGAGCTTGCCGCTCATAAATTTCAATATCTTGGTTTGTTACAATTGCAGGATCTTCACTTATGTTAAAATACTGGTTGCTGGAGTTTTTCTCCTCAATACTACCATCTTTGCCAAACATTTGCACATCCACTGACATTTTTATGCTGCTGACACAATGTGTCAAATGGCTTGCTGACTGGGATCTCATATGGAGTGATGTGGTGTTCCACTCATCCCTGATATCACCAGAGTCCGCAATAACTCCATGTTGACTTGTATTTGATCTTTTTGTTCCGAAAGTTGTTGCACCTGACCTACTTTCACAAGCCTCCATGCTTTTGCATCCAATATCCTCGGTCATTTTTTGGCTTCCCATGACACCACAGGTATCTTGGCAATGTGCACTACTGGAAGACTTTGCTTCACAGTTGCTTGCATCCTTCAAACATGAGCTTGTAGCACATATAACTACAGAGCCTGGAAAAGTTGCATCTTTATCATGCTTCGTTACTAACTCTGTGCTATTGACATCGTCAACTTTACAGAAGTCCGAGGTATAATCCTGCAAAACAACAATCTCTGAGGTTTCACTATTGCTTCTAGATAAACATTCAATATCATGTGTGTTTGAAATATGTAGTGATCCTTCTGGGTCAAGAGAAGACTGGGAACATGCATCATCACATTTGGAAGGAACTTCATTGTGCAATAGCAATTCATTACCTCTTTAGATGACGGATAACATACCCCTGCATTGTGTTGGTCCCATTCAGTTGGTCCAGTCACAGAAGAACTCTCTTTGGGACCCATTGAGTGGTGGTAGAAATCATATTGGCCGAATGAGTTTTTGAGGCACCATTATTTTGAAATTTCTTTTTGTTCAACTTCCTCCTCTTTTTCTTCTTTTTCTTGGATGTTCTTCTTATTGGCTCATCTATAGTTGTTGAATTTGACGCTAAGCCAGCTGTTTTATTCCCATCAGAGGACTGTCTAGAGAGTTCAAGATCATCTGAACAGTGCTTGTTGGAGCCAATGTCTGTCAAACTCTCTTTGGATTTGACAGCTTGTGAAGCTTCCTTTATTGCATTTCCCAAAGGTCTGGATACATCACCAACAGAATAACATTTAGTCCTCAATTAATTGCAGTTTAAGAGATTGCTGATGCTCATTTGTTGTTGGAGTGAAGCTGGAAGCACCAACCCCAGGATATTCATTTTGTAAATGGCTCCTAGTAATTAGAGCTATGATCCAAGCACCAGATACTTAAGTAGAAAAACAGGAGGGCACAAAACTATCCCATGCATAACAGATTGCATGGTACCAATGTGAAAATTACACCTGAAATAATGATAGGAAAAATAAATAAACAGAGAGCAGCACAAAAATTATAGATAAAGATGTAAGACATGACGAGGACACAATGGAATCCCAATACACTCCACTAGGATAATATGGTATTGCAATATCCTAATGAAGGGATAATATCGTATGGCCTGAAGCCGACAAGATAAAATTCCAATATTCTGCTCTAGGAGGATGAGACACCCTGAGTATAGCAAGCACAAAGGTTTGCAGCCACAAGACCTAATTAACAAAAGGCTTCGACATTTTCTTTTAATACCCTTCACATTTATGGGTTACAGAAATTGTGAGAATCAGTCTCCTAGTTTTCCTTATGAGAGAGCCCTAATTTCTATCATAGATGCACACCTTCTGGGGATGGTGACCAGCATGCAACTTCCATGATTATGCGCACATAAACAGAAAAGAATGACCTGAAGGACATGATATGTGAATGTATATGGAAGGTTGATAGAAAGATCATCACTATTCAGCAGTTGACAGATGCACACCTTCTAGGGATGGTGACTAGCATTGCAACCTCCACTATCACACGCACAGACAAACAGAAAAGAATGACATGAAGAACATGACATGTGAAAGTATGTGTGAGGTTGATGGAAAGGCCATCACTAGTCAGCAGTCAAAAATTGAAGGGTTGTTGAAGGATGCACAAGGATGATTTTCAGGTTTAATCAGCTTTGATCAAAATAAAACTTTTGCGATGAGAGAGGATCAAATTCTTGAGCTCTAGACAACTGAGAAGCCATGGGAACTACTCAATACCTAATTGCACCAACAGAACCACCACTAGTTCTGCATGGTGCCTTTCATCATTTTAGCCATCTGTACAAATCAAACAGATTTTGTGATATAGGCATACAATGACCTCAATTTATCCATCAAATGAAGTTATTTTCCATTTTTGAACTCGAGATCCATTGAACAGTTATATCTGAAATAGATGCAGTGCATTATTTTTGCAGAAAAATATCATGATGGAACTTTTGTAAGTAGAAGTTGCTAACATTCATGAATCCACCATTTTTCATGCCACATAATTGCTTGGTTAAACCTCTTGCAATTGGCCAAGGCATTTTAAGTCTGTTACAGTACAAATTTTTAAGCTACATATATAATACTGAAGATTTAATTAAACTTTCTGATATATATATATATATATATAAACCCAAAAAAAGTCTTTAAGATGAGCGATCAATATTTGGAACCCTTCTGCCCACAGTCAATGGTTTAGAAGCTAGGAAAGAAAGAAGAGTCAAGGAAAGAAAACATAGCTCTTCCTCAGCTGTCGCATCCAATGTCAGAGTGACAAACCCTTGGAAGAACGAGTGACATTCTTATGCACTATCACAGAAATATTCAGATATTTCATTTTTAACATCAAGAAAAGGACATTGCGATGGGAACTTGACTTCCAATTCTCCAACGAAGTTGTAGATGTTTGCCACACGATTTGCAATAAAATATTGCATTTGCACTGCCGTCCCTCAAACTCAATCTCATGATCTCAAGTGGAAGGCAAAGAAAGCACAATCCCCCCTGCTCTTACTGCAAGAACAAAGAATCTTTTCATAACTTATAATCCAATAAATCTAGTTGTGCCCCCTATACCAAGGCAAAACGCTACAATTTGTATTCCTGCGCCAAATGCAATTCCAAGACAAGAAACCTCAACCCCGAAAAATTCTTCTGCCTGAAAGAACCTTATCCTCCCCAAAATCTCGTCATGATACAAACCACTAATAATCAAAACTTCAAGTAAGCCCCATGTGATGCCAAGAACCTTCAAGGGTCAAACTTTAGCCCTCATCAAGTTCCTACTGATCTCTTAGCCAATGCAACTGTTTCAAATCCTAAACAGGAATATCTAAGAACCGTTCACCATCTCAATTGAAATCCTAACCACGTTATCTCAAACAAGAAGGTCTAGATAAAGACCTCGAATTCTTAAAGAAAAACAAAATTCCGGGCCCAGAATCCATCCCATCGTAGAGACACCTGATCAAGAAACTCTAAACCAAGTTTCCCCATCATTCAACGCAACGCCAAGCAGCATTTCAAGAAATTTCGATAAGAATTCGTCAAAACAGGAGGATTAATGAAACACGAAGCATTTGACAAAAAAATTGCAGGATGAAATTAAGATAAAAATTAAATTAAGTACCCGTCTCGGTTCTCCATATACCAGAGAAGAATCCGATAGAGAGAGAGAGAGAGAGAGAGAAAGAGAGAGAGAGAGAGGGGGGGGGGGGGGGGGGGGGGGGGTGGCGAGGGAATCCGATAGAGAGAGAGAGAGAGAGAGAGAGAGAGAGAGCGGGGGGATGGCGAGGGCGGGGAAATGGGGACGGAGGGGATGGGTTTGGAGTTTAAATACCCACCGGTGATTTTTTTCTATTTCTTTTTTCTTATTTATGCTCACTTTCTTTTTTAATCTATTTTCTTGGCCTTTCCGGGTAACGGTTTCTTGCAGGCCCGTAGAAGAATTAGAAAACCCATTGGAATGCTTCGCACGTGCGAAGCCGCACCCTTCCTCCGTGCCTCGCTAATGCGGTCCGATCGGATGCTCCGGATCGTTCAATTGGTGACACCTCTGATGCAACTAGTTAGATGGTGTTTGATTTTTTAAAAGTTATTTTTAAATAATTTATCTAAAAATAGTAAAAAAATAAGTATTTTTTTAAAATTATAATTTTATCAAGGATAACTCTAGTTATTTTTAAGTATTTTAAAAAATAAATTTTAAAAATAATTCATAAATTATTTATTTTAATTAAAAAATTTTTAAATTTTTTTTTATTTTTTATTTTAAACACAGTCTTAGAGTCCCGATGTGAAACACGTGGCGATCTTTCCCAAGATGGGTTGTCGATAAGAAGACGTTAATAGAAAATGATGTTAATAGAGTCCAGTGGGTTGCTTTCCGCTTCGATTCACATCCACCTAGAAGAGTTTACGCTCACGCCGAGCTTGTTATCGTATTCGTATCAAGCAAGCAAGGTAGCGAGCGGAGAGACATTTGACATGATTCTTCTCTATCATGAAACGCAGGACAAGGGACCAGAGAGGCGATATTTGGTGCGAGCGTAGATCTTTATTTAGAATTGGAAGTCAGTTTCAATATGATCCAGGTGTGGGTGCGTTCACGTGCATGCAAGAGTGATGCGTGACATGGAGCCAATTAGAATTCATCTGGATTTAATAATTTGGCTATGCTTATCTTCCATCTTATTCATGAATTTCATATTCTAATTCCCTAATAATATCTATAATTTTCGTGAGAGTGACAACTGCGCATGCGCGCGATGGAAAATGCCATTAGGCCAATAATACCCTCCATGCCTTGTGGTATGCTAGCAATGGAGGGAGGAGAGAAGGCCAATAGCAATACGCGTGAATGATGGAGATTATTTAAGGTTTTTAATAATTCTAAGGTTTCAATATGAATGTCTCCATTAACATGTATATTAACATAAAAATCTTTGTGGGCATGATTCTCCATTAACATGTTTCCCCTTGCTCACGTTTAGTGTTATTTAATATCGATCTTGCATGGTAACACAGTAAAAAAAAAAGTAAATTTAAAAGGAGCCGAGTTATACTATATTTTTTTTATGAGCTAAGAATTGATTCTATCATGTTCTTTGATTTAAACTATGTTTTCCTTTACAGGTTATTAAGGTATTATATAAGGAAAAAAACTAATCATAAAATACAATGTTGAATCACATAATAATTTTATCTAGTATATAAATTTGGGTTGGACATAAAGTTACTTTTTTCTTATAACTAATATTAGCCCAACATTATCATATTACTTTTATTATATATTATAGCACTTGAATTTTCTTGACAGAAGGGGATAGCAAGGGTGTATTTAAAATAAAAAATAAGGGGGGATATTTTTTATATCTCTCAGTACGAAGGATAGCTAGAAAAAAAAGTTAACTAGAGGGGATAACTTATGGTTAAATCCATGTTTAACCATGGGTTATCTCCTGAATTTATTCCTCGGGGACTGAAGGAATAGCTATTTTTCCCTAAACTTATCCCTTGAGGACAAAACTATTATTAGAAAAAGCTGGTTATTGTTATGGATGGAGCTTAATTTCATCAAGAGGGAGTTTGAATTCGAATTTTGAATTTGATTTGGCCAACTAAGGAAGCTGATTTTGGGAAGGATTTGTTGCAACTTCCAAATTTGATCTTGGGGAGGATTTGTTGGAGATTTATAACGCAGCAAATCAGTCCATGGTTGCCAAAAGTATGGAGTCAGTTTTGGGATGCGATTAGATTGGAGGAGAGTCTTCGATCCTTATTGTGTCTTCTTCAACCGGTGAAGTTGAGCAAAAAAAAAAAAAAAGGCTCTGTGAGGACATCCTTCGTGTGCTGTAAATCCTGATTCAACTCTCTGGATCATAAGAGTTTCTGAGAGAGTGTTTTGAGGGCTTGTACCTGATTCAACTCTTAGTTAAGCCTTGCAGATCCTGTGCCACCATTGATGTAACCCAGTTTGGGTGAACCACATAAAATCCTCAACTCTTGCTGTTTTCTTTTGGATTTTGGTTCATATTATTATTCTGTATTTTTTGTTGATTTTATCGCAACTGTGTGCTTGGCCGTACTAATAGTGATCTTATTAGAGGAATATTTGTTGTATTCCTTATCAAATTGGTATCAGAGCTTGGTTTTTTCTTCATATTATTACGGTCGGACAAATCAACAAAGAGATGGCAGAAGACAATATCAAAATCGAGAATTTTAATGATCATAATTTTGGATGGTGGAGGATGCAAATTGAGGACTACCTATATCGGAAGGATCTTTCCTTCCATTAGAGGGAAAGAAGCCGGATTCAATGAGCGGCTCATTGGATGATTCTGGATAGGAAAGCCCTGGCCACGATCAGATTGTCGTTGACACCTCAAGTGGCGTATAATATTGCAAAGAAAAAGACCACGTGGATATGATGACCGCTTTAACAAAGCTGTATGAAAAACCTTCCACCCCAAACAAGATATTTCTCATGAAAAAGCTCTTCAATTTGAAGATAGCTGAGAATAGTTCAGTGACGGAGCATCTGAACGAGTTCAACACGATGATTAATCAATTGGAGTCGGTCCCTGTTGCTTTTGATGATTCATTTAGGGCTCTTCTTTTCTTATGTTCCTTATCAGAGAGTTGGGACAATCTTGTGATGATAGTCAGCAACTCGGTATCAGGTAACCTTACATTCAATGATGTAGTTAGTTGTATATTGAATGATGAGATGAGGAGAAAGGCTGTGGGTAAGACTTCTACAAGTGCTGCACTCATGGTGGATACTAAAGGAAGATCACAAGAGAGGAAGAAGTCAGAGAAAGGCCGGTCCAAGAGCAGAGGAAAGTCCAAAGGGAGATTTCCCATGAAGTGTTGGAACTGCGGGAAGAAAGGTCACATGAGCAAGGATTGTTGGGGTAAGAAGAAGGAAAAATGTACAGAGAGCAAGATAGAAGGTCAGGAAACAAATGTTGTGAATACTATTGAGCGTAATTTTGAGGATGTGTGCCTGTCAGCCGGCGATGGGGCAAACTTAGATCTGTTGTCTGTAGACTCAGGGGCTTCTTACCATTGCAGCTCAAAGAGACACTTATTTTCGAATTTTGTGCAAGGATATTTTGGTCATGTCACAGTTGGCAATGGACAGCAGTGTAGAATTATGGGTAAAGGAACAATTGTACTGAAGCCAGTGACAAGCGAAGAATTGAGACTTGTACAAGCCAGATACATCCCAGAATTAAAGAAAACCCTAATTTCTATCAGCCAGCTTGATGTTGAGGGTTATGTATCCGTTTTTGGTAATTCTCAGTGGAAGATTACTAAAGGGTCTATAGTTGTTGTCAAAGGGAAGTGGACAGGCACTCTCTACTTCTTGGCAGATAGTGAGAGTTCAATTTCAATGGTAGTAGGAGACACGGGTATAGTTACTACATTATGGTACAGGAGGCTCGGTCATCTTAGTGAGAAGAACTTGAATATTTTACATAGGAGAGAGCTTCTACCTAGGCTAAAGAAGGTGAATCTAGAGTTTTGTGAAGAGTGTATCTATGGTAAGCAGAAAGCAGCGAGTTTTCAGTTAGCAAGAACTCAAAAGAAGACTGAAAGGCTGGAGTTGGTTCATTTAGATGTTTGGGGTCCAGCACCAGTGGTATCATATGCGAGCAATAAGTACTTTGTCACGTTTATAGATGATTTCAGCAGAAAAGTCTGGGTGTTTGCTATGAAGGAAAAGTCTAAAGTCTTTGGCATCTTCAAGAGATGGAAAGTCATGTGTGAAAGCCAGACTGGAGCAAGTCTCAAGTGTCTCAAGATAGATAACGGTGGTGAATACTACAGAAGAGAGTTTGATATCTACTACGCAGAGCATGGAATCAGAAGGATCAAGACCACCCAGGGACACCAGAGCAGAATGGTGTGGCAGAAAGAATGAACAGGACCATTTTTAAGAGAGAGAGGAGTATGAGGTTTGACTCAGGTCTACCTACATATTTTGGGCGGCTGCATTGGACACCGTAGTGTATTTGATCAACAGGAGTCCATCTAGTGCATTGGATGGTGGGATTCCAGAGGAGGTTTGGACAAGAAAATAGGTAAAATTTTCTTTTCTTAAAGTATTTGGCTGCATTACTTATTCTCTAATTGAGAAGAAGAAGAGGAGTAAGTTAGACTCTAAGTCTACAAAGTGTGTTTTCATTGGATACGATGGCGATGAGTATGGCTACAAGCTCTGGGATTTCCAGAACAATAAGATCATTCGGAGCAGGAATGTGGTATTTGATGAAGAGCATACTTACAACGACAGGAAGGATGCAGTGGAAGAAAAGAAACATGAGTTTATAGAACTCGATCCTGTCAGAGATGGAAAAATTCTCCGAGTGCAAACTGAAGACGGAAACTCCAAGGATGTGGAGGAGGAAGATGTGGTTGGAACAAA
Organism: Calamus simplicifolius; assembly: GCA_900491605.1. Classification (NCBI taxonomy): domain Eukaryota; kingdom Viridiplantae; phylum Streptophyta; class Magnoliopsida; order Arecales; family Arecaceae; genus Calamus; species Calamus simplicifolius. The sequence goes on along the minus strand of UESW01004992.1, from coordinate 131,458 downwards.
TAGCCACATGCATACATCGGTACCTCAGCCGGTGTCCCCACAGTTGAGGAGGACCACGAGGGTTACCAGGCCATCGCAGAGGTATCCTGCTAATGATTATATTTTGTACACAGATTCTGGAGAGCCAAAATATTTTGTTGAAGCCATGCAGGATGAAGCTAAGGTCAAGTTGGAGTTGGCTATGAAAGAGAAGATGGACTCTTTAAAGCAAAACAAGACTTGGGATCTTGTGAAGTTACCCGCTGGCAAGAAAGCTCTGTTCAACAAATGGGTGTACAAGATGAAGAATGAGGTTGATGGTACAAAGAGATACAAGGCAAGGTTAGTTGTCAAGAGTTATGCACAGAAAGAGGGAATTGACTTCCAGGAGATCTTTTCCCCAGTAGTCAAGATGACATCCATCAGGGTGATTCTGAGCATGGTAGCAGTGGAGGATCTTCATTTAGAGCAGCTAGATGTGAAGACATCATTTCTTTATGGAGATTTGGAGGAGGAGCTGTACATGCACCAGCCAGAAGGTTTCTAGGTCAGGGAAAAGGATGACATGATCTGCAGAATGAAGAAAAGTTTGTATGGTCTGAAGCAGGCTCCGTGGCAATGGTACCTCAAGTTTGACAGTTTCATGCTAGAGAAAGGCTTCACCAGATACCAGTCATATCATTGTGTGTACTTTCAGAGGTACGTTACAAATGAGTTCATTATTTTATCCTTGTATGTGGACGATATGCTTGTAGCAGGTTTCAGTATGAGGAAGATAAAAGAGCTTAAGAAACTGATGGCAAAGAAGTTCTCAATGAAGGATTTGGGAGAGACGAAGCTGATTCTTGGCATGAGGATCAACAGAGATAGAAAGCAATAGAAGCTGTGGCTATTTCAGGAGGACTATGTAGAAAAGGTACTGAAGATGTTCAATATGGAGAATGCAAAGGCAGTGCCAACACCTTTGGCAGCACACTTCAAGCTCAGCAAGAAGTTGTGTTCAAAGAAGGCAAGGGATGAGATGATTAGAATTCCATATGCCTCAGCCGTGGGAAGTCTAATGTATGCAATGGTTTGCACAAGACCGGATATCGCACAAGCAGTGGGAGCAGTCAACAGGTACATGCAGAATCCAGGCAAGGAGCACTGGAATGCAATGAAGTGGATCTTGAGATATCTCAGGGGTACGTCAACTTACAGTTTGTGCTATGAAGGTGATAGTCTTCAAGTACAGGGATTTGTAGATGCAGATTGATACGGATGGCGGTTTCCCTGGGGTGATATTATCTTGGGCACAACCTTCGAAAGCAATGATGTGACAATAAAACCCAGGGCCACCAGCGTCGGCCACCAGCGTCAGCCTCCAGCGTCGGCCACCAGCGTCAGCCTCCAGCGTCGGCCACCAGCGTCAGCCCCCAGCGTCGGCCATCAGCGTCGGCCTCCAGCGTCGGCCACCAGCGTCGGCCCCCAGCGTCAGTCTCCAAAGCTGACCACTCGCGTCGGCCTCCAGCGTCAGTCTCCAGAGTTGACCACTAGCATCGGCCTCCAGCTTCAGCATCAAAGACCAACTATGCATTAACATCTGTGGCTGGCGTCGGTCCTCAGAGCGGGCCACCAGCGTCGGCCTCCAGCGTCGACCCTCAGCACTAGTCCTCAAGGCCAGCCTCAGCGTCGGCCTTCGTGAGTCCCAGTCCTGAGGTTTCGGCTTCGACCTCTAGCGCCGCCACTCAGCCTGATCCCCCATTGTCAGCCATCATATGAGGATTAGTCTTAGGCAACAAACCCCGCGATCTAGGGTCTATTGCCGAACAGCCCGGTTACCAAGATCACGGGTAAGTGCCGGCCTGATCAGCAGTTACCGCTATAAGCGGCCCCCTATCCCGCAACAGTCCAACAACTTACCGTTCGATAAAGCGGATCCGATGGTTCCAACTGGCCGATGTATGCGGGATTCCCAACAGGTATAAAGGGAGAACCCGAGCTCCGTGCGAGGGGACTCTCTCTCGAAAACTCAGGCTCATGCCATTCTACACAGATCATATTCCTGTTCGACGACTCACTGACTTGGGCGTCGGAGGGTCCTCGCCGGAACCACCGGCCCGGGACTTTTTGCAGGCTCTCGGAGGAAGACGGTGATCTCTCTGCTGACACGGCGATCCCTGCCTGCCCGACGTTCCTCATACGTGATTCGGCCGCAACAGATTGGCGCGCCAGGTAGGGGAGGGCGGAGGGGCAAGAAGGCAGATCAAGTCGAAAGTTCCCTCTGAAGTCCCTCCAATTTTGCAAAGGAAGCGATGGTGACCACGCGAGCACAAGAGGCTTCATCTAGCCAGGCAGCCGGGCATATCCCGCGAGTGGAGCATTCGGAGGCCAACCCTCATGCTCCACCCCCTGCACCGACGAGCCAACCTGACCGGCTTGATAACCTAGCCCATCAGGTCCAGGATCTGACGACGATGGTCCGGGGTCTGCAAGAGCGCTATGTGACTGCTGCAACTCAACCCCCTGCCACGGGTGAAGGGGTGCGAGCAACAGTGCAGTCTCATCAAGGAGGGACCCCGCTTGAGGTCTCTCACCGCTCACCCCCCGAACCTCATCGTCAAGGGACCTCGAAGCGACGACGGTCTCCTTTCCGTCGCTCCAGTCGTCCCCACCATCGACCGGAAGGAAAGGAGTCCAAGCGGGCACCTTCTCTGCGACGTCGACTTTCTTCCTCCGATTCTTCCCAAGGGACCCCGAAGCGACGACAGTCTTCCTTCCGTCGCTCCAGTCGTCCCCACCACCGACCAGAAGAAAAGGAGTCCAAGCGGGCACATTCTTCATGCCGGCGATCTTCTTCTTCCGACTCATCCCGAAGTAACGCTCCCCGGAAAACCACTCGGCGGGCCGAGCAGAGGCTTGACGAGTACCATCGGCGGTTGGACGAACTCAGCCGCCGGATCGCCGATCCCTATGCAGCGGAGTATGAACGCCGCCCCCCGCTTTCTCGCCATATCATGGAGGAACCGATCCCTCCCCGGTTCCGTCTCCCTCAATTGGATCCCTATGATGGAACGACGGACCCCCTGGACCATCTGGAAAGTTACAAAGTCCTCATGCAGGTCCAGGGAGCGACGGATTCCTTATTATGCGTCGCCTTCCCAGCGACGCTCCGTAAGGCGGCACGCGCGTGGTACTCCCGTTTACTTCCACGCAGCATCAACTCCTTTCGGCAACTTGAGCGGTCATTCCTGGCTCATTTTGACGCCTGTCGAAAGATCCCACGAGTTGCCGATAGCCTCTTTGCTGTCCAGCAGAAAAGTGGCGAGACCTTAAAGGATTTCGTCGCTCGATTTAAAGAAGCAGCGCTGGAAGTATACAACCTGGAGGACTCTGTTGCCACCTTGGCCCTAAAGAGAGGACTTCGCCCGTCCAGATTCGCCTACTCTCTGGATAAGAAGCCTCCGCGTTCCTACGCCGAGCTTCTGAGCCGGGCACAGAAATACATCCGCGCTGACGAGGCGGATTCTTTCCGGAGAGACGTCGACAAGAACCCCAGTAACAAACCACAACCTCCTGACCGCGCTGGTGCACAACCTAGGAAGCCCGAGCCTCCACGACGCTCGGATCGCCGGCCACAAACGCTGATTCCTAAGGAGCAGTTCACTCCCCTCATGGCCCCCATATCCCACATCCTATTGGAGATCGAGGAGGAACCATACTTCAAGCGTCCGGCTCCCTTGAAGCCCGGAAGCACTCGTAACAAGGAGTTTTACTGCCGGTACCATCGGGACTACGGCCACGACACCGAAGACTGCCGCAATTTAAAAAGGGCCATCGAGGAGCTGGTTCAGCAGGGCCACCTGGGCAAGTTTGTTCGAAGGGGGAATCTCCCCGCGGTGGGCCCCATGGCGCCCCAGGTCGTCCGGCTGGCGTGGATAATGCCCCGACTGAAAAAACCATAGCTATGGTCTCTTGGGGAACGGATGGTGGTTCGAAAAGGCCGCGCGAGGGAATGGACTCTGTAATACCTTTTTTCGGAAAGGATCTAGACGGGGTAGTTAACAAACACGACGACAGCGTCGTGGTTTCTATGACTATAGCTAAACACCCTGTAAAAAGAATTTTAATTGATAGTGGGAGCTCTGTGGATGTCTTGAGTTATGAGGCTTTTGTTCGAATGAATTTATCAAGGTCCTTGCTTCGACCCGTGGCCACACCACTAATGGGCTTCACGGGAGACTCAGTGAACGTCGAAGGCGAAATTGCTCTCCCGGTCACGGCTGGAACTCCTCCATGTCAGAGTACAGTTGTCATAAACTTCCTGGTGGTCCGGGTCCCGCTGGCCTATAACGCCATCCTGGGAAGACCGGGGCTGAACCTGCTGGATGCTGTGATCTCCACCAAGAGACTGTTAGTAAGGTTCCCTACCAACGAAGGGATCGGAGAAATGAAGGGGGAGCAAAGCCCACTTCTGCCCTGTTATCATCTGTCGCCCAGTCCGCTGAACGCAGAGTCAACAACAGCCTCTGGGTCGCTCGATCCTAGGGAGTTGGGAAGAAGGGGAGAGCCGGCGGAGCACCTTCTAACCTTCCCCTTGGACGATAACCCGGCAAGGACTGTTCAACTGGGGGCATCACTCCCGGAGGAGGCACGTAGTCAACTCCTCGCATTCCTACGGCCAACGCTGACGTCTTCGCATGGTCTTCCTCCGATATGCCAGGCGTCCCTGAAGAAGTAATTACCCATCGGCTTAACCTCAAGCCAGAGTGTCGGCCAATCCGACAGAAGAAGAGAAACTTCGCTCCGGACAGACAGAAAGCCATCGACGAGGAAATCCGCAAGCTCATGGCTGCGGGCCACATTCGGGAAGTCCACTACCCTGAATGGCTAGCTAATGTGGTGTTAGTCCGCAAGGCCAACGGGAGCTGGAGAATGTGTGTGGATTTCACCGACCTCAACAAGGCGTGCCCCAAAGATAGCTTTCCACTACCTCGAATCGATCAATTGGTGGATGCTACATCCGGCCATGAGGTCCTCAGCTTCATGGATGCTTTCTCCGGATACAACCAGATCCGGATGAACCCGGAGGATGAGGAAGCTACTTCCTTCATAACCGAAAAGGGTCTATATTGCTACAAGGTGATGCCTTTCGGGTTAAAAAATGCGGGGGCTACTTACCAGGCTGATGAACAAAGTCTTTGAAGGACAGATAGGGCGTAATATGGAGGTGTATGTGGATGACATGCTGACAAAAGCGTTCGTGCCATTGACCACATCACGGATTTGGCAGAAACTTTTGACAATCTTCGTCGATATCAGATGAAGCTGAACCCCCGCAAGTGTGCATTCGGAGTAACAGCTGGGAAGTTCTTGGGTTTTATGGTAACCCGGAGAGGAATTGAAGCTAACCCGGACAAAGTCCAAGCTATCTTGGACATGAGGCCTCCCGCCAACAAGAAGGAAGTACAACGCCTGACAGGAAGAATAGCTGCCTTAAGCCGCTTCCTATCCAAGTCCGCGGAAAGGTGTTTGCCCTTCTTCAAGGCGCTTCGCAGAATCAATAAGTTCGAATGGACCAAAGAATGCCAGGAGGCGTTCGAAGGGTTAAAGACGTTCCTATCCACCCCGCCACTGCTAGCCAAGCCGACGGAGAGGAGCTCCTTCTATACCTTGCAGCCTCTCCTGAGGCCGTTAGCTCCGTGCTAATCCGTATGGACACTGATGGCACACAAAGACCAGTATACTATACAAGTAAGGTACTTCATGATGCTGAGACTCGATACTCAAACATGGAAAAGATCATCTTTGCGTTAATCGTGTCGGCCCAGCGTCTGCGGCCATACTTCCAAGCCCACCCGATCGCAGTGATCACCGACCAGCCTCTGAAGACAATTCTAGCTCGCCCGGACACTTCTGGCCGGTTGGCCAGGTGGGCTCTCAAGCTGGGGGAGTTTGATTTATCTTTCCGCCCCCGTTCGGCCATGAAGTCTCAAGTCTTGGCAGATTTCTTGGTCGAATGCACTTGGGGAGCAGAATTATCCAAAGAACTTCCGACGGACACTCAACCCTTGGAAGCTGGTGACGAGGAGTGGGTCCTGCACGTAGATGGGGCATCAAACTCTCAAGGGAGTGGAGCAGGCCTCATCTTGGCTAACTCAGATGGGGTGGTTACTGAGTGTGCACTTCGTTTCCTCTTCCCAGCCACTAACAACCAGGCGGAATATGAGGCTTTGTTATCCGGAGTAAGACTGGCTCGGGAACTTGGGGTGAAAAGCCTTAGAGCTTTTACTGACTCCCAATTGGTTGCTGGCCAGATCACCAAGGAGTACGAGGCAAAAGATCCCATAATGGCCCGTTACTTGGACGCGGTGTTCTCGATGACTTCTTCGTTCACTCACTTCAGCATTAGCTACATTCCTCGACAAGAGAATGCTAGAGCTGACGCCCTATCCCACCTCGCCTCAGTCGATGGGATGTTGGGAAAAGCTTACGTGGAGCACCTAGAAGCCCCAAGCATTGATGCACCAATAGAAACTTTACCAGTGGAGCAGGAGCCTTCCTGGATGGATGCCTATGTTCAATACATTACCGAAGGTATCCTCCCCGAAGACCCTGCCGAAGCCAGAAAGCTTAAGAAACGGGTCCCGAAGTTTTTCATTATGGAGGGGAGGCTCTATCGAAGGTCATTCTCATACCCTATCCTCAGGTGCGTCGGTCCTACCGACGCCAATTATATTTTGCGAGAGATACACGAGGGGATATGTGGAAGCCATCTGGGGGGCAGGGCTCTTGCATACAAAGCTCTACGTCAAGGGTATTACTGGTTGACAATGAAAGAAGACGCATCTGAACTGGTAAAAAGTGTGACAGCTGCCAGCGTCACGCCAACATCCAACATCAACCCGCGTCTCAGCTAGCCCCTCTGACTGCACCATGGCCCTTCGCACAATGGGGCATGGACATCCTGGGACCCTTCCCACCTGCCTCCGGACAGCGTAAGTTCCTAGTTGTAGCCGTCGATCATTTTACTAAATGGATCGAGGCAGAAGCTCTCGCCAAAATCACAGAAGCTAAAGTAAGGGCTTTCTTTTGGAGATCCGTGGTGTGCCGGTTCGGGCTGCCACACACCCTAGTTACAGACAATGGCCGACAGTTTGATAACGCGGCCTTCCGGGAGTTCTGCGAGGGCCTGGGCATCCGTCACCGATTCACCTCGGTAGGGACATCCCCAAACCAACGGCGCAGCCGAGGTAACTAATCGCATCATCCTCCAAGGGCTCAGGACTCGACTGGATAGCTATAAAGGGCGCTGGGTAGAAGAGCTTTCTAGTGTGTTATGGGCCTACCACACGACGCCGCGAGCACCCACAGGGGAAACTCCCTTCAGCCTGGTCTTTGGGACCGAGGCGGTCATTCCCGTGGAAATAGGAACTCCCAGTCCCCGGACGGAGTTATACCACGAAGAAAACAACTCCAACCAGCTGAGGGCCAATCTGGATTTGGTGGAAGAATTGCGAGATCAAGCGCATCTTCGGATGGCAGCATTCCGTCAACGAGTGGCCAAACACTACAACTCCCGGGTACGGCCCAAGACGTTCCGGCCTGGAGATCTGGTCCTACGAAGAGCTGAGGTATCAAAGCCAACGGAAGGGGGCAAGCTGGCACCAAAATGGGAAGGACCATACCGTGTCAAAGAGGCACTCCACCATGGAGCATATAAAGTCGAAGAGCTGGACGGGAAGCTGCTTCCTCGAACTTGGAATGCCGACAATTTACGACGGTACTATCAATAGAATTCTATCGTCATTAACTTGAATTTGTCTGATGCATGAATAATAGACTTGTTATTTTATAATGAGTATGTTTAGCCAAAGACCGGCGTCCAGCGTCGGCAACTAAAGACCGGATCCGCTCCGGCACCAAAGACCGGCGTCCAGCGTCGGCAACAAAGACCGGATCCGCTCCGGCACCCAAAGACCGGATCCGCTCCGGCACCCAAAGACCGGATCCGCTCCGGCACCAAAGACCGGCGTCCAGCGTCGGCAACTAAAGACCGGATCCGCTCCGGCACCCAAAGACCGGATCCGCTCCGGCACCCAAAGACCGGATCCGCTCCGGCACCAAAGACCGGCGTCCAGCGTCGGCAACAAAGACCGATCCGCTCCGGCACCAAAGACCGGCGCCCAGCGTCGGCAACTAAAGACCGGATCCGCTCCGGCACCCAAAGACCGGCGTCCAGCGTCGGCAACAAAGACCGGATCCGCTCCGGCACCCAAAGACCGGATCCGCTCCGGCACCCAAAGACCGGATCCGCTCCGGCACCAAAGACCGGCGTCCAGCGTCGGCAACAAAGACCGGATCCGCTCCGGCACCAAAGACCGGCGCCCAGCGTCGGCACTAAAGACCGGATCCGCTCCGGCACCAAAGACCGGCGTCCAGCGTCGGCAACAAAGACCGGATCCGCTCCGGCACCAAAGACCGGCGCCCAGCGTCGGCAACTAAAGACCGGATCCGCTCCGGCACCCAAAGACCGGACCCGCTCCGGCACCCAAAGACCGGCGTCCAGCGTCGGCAAAAGACCGGATCCGCTCCGGCACCAAGACCGGCGTCCAGCGTCGGCAACTAAAGACCGGATCCGCTCCGGCACCCAAAGACCGGACCCGCTCCGGCACCCAAGACCCCAGCGTCGGCAACAAAGACCGGATCCGCTCCGGCACCAAAGACCGGCGTCCAGCGTCGGCAACTAAAGACCGGATCCGCTTGGCACCTAAGACCGGCGCCCAGCGTCGGCAACAGAAGACCGGATCCGCTCCGGCACTAAAAACCAACTCCGCGTTGGCACCTAAGACCGGCGCCCAGCGTCGGCAACAGAAGACCGGATCCGCTCCGGCACTAAAGACCAACTCCATGGCACTAAGACCGGCGCCCAGCGTCGGCAACAGAAGAACGGATTCGCTCCAACAACTGAAGACCAATTATGTTGGCACAAGGACCACCAAATATCCGCCTTGTCAATGCCTGGGACGGCATCATGGCTCGCGGTCCTATCTAACGTAACCTACTATGCATTTTCCTATCAACTGGCAATTCACAGCAGTTCGAACAAACGAAGCTCAAGAAATCAAAAATATCCATTGATCGTGAAGTTTACAAAATTGCCGATAAAGAAAAACAACAAGCAGTTAATGGGCATCCGAAGGCGGGGTGCCGTCCTCAGGGACATCGTCAGGCTGCAGCTCCTCGATATCTTCCAAGTCGTAAAGCTCCTGTATCTTCTTTTTGCAATCTTGGAAGCCGGCGTCATAAGCTGACGCCGCTGACTCAGCTACCTCGTCATCGAAGGCTGCTGACTTCTTATAGTCCTCTACGGCGTTGGCTCCCTTCTCTTCCGCCTCGGTGGCTTTTCCTTGGGCCTCCGCCACTGCCACCTCCAGATCCGCGATTCTAATCATGTGTTGGCGGATGGCTTCCTTAGCCGCATTGGCTTCCTGCTCACTACCGTCAGCTTCTCCTCGGCAGCTTTTTGCTTCTCTTCCGCCACCTGAGCGTTGTCCAGCTCGTTGGCGGCACGGCGCTGAGCAACTTCCAGCGCGTATTCAGCTTTTCGGCTCTAAGCCGAATAGCCTCTACCTCGCCCTTCAGGGTGGCCCGAGTGTCTTCTAGAGCCATCGTCGCCCTCTCCGCCTTGATCTGGAGAGACAACATCTCCTCATGGGCTTGCTCGACGGCAGCATCGTTCATAGCCCAAAGATCTTTGAGGGCAACCAGGGAGTTCAAGGCCTGGAAAAGACATCTTGATATAAGAAAAAGAAGAGAAAGGAAAAGGACAATGGTAGTGCAAAGACTCACCCAGAGATGCGCCACCGAGGCTTCGCGAAAGAAAGTAGCATGCCCCGGCTTCGGAGGTATGTTTGCATCTCCTCCACTGAAGCCTCCTCAATGACTCGCATAGCCCAGCGGCTATGGTTCGCCAACAGCGACTGGAAGGAAGGATCGATGCTCCTCCCTTCCTTAGGCGCCGGACCGTGGAGGTTGACCCTGCTCCAGAGCCTGCCGCCTCCGGCTCTCCAGTGGGCAGAGGCGCTTCAGCTGTCGCCCCATAGGGGGCAAGGCGGCGGCTGGAGTCACCACTAATGCCGCCGGAGCTTTACCTTCTCCTTACGCCCGGGGGACGGCGCCTTTCCCTCAGGAGATACATCAAGCAAAATGATCGAAGGAGCTGGAGCTGGAGATTCTCCCTCCAATTGGCCTCGCTCCACCCCCTTGTTGGCCCCGGCCGTAGCCACAGATTCTTCGGCGGGGGGCTGGGCCACCTCGCCTATACGCGCGGACCCCACCGTCTTGGCCTTCTGGGCGTCGGCCCCCCGGTGTCGGCCTTTTTGAGGCCGCCCTTCTTCAGGACCTTGGCGCGTGGGGCTTCACGACTGCTGTCCCACTGGCGTCGGCCGCCTCAGCGTCGGTCTCTTTAATACCGACCCTCGCAGCGTCGGCCCTCCTAGGAACTTTGGCAGCAACCCTTCCCTCGTTAGGGGATGCAGTCCCCGCGGCTTTCCTCTTCTTGGCAGCGACTTGTTTAAGTTTATGAATAGTCGGCGCCATCCCTACACAAGCCAAGAATAGTTTAAAAAAAAAAAAAAAAAAAAAGAGAGAGAATGAGAGGTGAATGGTCTAAGTGCTAACCCCTCGCGGGAACCAGACCAGCGCGTTGAAGACTCTCTTCGGCTATCAGTTATTGCACTTGGGAATATCGGCGGTCAAGAGCTTCCCGAACGCCACCCGGTCTCGTGGAAGGATGGAGGCGTCCCTGTTAGCATCAATATTGGGCTCCCCCCAGCTTCCACGAACCCCACTGACGTCCGCGAAGAAAAATTTGTCCTTCCACCCTTTGACGGAGGAAGGAAGACACAGCCTAAGAATCCTATTCGGTCTAGGAGTAAAAGACCACCACCCCGATTGTTTACGGAGGGTATAGAAGCTGCGGAACAAGGAAATGCTAGCCTCTATACCCTGCAGATGGCAGAGCACTAAAAAACCAACGATAGTTCGAAACGAATTGGGAACCAGTTGGGATGGGGTCAAGGAATACCGATCCATGAGGTTGAGAATAAAGGGGTGGATCGGTAACCGGAGCCCTGCCTTAAAAAAGGCCTCATACAAGGCGACTCTTCCGGAACGAGAAGAGGTTACCCTGTCAGCCGAAGTGGGAACAAAAAAGTGAAGGTCTTGAGGAAAGCCGTACCTAATCCCTAGGTTTGCAATGTCCTGGACAGACGTAGACGACGCAGTCCCTTCGGGGGACTCCTTGGTAACCCTAGAGGGGCCGGCAACCGCCGGCCGGGCCCGAACAGAAGTTCGCCCGCCAACCGGGCGAGTCCCGGTTAGGGGACGATCGCCTGGTCGTGGCTCCTGTGAATGGTGAGAAGATGAAGTAGACCACTGGACGGGCGGGGACTCAGACTGAGAAGAGCGGTGGGAGCCCCCCCAAGAACCAGAGATGGAGCAAGAAGGGAGAAGAAGCCATAAAGGACTAACCTGGAAAGAAGGACGTAAGCCAAAGACAGAGCACAGGACTGAACAGAAGACGGACGCTGGCGGATTCAAAAGAAAGCAATGGAGGAAGAAAGGGGGGAAGATAGCAATATAAGGGCAGTTCGTCATCATTGCTCCATCTCGAAACCCCCTCTAACCGTCCGATTCGACCACGCGTCCGTATTCAGGAGGGAGGCGCTTCGATGGCCCGACGGTACGATAAGATCGAAAAGACTGCCAATGTAAAAGGAGGCGTTAACCTTACCGCAATGATGCCGTCCGCCTTTTCGTTGCACTGCCCGAGGGAAATCCTCCCTAATCCCAACAAAAGCGATAATGTGGAAACCGGCCCCCTAGATGATGTTCACACCCCCTTTCGCAGGTAAGTAAACGCTCACCAACCTCAGGGGTGGGGGGGCATATGATACGGATGGCGGTTTCCCTGGGGTGATATTATCTTGGGCACAACCTTCGAAAGCAATGATGTGACAATAAAACCCAGGGCCACCAGCGTCGGCCACCAGCGTCGGCCACCAGCGTCAGCCTCCAACGTCGGCCACCAGCGTCAGCCCCCAGCGTCGGCCATCAGCGTCGGCCTCCAGCGTCGGCCACCAGCGTCGGCCCCCAGCGTCAGTCTCCAAAGCTGACCACTCGCGTCGGCCTCCAGCGTCAGTCTCCAGAGTTGACCACTAGCATCGGCCTCCAGCTTCAGCATCAAAGACCAACTATGCATTAACATCTGTGGCTGGCGTCGGTCCTCAGAGCGGGCCACCAGCGTCGGCCTCCAGCGTCGACCCTCAGCACTAGTCCTCAAGGCCAGCCTCAGCGTCGGCCTTCGTGAGTCCCAGTCCTGAGGTTTCGGCTTCGACCTCTAGCGCCGCCACTCAGCCTGAGCCCCCATTGTCAGCCATCATATGAGGATTAGTCTTAGGCAACAAACCCCGCGATCTAGGGTCTATTGCCGAACAGCCCGGTTACCAAGATCACGGGTAAGTGCCGGCCTGATCAGCAGTTACCGCTATAAGCGGCCCCCTATCCCGCAACAGTCCAACAACTTACCGTTCGATAAAGCGGATCCGATGGTTCCAACTGGCCGATGTATGCGGGATTCCCAACAGGTATAAAGGGAGAACCCGAGCTCCGTGCGAGGGGACTCTCTCTCGAAAACTCAGGCTCATGCCATTCTACACAGATCATATTCCTGTTCGACGACTCACTGACTTGGGCGTCGGAGGGTCCTCGCCGGAACCACCGGCCCGGGACTTTTTGCAGGCTCTTGGAGGAAGACGGTGATCTCTCTGCTGACACGGCGATCCCTGCCTGCCCGACGTTCCTCATACGTGATTCGGCCGCAACACAGATCGCTCTGGTGACAGAGATAGTGGGAGGAGCACCACGGTTATGTTTTTACTATCGATGATATAGCAGTGAGTTGGGTATCTCAGTTGCAGAAGATAGTGGCATTGTCAACTATAGAAGCTGAGTATGTGGCAATCACTGAAACTAGTAAAGAGATGATCTGGTTACAAAGGTTGATGAAGGAGCTCAGCAAGGAGCACGAATGTAATACATTATGAAGCGACAGCCAGAGCACAATTCACTTGGCAAGGAATCTAGCATTTCATGCAAGAACCAAGCACATTCAGCTTAGGTATCATTTCATACGCAGTGCGTTGGATGAGGAGCAATTGAAGCTGGAGAAAATTGATGGAGCTAAGAATCCTGCATGTTGACCCCATATTGATTTTAATGAAAACTATTAGGCAACTCTAAGCTTGATACAGGAAAGTTCGGTCACCTTGCAGGTAAGTATCTACGTGCAAAATTGACTGGTAAGAAAGTACTTCACTCTTAGATAATTTTATTGGCCTGGGAGTTAACTGGTTAGCTAACTTGTTATTCCATTTAGCTAGCTGGCACGACTTTCAGCTAACTGGGAAGCTAACTCAGTGCTTGGCTAAACGTCCTTAATTCTTTAGCTACCTGGTTAGCTAGCTTGTTAGCTAGCTGGAGTTCCTTCAGCTAACTAGTATGCTCATCTCAGTGCTTGGCCAAATGCTCTTTAATTTTAGCTAGCTGGTTAGCTAGCTTGGGATGCCTTGGAGCTAACTGGAATTCATCTTAGCTAACTCCAGTTGCCTGTTAACTTTCCTGGCTGAATGGACTTAAATTTTAGCTAACTGTTGAGCTAGCTGCCAGACCTTCTAGCTAGCTGGCGGTTCTTTTAGCTAACTGCTTAGCTAACTATTTTATCCTGGAGCTAACTGCTTAGCTAACTATTTTTCACAGGTGAGCTTGTGGCCGTGGGGTTTGAAAATTTAGTTAGCTGAAGAGATAACTTCCGCTCTTTCTGGCCCTTTGGATTCTCTGCTTAGCTAACTGGAGATCTAGCTATCTTTTGGTTAGTTAGCTGGAGAGCTAACTAAGCTGGGCGGTTTCTATGTTGTTTTTGAAATTAATTAGCTAGTGAGCTAACTGACTATCATTTAGTTAGCTGATGAGCTAACTCCACTTCTCCTGTTATTCCTGCAGCCGAGAGCTTTAAAGTTTTAGTTAGCTGGTGAGCTAACTACCAATGCACGGCTCCTTTCTTCTGTCATTTTGAATTGCCTGTTAGTTAGCTGGAGAGCTAACTATCGTTTGCTTAGTTAGCTGGTGAGCTAACTAAGAGCTCTGCATCTTTTTCTCCTGGCGTTTACTTTTGATGTTAGTTAGCTGGAGAGCTAACTAGCAACCATTTTAGTTAACTATGGAGCTGCCTCTAGATGCTTTTTTTCAGCCGTGGCCTCTCTTGTGAGCTAGCTGACTAGCTATCTGAGGATTATTGCTTATGTCTTGGCCGAATGCTTTCTTGACTTCAGCTACCTGGAGTTATTTCCAGCCAACTGCCGCCTAAGTTCTTGAGTTTGCTTTTCCTCTCTCACTCTATCTCTATTGCTATTTTGAGCTACATTTAACTTTTGGATTTTTGAATCTTTGCAGTACTCTTCCTTCCTCAAATGGAGATCTGCATTCAATGCTTAAGGGAAACATTTATAACGGTTATATTTTCTTCTCGTTTTATTCCATTTGTTCCTAATGTATCTAACGGATATTTTCTTGTTGGATGATTATAAATAGGTGGGATTAGAAGCACACTATGACGATTTTGAAAAAGAGAGTTTAAAAAGAGAAAGAAATCCAATAAAAGAGCTTATATTGCATATTGTTGAGTGGTTGTTGCTGTGCATTCAAGTTCATTCATTACTCCAAAAAGTCGTCCGGATCATTGAAGCTTTTCAAGCAATCAAGACTTCAGCTACTTCGACCTCGTTCATTTATTGCTGAGTTTATTGCTTCAAAAATTGTAAAGTATATTCTGGATATTTCTCATTATAGGAGCTTCTCTTTATCATTCCTTGATCTTTTGTAAAAGGGTTAGTGTTAACCCTGATTATTTTGGACTTCTTTGTGCCTTGAAACAAGAGGACTAGCCTAGGTTTGGCTAGGGGATTTGGCTTCCTTGTGCCGTGAAACAAGAGGATAGCCTAGGTTTGGCTAGGGGTTTTTGGCTGCCTTGTGCCGTATAAACAAGAGGGCTAGCCTGATTCGCCTAGAGGTTGTAATCATTGTGATACTATTAGTAGAATTCCCAAAGGTTTTGGGGAATGGATGTAGGTGCTGAGTTTGGCACCGAACCTTTTAAACTTCTGTGTGTTTATGGTTGTTTAATTCTCTATTGTTATCTTTTTGTGCACTCCACTACACCGTTGCAAATCAAAATTAGGGTTTAAGCACATACTTGCATAGTAATTAATTTTTTAGTAACCCAATTCACCCCCCTCTTGGGTAGCTACATCTGGGCGACACTGTAGATATGTTCACCAAGGTTGTGAGCAGAGACAAGTTGAGTCTCTATTGCAACTTGGTGAAGCTTTCCAAGAGATAGATCAGGAGAGTGTGGCACAGAGAAAGAAGGTAGATCTAAGATTGATGTCATTAATCTCTAAGTGAGAGATTGTTATGGATGGAGCTTAATTTCATCAAGAGGAAGTTTGAATTCGAATTTTGAATTCGATTTGGTCAACTAAGGAAGCTGATTTTGGGAAGGATTTGTTGCAACTTCCAAATATGATCTTGGGGAGGATTTGTTGGAGATTTTTAACGCAGCAAATCAGTCCATGGTTGCCAAAAGTGTGGAGCCAGTTTTGAAAATCAGTCCATGGTTGCCAAAGTGTGGAGCCAGTTTTTGGATGGGATTAGATTGGAGGAGAGTCTTCGATCCTTGTTGTGTCTTCTTCAATCGGTGAAGTTAAGCGAAAAAAAGAGGCTATGTGAGGACATCCTCCGTGTGCTGTAGATCCTGATTCAACTCTCTGGATCATAAGAGTTTCTGAGAAAAAGTGTTTTGAGGGCTTGTACCTGATTCAACTCTTAGTGAAGCCTTGCAGATCCTGTGCCGTCGTGGACGTAGCCCAGTTTGGGTGAACCACGTAAAATTCTCATCTCTCGCTGTTTTCTTTTGGATTTTGGTTCCTATTATTATTCTATATTTTTTTGTTAATTTTATCGCAACTGTGTGCTTGGCCATACTAATAGCGATCTTATTAGAGGAATATTTGTTGTATTCCCTATCAGTTATTCCCTCAGCTATCCTCTGGATAAACTCTATTATGTACACTTATTCAGGAATAGCTATTTTTCTATCAAACACTACCTAAGAAAATAAAAAAAATCTTATAACTAATATAAGTTTAATTTTATTATATTATTTATAAAAAAACTTATAAAATATTGGAGGGGCCAAGGTCAAGGCCTCCCCATCAATTTACATGCCTCTACCCTTAACTACAAGAAAATTCAGCTTTAGCGATGACAAATTGCGTTGCTAATGCGTCACTAAATGGATTTAGCGATGCAATTTGGGCATCGCTGCCAACCTCGTCGTAACTTGCAATCCGTCGCAATTGCATCGCTAAATAGGGACGCGCCAAAAATTGCATCCTTGTGACTAAATTGCTATCATCGCAATTTAGCGATGCATTAGTGATGCAAAGTTGCATCTAATTTTGTAACTAATTGCGTCATAAAATTGTGATAAAATATTGCATCACAAAATTGCGACGCCATCGCAATTTTGTGACTCTAGCTAGGCATCGCAAAATTGCGACGCCTGGCTTGGCGTTGCAATTTTGCGATGCCTAGCCAGGCGTCGCAATTTTGTGATGCCTGGCTTGGCATCGCAATTGCATCACAAAATTTAATTAATTTTTTTTAAAAAAATAATTATAATGAAAAACTTTCGTCGTAATAGTATTGCTAATTATTTTTTTTTAATAAAATTTTAAATATTATAAATTAAACCTGCTAATACAATTTCATTGCATTTAAATATTGATCGAAACATTCATCACTCAAATTTCAAAAATATATAAGAAATTAATATTTTAAAATTTTAAAATTTTCATATACAAAACATAAGAAGTAAAAAAAAATACATCAAAAATCTGCACTATCACGATCACGTGAAGGCTCCGAAGGCTGGAATGAACCCTACGACATGAGACGAACCAAATCCTGCATCTGACGCATTTATGCTCTCATATCTACAAGCTTCTGCTGAAGGCCTTCCGTGCGCTGATCGAGCTTCTGCTGAAGCTCTCTCATGCGCTGCTCGAACCCCTACCGAACCTCCTCCGTAATAGATTTCCGAATGTCATCTAAATGCTCGGCAAGAATATCGCTAGGATAGTGCGAACTGGAGCCCTGATGGAAAAAATATCTAGAAGCTTTAGTGCACAGACTATAGACCCTATGGTCTCGCGGCTGGGTACCAATAGCTTCCAAAACCACACGTCAACTTTCCTGTGGTGAGAGTTCGACAGGCAGCCCCCTATCAATGGAGTCGACCTGCGATGCCTAGGACTGAAGCTCCTCGACTCGTGCCTTTGTATTATAAAATTAATGATAAATGAATTAATATATGAATCTGAATAAAATTTTAGAAATTAAACAGATACAATATAAAGCTAATTTCGTACCACAATATCTTGTGATCGTAAATCGACCTAGGAACCATCTTTCCTGGTGTGTCGCCCTGAATAGACGAAACTCACCAGGATCTGTGCCCTCCTTCTTTGACTACAAAAGCAAAAGAAATGATATAAATATAAGTATTTATAAATGACTAAATTAGTAATTAAATTATTTATATTTTCTTACCATACGACATATGTGCTCCTGAATCGAAATAGACCCTGCAGTGTGACAGGAGAGACCCGTGCCACTACCGCCCTTCTCGGATCGGCAGTTCGTGCTGGTTGATGCGGACCTCCTACGCCAGGCCTCAGACTGCCATACCTTCTACCAGACGTACCAAATACCCTTTGGCACATGCACAGGATGCTCATTCGATCTCCTCCAATGATGAAGCATATCATAGTATCGACTGCCTCAAGAGCATTCCATGCTGCCCTAATGGCATCATGGATGGCAGGGTCCCATGTAAACTTTTTCTGCATTGAAATAAATAGTTAGTTTCAGTTTTATTAAGATTAAGAAATTTTATATCTGTGATAAATTATATTTAATAAGTTTACCTGAAACTCTAAAAAATAAAACTTCCTCCGTAGATACATGGTATCAACACGCCTCTGAAATATGGAGCTAATCCAGCTCGATACAGTATGCTGCTCAATAAAGCTGTTAAAAAAATGCATGTTTATAAGTAATTGACTTAAAAACATAAACATATATTTACAATTAGTATATACTTACATCCCATTAACATCCAATCCAAGTACGGTACGATCAACGAAGGAAGAACTCTCAGAGGTCTGCGTCGATCGGCTATCACCGCTGATGGCTGGAGAGATCGGAAGCTGTGCGATGTATGAAGATCTGAACTCTCCATCTTCAATGCTCATAGGGTCTGATGCGGTAGGGCTACGTCCCTGCTCACTTTGTCTGTCGGCAATAGATCTACCTCGGCCTGTCATACTAAAAATATTAAAGATTCATGCCATATAATTATGAATAATGATTGAATATGTAAAAATTTAATACTTATAAAAAATATTGAAGTTGAATAAACATTTATGTTTAATCAATGTCATTTGTTTTATGAAATGTTGGTTCAACATTCGATGCCGAATCGGACTGTGATTCAGTTTCATTATCATCGGAAGGAAACCGAACATTTGCATCCTCAATTTCTTGGACATCACTATTTGGATCTCTAAGTGATATTTCAGGAGCCCATGTGTCATCCTTAATTGCATTTTCATCTCATCCTCTTAAAATGCAGGGCACTCAGTTGATTGACTTGATAAACTCTCGTCTAATATGATTGTTGAATGTGGAACGATTTTAGAAACAGCCCACCAATCTCGCTTGTCATTGCGCAAACTTGGATATCCATAGTAAAACACTTGCTGAGCTTGGGATGCAAGGATGAATGATTCATATTTCTACAATCTTTGTTGATGATTCACTTCAACTAGGTTGTAGTTGTTATGAACCCTTTTACCCATATGAACTATTGGATCAAACCAATCGCAACGAAACAATACGATTCGTTTCATAGGCCAACCGGGATATTCAACTTCAACCACCTCTACTAACTTTCCATAATAATCCTGCATATTTTCTCCAACACTTTCTCCTTTAACACACATGCTCCAGTTCTGCGTGCCTTTTGAAGATGCTAGTCATTCAATCTGAAATTTGTGTCCATTAATAAAATAGCCAGTAGAGGTTGTTAGGTCTTCAATGGCCATTGCATAGATATTTAAAAAAATATTATTTGTGAACTATGGACCGTTTACCTATAAATTAATAAGCTATTCACAACCAATTCAAAAAATAAAAGCCATTATTGAAATTGATTGAGTGATACTACTCACAAATTCATAAAACCAATAAGCAAACTCCATTTCTAACTTCTACCCAATGGCAATTTGACTGATGTTGGGATTCATTTGTTGTTGTCTATCACAATACATCCTTATGAGATGATAATAATTAAAACTTCTATTAACAATTAAATAGTGTGATATATTATGATTTAAAGTAGAAGTTCTAATTAAGTATTGAAGTATATACTTACTTAATGTATGGATCAACTTCTCTACAGTTCATTAGAATGTAATAATGTGCTACATTATACTCCATATCACTCAAATCTTTTGATTTCTGCCTACCAAATGAACGGCCGATACCTTTAAAAACTAAAATCCTCCCTTCATTAGGTTCTCCTTCATCCACATATATGACCAAGATTTTGGCATTTCGTATAGACGTAACCCTCAAAGTAATGCGAGGCAAAAGCTGAAACTTCTTCAACCAAGTGTGCATTACATATAGAACCTTCAACCCTTGCCTTATTACACACATTATTTTTTAACTTCTTAAGGTACCTATATATAAAGGTGAGAAAAAAAATAAACCAACTTTCTCGCAATGAAATAATATTTGAAATGTCAACATATATTTCTAATTTATATTTACCTCTCGAAAGGATACATCCAGCAATACTGAACGGGACCATCTATACTCGCTTCGTATGGCAAGTAAACCAGTAAATGCTCTATTGAGTCGAAAAAACTGGAAGGAAATATTCGCTTTAGCTTGTATAACATAATTAAAATTTTCTTCTCAAGCCTTTCCATGGATGCAGAAGTAATGATTGCGAGATAACTCCTTAAAGAATAAGCTGAGCTCCATCAATGCCTTCCACACATGGTGCGAAAGCAACTCACGAAAAGCTATAACCATTGCATAAAAACATGACAGTCATGACTCTTCATGCCAAACTGTTGGCCCAGATGGCAACCCAAGAGGGGGGGGTGAATTGGGTTCTTAAAAATTTAAGACTTTTTAGAAGATTTAAACTGATTTGCTCAAGATGTGCAAGTGAGTGAAATTAACTAATAAGCAATGCACAAGCAATTAATAAGAGAGATAGAGAGAGAAAATATATCACGGCAAACACAAGATAATTTTATAGTGGTTCGGTGCAACCAACACCTACGTCCACTCCCAAGATTCACTTGGGTCCACACTATAATCTCTCTAGATTACAGCCGAGTTGTTTTCCAAGCTCACAACTCAAACTTGTTGTTTTACCGGGTGCACAACGAACCCAGCTGGTTTTACTCGGGCTTACCAGCACAAAACCCTACACGTTGTTTTTCACGGGCTCACAACTAACCCAAGCTTAAACAAGCTTAACCCGAGGTAAAACTACCTCCTCTAGTTCAATCCCCCAGATTGAACTAGGCAAAAATAAGATGAGTATTGTGTGTGAATACAAAGCTCCTCAATGAGCAAATATACAAATTTAAGAATAAGGTTTAGAAAAGCCTGATTTGTAGATAGGTTGGCTTTTGATCTTTTTCTTTTCTTCTTTTCTTCTTCTCCTTGCTGGATTGAATCAAGCCTCAGCTCCGATTCTTCGTGGTTGAAGCAGTTGAGAAGGGTTGAAAAGCAAGAACCGAATCTCCTTTCTCCAAGTTGGGAAATCCTCCAAGACTTTGATTTTGAACGCTTTGGATTCCTCTTGAGCCTTTTGGAGTGGAGTGGATTTGAGCTAGAAGGTTTTCCTTTCAAGATTCAAGCTCACGGATTTTTGAAGTGGGATTTGTCTATCTCAGATTTTCTCTTTGTTTTTCAGATTTTCCGTTTTTCTCTCTTCTTCTCTTTTTTTGAACAATAGACTCCCCTTTTATAGATTTCTTTTACACCTCTTTTGGAATAAAACTATCCGTTGGAGTGTACCTTCTATCAAAATATATCCGTTAGAAATGAGTAAAAATAGAAAAGTTACCGTTAGAGCTGATCTGGCAACTTCGTTTTTCGTTCCAGGTGGGTTGGAGTCGACTCTAACTTTTCTGGAGTCGGCTCTAGCTCGAGGCGTTTTAAATGATATTTCCGGAGTCGTCTCTGGCTTTTCTGGGGTCGACAAGAAACTTTTCCGGAGTCGACTCTAACTTACCCGGAGTCGACTCTAGGTTGGAGCCAGAAAAATCGACTTTCTGCTTCGTCTGTGAGAGTCGACTCTAACAGTCTCGGAGTCGACTCTAATGACCGTGCCAGTTCCGGAGTCGGCTCTGTGATTCTCGGAGTCGACTCTAATGTCTGCAATTCTTACCTAGACATTAGATTCGATCCAGAACACATTGTAACTCTTGATTTTGATCTTTCAATAGTCTTATAGGCTGAAACACTAAATCAAAATCATCAGAGCCTTCAAAAATTATACTCAAATAGTTTTGTTAATCATCAAAATCATCAATTGGGTCAACAATCTCCCCCTTTTTGATGATAACAAAAACTTTGAGTATATGCATTCAAAAATTCAATCAAACTAAGGATTATAGTCATTTTAACTTTAAACCATTGAAATTAAGGTTTTGATGCCAATGTTCAATGTAAACTTTAAAATTGTACATGAGTTCAATATAATCCATCAATATTGAATTGTTAAACTTAATGTGCATAAGATTGTAAATGAGCTTTTTGTTAAGCTCCCCCTGCATTGAGTAGCTCCTCTTATATATAACATCAAATTGTAACAGATTAACATTTCAACATTTTGCATAAACAATTAATTCTCCCCCTTTCTTTCTTTCTTTATGCATATATTCAATTCTATTCAATCTTTCTTTGCATATACACAACTATCTCTCCCCCTTTTTTGTTATTAGCAATAAGGAGAGTAAAGAAAAATTTATAATCTCAATAAGCATAGGAATCCAATCAATCAAAATTTGAAAAAGTGAAATTGTATTTCATATGCAAGAACCATTACATCAGTTGATTCATTTACATTTCAAAATGAAATACATTGGATAATCAAAAACTTCCTAAGTACAAGCTATCAAACTCAAAAACAAGATCAAATGTGCTTGAATACAATTTTCTTTAGATGACCTATTATCTCCATTACATCATCTTTTTGTGCTTTCTTAAAATTTTCAAGGCTAGCTTCGATTTGAGAGACTGCAAGGTCAATATCCTTCTTCAATTGACCCGTTGCATGAACATACGATCCTGATCCATCGGCAATGCCTTCCATCCTTTCGAAGATCTTGTGAAGCTCAGCTCCAAAGGATTCTACAGAACTGCCTAAGGTAAAGGATAGCATGTCCAGTCTCGAATTTAATTCTTCTTTTAACTGATTAAAGTCATCCTTCAATTGATTAATTTCATTTGACCTGTGACTGTCATACTCAGCAAGTAAGCTTCTTAACTGATCAAGTTGTTCATTAGAAAATCTTCCAGAATTTGTTATAGGCTGATGTGGAGGTGATGGAATAGAACTCGGTCCGGCCTCCGAAGGTCCAGCAGACGAAGGTCCCGCAAAAGATGAATCAGGGACTGATGGTCCCGCAGTAGATGGTCCCGGGATTTCTTCTATCTGGTTCCCTCTGCACCATCCCTATCTGTTCTTTCCTCTCTCCTCATCCAAACACCATTAACTTTCTTAAATCCCATTCTATGAATAGTAGAAGTGCTGTAATAATCAGTGTGTCTCAGTTTTCTTAAAGGTTCATTTTCCATATGAGCACACCCTGGCTTCTAAAAACTAATGTCAGAATCATACCGTATGGCAGTGTTGATCTTTTCTTAGTAGCTGCCTCTGCCATGTAACCTATCATCATGCCAGCTAAATTGACTGGCCTCCAGTATAATGCAGTCCATCATCAGAACGTCTCGCTCCGAGACATACTCGAATCTCCCTATTTTTGGAAATAAGATTCTACCACATATATTATGCAATAATCTGAGTTCTAGGTTTAACTGATTTGCAAAGATCTCTTCGAACTCAGTCACATCTCTTCCTAGCATCCTTGATAGTGCACCACTTCTGTCATTAAGTTGACATTCCATTAAACCAACAGTGGGCATTTCTAATAGGGTTCCAAGAATCTCAGTTGTTACCGTAACCCTAGTTCCTCTCACTGTGCTTATCAATCCTCCTTCTCCTCTGCTTAATCCATTATAAAACTCCCTTACCAATGCTGGATATGTGGGCAAATCTAGTGAGCACACTTTCTCCCATCCCATATCCCTTAAATTTCTTCCAATAGAGAAACCCTCCGATTCAAATAAATCAAAATTAACTTTTCTCCCAGTGGTAATGGTCTTACCAGCTAATTGATCAACCTTAGGAGATGAGGGTGAAGGTGGAGAATCCTCTTGAGTGGCCGAAGAGGAAGAAGGCGATGGTTGCCTCCGAACCGTGCGTCTTCTCGTTGGAACGGATGCTCCAGCGACGAATCCGCGCCTCTTTGGTGCCATTGAGAGGATTGGAAGGTTAATCAGGGGTTTTGAGTGGATTTGGGGAAGTTGGAAAAGTTTTGGAGTTCTTAGGAACGGTTTAGGAGACGATTGGAATGATTGGGGGTCGACTCCGCCTTTTTATTTTTGACCTAACTCGACTTAGAGTCGACTCCCGAAAACTGGGTGTCGGCTCCGAGCCAGAAAGTCTGTCAGCGCTCGTATTAGAGTCGGCTCCACAAAAGCCAGAGTCGGCTCTAATCACTTAGACAGAAAATCAAAAACTCAGGTGTCGACTCCGCAAACTGTCAGAGTCGACTCTAACAGTTTCAGAGATAAAAAATTGAGTTTCAAGCATTTGAAACTATTCAAATTAATCATCAAATTATAGATTAAAGTTATTTAGCAATTGGGGAAACATTGAATCAAGATCTAGATAGATTTCCTTATTGAAATATCAAGATTTTTCAAGAAAATGATGAAATCTAGATTGATGTCCTTAAGAGTTTCAGAAAACTATTCCAAAGGATCACAAACTCCTAATTCTCCTCTAAGATAACAAAATCTTTCTTCACTTAAGGGTTTTGTTAATATATCTGCAAGTTGTTCTTCAGTATTCACATAATCAAGACAAATTTCATTATTGGCTACATGTTCTCTTATAAAGTGATATCTTATTTCAATATGCTTTGTTCTTGAATGTTGAATTGGATTTTTAGTAAGATTTATTGCACTTGTATTATCACATCTTATGGGTGTCTTATCAAGTGTGATACCATAGTCTTCAAGTTGTCTCTTAATCCATAGGATTTGAGCACAGCAACTTCCTGCTGCAACATATTCTGCTTCCGCAGTAGATAATGCAACCGAATTTTGCTTTTTGCTAAACCATGAGATTAAGTTACTTCCTAAAAATTGGCATGCACCACTTGTGCTTTTTCTATCTAACTTGCATCCGGCATAATCAGAATCTGAGTATGCAATTAGATTTAATGTGGAGTCTCTAGAATACCATAAACCTACATTTTTTGTTCCACTTAAGTATCTTAGTATTCTTTTAACAGCTATTAAGTGTGATTCTTTAGGTTCTGATTGAAATCTAGCACATAAACATACAGAAAACATAATATCTGGTCTACTTGCTGTTAAATAAAGAAGGGATCCGATAATACCTCGATAATACTTTTGATCAACCTTTTTACCTTCTTCATCTTTGTCCAGCTTGCATGAAGGACTCATTGGTGTTCCGAGGGGTTTAATTGATTCCATACCAAATTTCTTTAGAATCTCTCTTGTGTACTTTGTTTGGTTGATAAAGATACCCTCTTTGCTTTGTTTGATTTGGAGTCCAAGGAAGAAGTTGAGTTCTCCCATCATGCTCATCTCGAATTCTCCCTGCATTAACTTGCAAATTCTTGACATAGAGAATCGTTAGTAGCACCAAAAACAATGTCATCAACATATATTTGTACTACAAGTAAATCTTTACTTTTTCTTTTCAAAAATAATGTTTTATCAACATTTCCTCTTGTGAAATCATTTTCAATTAAGAATTTACTTAACCTATCATACCAAGCTCTAGGTGCTTGTTTCAAACCATATAAGCTTTGTGCAATTTAAAAACGTGATTTGAAAATTCGTGATCTTCAAAACCTGGTGGTTGTTCTACATAAACTTCTTCATTTATAAATCCATTTAAAAATGCGCTTTTAACATCCATTTGAAATAAATTAATGTTCATATGACATGCAAATGCAAGTAATAGCCTAATGGCTTCTAATCTAGCTACAGGTGCAAAGGTTTCATCAAAATCAATACCTTCTTCTTGATTATATCCTTTTGCAACTAATCTAGCTTTGTTTCTAATTACTATGCCATTTTCATCTAGTTTATTTCTAAAAATCCATTTTGATCCTATTACTGAATGATTTTTAGGTCTTTCAACTAAAGTCCATACATTATTTCTTGTAAATTGATTTAATTCTTCTTGCATTGCTAACATCCAATTATTATCTTTTTCAGCTTCTTCTATAGTTTTAGGTTCAATTTGTGATACAAATGCAAGATGATTACTAATATTTCTCATATATGATCTAGTTCTTATTCCTTGAGATGGATCACCTATAATCAATTCCTTGGGATGACTATGGGCATATCTCCAGTCTCTTGGAAGATCTATATCATTATGATCAATATTGACATCATCGTCCTTATGTGAATCATCATCTTTAGCTTCTTGCTCATGATCTGAAGATACTTCAATATTAAGTTTTTCAAGATCTTTTTCAATTATGTTTGTATCTTCCTCATCATCAATCTTTTCAGATCCAGTTGCTAAAGATTCATCAAAACTACATGTATGGATTCTTCAACAATTAAGGTTTTCTTGTTAAAGATTCTATAAGCTTTACTAGTTGTTGAATAACCTAGAAAAATTCCTTCATCAGATTTAGCATCAAATTTTCCTAAGTTGTTTTTACCATTATTATGAATGAAACATTTACATCCAAATGCATGAAAGTATTTTATATTTGGTTTTCTTTCATTCCATAATTCATAAGGTGTTTTCTTTAAGATTGGTCTTATTAGCTCTATTTAAGATGTAACATGCTGTGTTAATAGCTTCCGCCCAAAAATACTTTGGTAAGTTGCTTTCGCATAGCATGGTACGGGCCATGTCTTCTAGAGTCCTATTTTTCCTTTCAACTACACCATTTTGCTGTGGAGTCCTAGGGGCTGAAAAATTATGATTAATTCCATTTTCAGTGCAGAAATTTTCAAATAAGTGATTTTCAAATTCTGTTCCATGATCACTTCTTAGAGATACTATAGTAGTGTTTTTCTCATTTGTGACTTTCTTGAAGAATTTCAGGAATATCGAGAAAGTCTCATCTTTGTGAGCTAAAAACATTACCCAAGTATATCTAGAATAATCATCTACAATCACTAGACCATATTTCTTTCCTCCTAGACTTGTGGTTCTAGTTGGTCCAAAAGGTCCATGTGAAGTAGCTCTAAAGCCCTAGAAGTTGAAACAATATTTTTAGATTTGAAAGAACTTCTAGTTTGTTTTCCAAATTGACATGCATCACATATTTTGTTATTTTCAAAATCTAACTTAGGTAAACCTTTAACTAAATCCATTTTAATTAGTTTTGAAATAAGGTGTGTGCTTGCATGACCTAATCTACGATGCCATAACCATCCAATATCATTTATGTTAGCATTGTCAGCAATTAGGCAATGACTACTTTCAGATAATTTGTCTAAGTCAACTAAGTACACATTGCCATGTCTATAACCAGTAAAAACAATGCTATCATTAATGGAATCAGATACTATGCAAATAGAAGATTTAAATGAAACATTAAAGTTCTTATCACATAGTTGGCTTATACTAATTAAATTGTGCTTTAAACCATCAACATAAAGTACATTATCAATAAATGTAGATGGAGTTATGCGAACTTTACCAAGGCCCATAATTTGACCTTTACCGTTATCGCCAAACGTCACAACTCCACCTTTCTTTTCTTCCAGGGTGATGAATTCATCTTTGTCACCCGTCATATGTCTTGAGCAGCCACTATCAAGGTACCACTTTTTCTTTGATCTTTTGGCTACAAGACATTCCTGCAACATAATTTAAACTTTATGTTTAGGTACCCAAGCTTTCTTGGGTCCTTCATGGTTAGTAGCAACAAAAATTGTTCCTTTCGGAACCCATATTTTCTTGCTTTAACATTTAACTTGTTGTTATTATTTAACGTTTTGCATTCAAATGATTTATGACCTTTTTCATTACATTTGAAACAAGTTATATTACTTTGGTTGGCTTTTACAAAAATATTCTTTAAGATTTTTGTTTCCTTAATGTGTTATACCCTAAACCTGCTTTGTCAAAAACAGCTTTTTGACTATCTAAAATCATATTTAGTTTAGTTGAGCTTAGAGTAAATTTCTCAACAATGTCTTTATACTTTTTAACATCTTTCTTTAAAAATCATTTCTTTAGAGATTGATTCTTTTTCTAAAGCTAAGGTTTCTAATTGATCTTTTAAATCTTTTGTTGAGTTTTTAGTTTCAGATTTCAAAATCTATTTCTTGATTAAATTATCTCTTTCTTTCCTAAGTTCTTCTTTTTCATTAGTTAAGTTCTTAACTTCTAAAGCTAATTCATTTTTACTTTTAGCTAAGCTAATATTGTCATTTTTCAAAAACTTATACTTCTTTTTCAAAGATTTAAAATCAATCATCAATTCATTGAAAGCTTCAAACATTTCATCAAATGTAAATTCATCATTTGAGTTTTCAGAACTTACCTCATTGTCGTTGTCGTCGTGTTGGCCATGAAGCAGATATTGGCAACTTCCTTTTGTTCTTCTTCTTCCGAAGAAGATTCATCAGACCATGTTGCCATGTATGCTTTCTTCTTTTTCTTGTAGGCCTTCTTCAGTAAAGGACAATCATATTTAAAGTGCCCTGGCTTTTTACACTCATAACATACTAAGGGCTCTTTTTCTTTTTCTTTCTCCTTGTCCTTTTTCTTATCTTTTCTCCTTCAAATCTTGCTCCAAATTTCTTTTTGTGGAAGGGCCTTTTTCTCATAAACTTCTGAATTTTTTGGCCAAGAGAGCAGTTTCATCATCATCCTCATCATTACTTTCACTGCTGCTCTCTTCCATTTCTGCAGTCTTGAGGGCAATGTTTTCTTCTTTTTGTTTCCTCCTCAACATGCTGCTTCATGTCAGCTCATGGGTCATTAAGGATCCTAGAAGCTCCTCTAAAGGTAGTGCATTGAGGTCCTTTGCTTCTTGGATGGCAGTCACTTTTGCTTCCCACGATCTTGGTAGTGACCTAAGAATTTTGCGAACAAGGTCAGCATTAGAATAAATTCTACCAAGACTTTTAAACCATTCACAATATCAGTGAATCTAGTGAACATGCATGTGATGGTTTCAGTTTGTTCCATTGTAAATAATTCATATTTATGAACCAAAATATTTATTTTTGATTCCTTACTTGGTTTGTTCCTTCATGAGTTATTTCCAACCTATCCCAAATTTCTTTTGCGGAATTACATGTTGAGATTCGGTTGAATTCATTAGAGTCTAAGGAACAATATAAATATTAATGGCTTTAGCATTTAGTTGTGCCATTCTCCTATCATTATCATTCCAATCCCTTTCGGGCTTAGGAACAATAGTGCCATCAATAAGGTGTGTGGGTGTACTAGGTCCATTTATTATTACTCCCCACAATTCATAGTCAGAAGCTTGAATGAATATTCTCATTCTAGCTTTCCAATATGAATAGTTGGTTCCATTAAATAAAGGAGGTCTATTCGTAGAATGACCTTCAGCAAAACATGAACCACTTTGTGTTGCCATAAGGATCTTTAGCCCTTGATCGTGAGATCAAATTCTAAATGAGCACTTGCTCTGATACCAATTGTTGGCCCAGATGGCAACCCAAGAGGGGGGGGTGAATTGGGTTCTTAAAAATTTAGACTTTTTAAAATTTAGATTTGCTTGAGATGTGCAAGTGAGTGCAAATTAACTAATAAAATGCACAGTAAATAAGAGAGATAGAGAGAGACAATAGACACGGCAAACACAAGATTTTATAGTGGTTCGGTGCAACCAACACCTACGTCCACTCCCAAGATTCACTTGGGTCCACACTATAATCTCTCTAGATTACAGCCGAGTTGTTTTCCAAGCTCACAACTCAAACTTGTTGTTTTACCGGGTGCACAACGAACCCAGCTGGTTTTACTCGGGCTTACCAGCACAAAACCCTACACGTTGTTTTTCACGGGCTCACAACTAACCCAAGCTTAAACAAGCTTAACCGAGGTAAAACTACCTCCTCTAGTTCAATCCCCCAGATTGAACTAGGCAAAAATAAGATAAGTATTGTGTGTGAATACAAAGCTCCTCAATGAGCAAATATACAAATTAAGAATAAGGTTTAGAAAAGCCTGATTTGTAGATAGGTTGGCTTTTGATCTTTTCTTCTTTTCTTCTTTTCTTCTTCTCCTTGCTGGATTGAATCAAGCCTCAGCTCCGATTCTTCGTGGTTGAAGCAGTTGAGAAGGGTTGAAAAGCAAGAACCGAATCTCCTTTCTCCAAGTTGGGAAATCCTCCAAGACTTTGATTTTGAACGCTTTGGATTCCTCTTGAGCCTTTTGGAGTGGAGTGGATTTGAGCTAGAAGGTTTTCCTTTCAAGATTCAAGCTCACGGATTTTTGAATGGGATTTGTCTATCTCAGATTTTCTCTTTTTTTCAGATTTTCCGTTTTTCTCTCTTTTTCTCTTTTTTGAACAATAGACTCCCCTTTTATAGATTTCTTTTACACCTCTTTTGGAATAAAACTATCCGTTGGAGTGTACCTTCTATCAAAATATATCCGTTAGAAATGAGTAAAAATAGAAAAGTTACCGTTAGAGCTGATCTGGCAACTTCATTTTTCGTTCCAGGTGGGTTGGAGTCGACTCTAACTTTTCTGGAGTCGGCTCTAGCTCGAGGCGTTTTAAAATGATTTCCGGAGTCGTCTCTGGCTTTTCTGGGGTCGACAAGAAACTTTTCCGGAGTCGACTCTAACTTACCCGGAGTCGACTCTAGGTTGAGCCAGAAAAATCGACTTTCTGCTTCGTCTGTGAGAGTCGACTCTAACAGTCTCGGAGTCGACTCTAATGACCGTGCCAGTTCCGGAGTCGGCTCTGTGATTCTCGGAGTCGACTCTAATGTCTGCAATTCTTACCTAGACATTAGATTCGATCCAGAACACATTGTAACTCTTGATTTTGATCTTTCAATAGTCTTATAGGCTGAAACACTAAATCAAAATCATCAGAGCCTTCAAAAATTATACTCAAATAGTTTTGTTAATCATCAAAATCATCAATTGGGTCAACACAAACAACTTAAGCTTATGCATATCTACACACCTATCGATATTTGAAGCATAACTATCTGGAAATTTTAACCCTCTAACCCAGTTACATAAAACTTCTCATGAATTTCTGTCAAGAGTGTAACAGGCTTTAGGATAGGTTCCGTTAGCATTCCTTTTCAAATCAGCTCTTCTGCAATACTAATTAAGTTCTTCTCTTGACTTTGTAGTGTCTTTGGTTTTTCCCGGGATGTTTAGCACCATGTTAAATATGTTATCAAAGAAAATTTTCTCAATATGCATAACAACCAAGTTGTACCGGATGAGATTTGTGCTCCAATACAGCAAATCCCAAAATATACTCCGCTTCTTCCAGTTTTGTTCTTTACATATATGGCCATTTATTTTATCTGCATCTGATTCCCAAGCATACCTCAACCCCAAATGCTCTATAATATCAAATATATCTATGCCAGACCTAATCGGTTCGGCAAATTATATGATTGCTTTGTTCTTCCGGAAGGCGATCAAGTTCCACTTATAAGGATGATTTGGAGGAAAGAACTTTCTATGATTATCAAACCATGACTACTTACCACTCTTTTGCAATGTGAATGCATCATAATCATCCATGCAATAAGGGCACGCCATACGCCCAACAGTACTCTAATCAGACAACATTGCATATGCCGGAAAGTCACTGATTGTCCACATCAAAGCAGCTCTCATGATGAAATTTTATTTCATAGAAATGTCGTAGGTTATGGCTCATGTTTCGCACAACATTTTCAATTCAGCCACCAATGGTTGCAAGAAGACATCAATATTTTCCTTTGGATTTGATGGTCCTGGAACCAAAACTGTCAAAAACATTGTAGTATCTTTCATGCACTTCTATGGAGGAAGGTTATATACAGTTAGTATTATAGGCCAACATGAATACTGTTGCCCTGCTTGACCAAATGGTTGGAAGCCATCGTTACAAAGACCTAATATCACATTTCTTATATCTTCAGCGAAATTATAATGATTTTCATTGAAATGCTTTCAAGCTTTTGAATCTGATGGATGCCACATTTCATCTTCTTTAGATTCATGTTCGGCATGACATCTTATATCAGCAACTGTAGCCTCAGATCTGTATAATCTCTGCAGGCGTGGAGTAAGAGGAAAGTAATACATCCTCTTACAAGGCACACTTTTTCTCCTACTTATACTAGCTTTCCCTTCATCGTTGGTATACCTAGATTGCCTACAAATCTTACACCATCTCAGCTCTGAGTCTTCACCCCAATATACAATATAATTGTTCAAGCAACAATCGATCTTATTAACTCGAAGCCCAAGGCCATGCAACAACTCTTCGTTGAGTAAAAACTATTTGCTATAATATTATCATTTGGCAAAACTTCCTTCATTAACCTAAACTTCCTTCATTAACCTAGCTACAGCATTGAACGCCTTTTCTGATAATTGATGTTCTGCCTTAATATTCAACAACCGAGTAGCCATAAACAATTGGGAATGACTCTCACAACTAGGATATAATTCTTGATTTGCAGCATGCAACATATCATAAAATTATTGTGCATCTGGATTTGGTTCTTCCAAAAATATATTCTAATTGAATTCATTACCCGATGCATTCATCACCATTTCTTCATATGTGTTTAAATTCACAAATGGTTCATCAACATGAATTAACACTTGTTGGCTTGTGATAGCAGCTGGAATTTTCTTTGTTTCACCATGATAATACCAAACATCGTACCCAAGAACAAACCTTTTTTTACACAAATGCACCTTCACAGTTTCAACATCTCTGTACGCTTTATTCTGACACCTGTGTAAGTTGCAGGGGCACCTAATCCTAAGCTCATCGATCCATTCAGGTTGGCTACATGCAAATGCAATAAATTCTTCCAATCCATTCAGAAAATCTGGATTAAGCAAGCCATCTTTTATCCTTACATACATCCACGAGCGAGCCCCGCTCATTTTTGATCGACTTTTACAATTTATGGTGAACCATTAAAGGAAACCATAATATAAAACTATATTAGCATTAGTAAATATATAACTAAATTATTTCTTTTACACATCTAAGGTAAATAATAACTATTTAAATCATTTATAATGATAGATCAATTTTGTTATTAATGATTCCAACCAATTGATTAGGCCAGGCCAGGGCTAAGGTTCCTGCCCTGCAAGGCCGGGCCATGGCTACGATCCTTGTCGTGCTAACAAGGACCGAGGCATAGGTTCATGTCAGGCTAATATATGCTAGGGCTTGGGTTAGGGCAGGGCCGCATGGGGTCCGTTCAATCATGAGACTTCACAAGTATGCAAGTGTCCTAAATTAATTTCACATTCACTCCATATCTAAAAGGTAAGGCCTTATCCCATTCAAGAATATTTATGTGATATGTTATTCTGGTATTAATTATCATCGTTTACGTTGAAATTTCAGCAGCATTTTCTCATATGTTCTCCTAAATGTATGGTATATATGCCACACTAGGAGAACATATAAGGAAATACAAACCGCAATCTCAATCAACGATGACTAATAGCAGACTAACATATCGCAAAAAATAATCTCAAACTATCCACTAGGACAATTTGAGAATTTGCAAGACTAAGTCTTACAAATTCTCAAATGGGTCTAAAGGATATAGTGCTGTGAGAAATAATATGCAAATCCAAAGACAATCGAACTTATGCTTGTGATAAAGTTTTCTCGTCTATTATACATATTTTGATAGTGGTCTATAGTCACTGACTTCTTAAGATTATTATGTCCAAGATAATAATCTTAAGAATATTAATGTGAATTAGGAGACATCATAAATAAACTCTTTAAGGATCAACTATGGATATTAGATAATTATACAAGACCAATAAACTTAAACAATATCTCTTACATCTAGCTTTTTTATCATTCATGTACTATGATCATTAAAACTACTAATCTTGACTGAAAAGAAAAATAGAAATGTATGTGAAGACCAAAATATAAATCATTAAAACTACTAATCTGGTGCTAAAAATTAAAAGGAACGGCAAGAAGCCTGTCATTCTAGCATTATATAATTTAATGCATCATTCAATTTGAAGCAGAATGCAAATAAACAAGACAGAAAAAATGCATGAATTAGAAAAAAAAAATCAATGCGGCTGGGCCACATGACTAGGCGGCATGGCAGGCAACCCGCAGCCGCACCACATGGCCGGGCGGCCTAGCCACGTGGCCAGTCCTAAGAGCTCTGCCAAGCCCCCTGCGGGCGGCCTGGCCACATGGTCAGGCAGCCTAGACACGTGGCAGGGTGGCCTAGCCACGTGGTCGAGCAACCTGGCCATGTGGCCATGCCGTGGCAGGGCGGTCTGGCCATGTGGCCAGGCCATGGTAGGGCAGCCTGGCCACCTGGCCACGGCCACGGTCAGGTGGCCTGGCCATGGCCGACCATGCAGCTTGATCGCTATTGGCCAAGCGGCCAGGCCGTGGCCACGGGTCCGCTAGAGCTAGAGAGAGGGGGGGTTGGGGGTGCACCTGATGGGGGAGCTGGCAGTACTGGGGAGCAACGGGGGAGGGGCCTACACCACCAGGGGAGGGGGCTGCACCACCGGGGGGGGTGGGGGGAGGGAAGAGGGAGGGAGAGGGTTAGGGAGGGTTAGGGCCGGTGGAGGGGGGAGGGAGGGTGTATTATAAATCGGGATTAGCAATGCCTATATGGCATCGCTAATCCATCGCTAATTAGCGATACCTATTTATGCGTCGCTATGGTACATAAATAGCAATGCATAGAACTATATTGCAACGCAGATTATGCATCGCTATTTAGCAACGCATAATCTGTGTCGTTAATTTGACGGGATAAGGCTGGATAAGGTGGGAATATAGCGACGCATAGAATATGCGTCGCTATATAGCGACGCATTTATGCATCGCTAAATAACGATGCAAATTATGCGTCTCTATTTAGCGATGCAACTATACATCGCTAAATATTAATATTATATAATGTTAATTTTATATACTAATTATTATAGTGTATAATAATTAATATTATATAGTGATAATTTTATATAATAATATATTAATATATTGCTATGGTATATTAATATATATTATAAATTATGTAATAATATATTATAATATCTATTTTTGTATATTTTTAATATGTTATTAGTAGGATTCATAAATTATTTTTTATTCCAATTCTAACTATGATACCAAACTAAACAAACCCTTACAATAGTAGATGCAATAAATTTTTACTTTCACTTTTTCTCTAAAATTTGAAAGTTTCTTTTATAAATTAAAAAAAAGAGAATCAAACTTTTTTTACATTAAAATTTTTTACTTTAAAATAAAAAAAAGTGATATCAAATGGAGCCTACAATTAGTTTTTAAAAAAAAAAATAGAAGAAGCCTATAGGCATGTGGGCTACGTATGCAATAGGTAGAAGGTCCTATCCGGGACTTGCTAGAGCCAGCCCGGGTGGCTAACTAGAAGGTCCTATTTGGGACCGACGTTGCCTCCAGTCTGATCCACGCCTTTGTATTGAGAATGCAGTCTAAACCCTAAACTCTAAAAATCCTAAATACTAAATACTAAAACCCTAAAACCCTAAACCCTAAAACCCTAAACCCTAAACCCTAAAGCCTAAACCCTAAACCCTAAAATTCTAAAAAATCTAAAAGACCTTAAACACTAAACCCTAAACCCCTAAAACACAAAACCCTAAAACCTAAAACCCTAATCCATAAACCCCTAAAACCCTAAACCCCTAATTAAACCCTAAAACCCTAAGACCCCTAGAACCCTAAAACCCTAAACCCTTAAACCATAAACCCTTAAACCCTAAACCCTAAACCTAAACCCTAAAATTAAACCCTACACCCTAGCTAAAACCATAAAGCCCTACCCTAAACCCTAGCTAAAACCCTAAACCCCTAAACTCCTAAAACCCTGAAACCCTTAATCCTTAAACCTTGAACCCTAAAAACCCTAAAAAACTCTAAATCCTAAACCCTAAAACCCTAAACCCTAAAACCTAAAACCTTAAACCCCTAAAACCCTAAACCCTAAAACCCTAAAACCCTAAACCCCTAATTAAACCCTAAAACCTAAAACACTAAACCCCTTAAAACCCCTAGAATCCTAAAACCCTAAACCTAAACCCTAAAATTAAACCCTAAAACCCTAAAATCCTAAACCCTAGCTAAAACCCTAAACCCCTGAAACCCTTAATCCCTGAACCCTTAAACCCTGAACCCCTGAACCCTGAACCCTGAACCCTAAAAACCCTAAACTCTAAACCCTAAAATCCTAAAACCCTAAAACCCTAAATAGCGATGCATAATTGCATTGCTAAATAGTGACGCATCAAAATGCATCGCTAAATAGCGATGCACGAATATACATCGCTAACTAGCGACACATTTTGATGCGTCACTATTTAGCGACGCACGTTTATGCATCACTAATTAGTGATGCATTTTTATGCATCGCTAAATAGAATGCGTCGCTAAATAGAGACGCAAGCATTGAGTCGCTAAATGCATTAATATGTCGCTATTTAACGATGCACGATAATGCGTTGCTAACTAGTGATGCATTTTGATGCGTCACTATTTAGCGACTCATTAATGTATCGCTATTTAGTGGCACACGATTATGAGTTGCTAGTTCGTGATGCATTTTTTTTTGAGTCGCTATTTAGTGATGGATTTTTTTTTTGGAATCGCTAATTACGTCGCTATTTAGCAACTGATTTAATGTGTCACTAAATGAAAATGAATTCATCACTATTTTGTCGCAGATTTTGTGGGTCGCAATTGCGTCATAATTTTGTCATTATTTGCAATGAATATTTGTATCGCTAAGTTGCATCGCTATTTCATAATTTTCTTGTAGTGCTTGATCTTACATTAAAATTATAAAATTTATTATAAGATTTATTTTTCAAAAATTTCACTCTAAAATTTTTTAAAAAAAAAAAGTAAAAAAAAAACATAAAAAGAAAAGATTGTGTAGATGAAGACCTTTTTAATTGTAGTCATAATATCAAGTTATTTTCATTATCATAAATAGCATCATTAATGTACTGTAATTTGTCAAAACTAGAGAGCAATAAGCCATCTACAACATGGACTATAAAGATAGCATGCACCAGGTAGCATTAGTAGTAGTTCTTGATGAAGAAAAGGAAAAATTTAATTGAGTTTATGCATTTATAAAGTCGGTGAAAATGATGTAGATCCCACATCTTGGGGTTCAAATTTAAAATTAAAGGTAATAGTAATAGATGTTTGTGATAGTATTATTGGGATGGATATAAAGAGTCAAATGCATAATGTAAAATATATTTGGAAGGTTAGTATTCATTACAGCTCGTGAAAGCTCAAAAAGAGGAGCCAACTACCATAAAAGTTGTCTATTAAAATTATAGGAGCATCAATATAGTATAAGAGATGTATTTTTTTTTTGTTACAAGCGGGCGATCACACCAATCTGGCGTGAGTCAAACCCGAGAAGTCAGAGTACATGATTTACTGCAAAATAAGAGGGCATGGGTCACCCATATGTCATTCCCAAGGGCCTGGATGGCGAGCTGCAACATTTGCAACCCAATCAGCCGCCGCATTGGCTTCCCTATAAACATGGTGAATCAGAGGCACAGTTGTAGTCTAGAGAGAATCTCAAATTGCACGGAGTAGGGGATTGGTGGAGTGAAGACACCCATCCTGACGAATCCATCGAATAACCGTGAGAGAATCTCCCTCAATAATCAATCTGCTCGAGGCCAGATAACGAACAGCATAATTGATTCCAGCCCATGCAGCCTGAAGCTCCGCCATAGGGACCGATAAATCAAGGGAACCATGGCCATCGGCTGCAAGAAGCTCACCCTCAGGACCCCTAATAACAAAGCCGGACCCAGTAATACGATCGGAGACAGAGCCATCAAAGTTCACTTTAACATAACCCGGGGGTGGGGGCTCCAAGAAACAAAGACCGTAGAACGGTGCGCTGCCGAAGCAGCAGGGGAGTCTCAGAGACCGGGTCGGACAGAGTGAACAGCAAGAGAAGAGCGGCCATACTCCTTGACAAGAAGAACGGCCTTTCTGATAATCATATGGGATGGAACAGTCTCTTCAGAGAAAACCATCTGGTTCCTAGTGAGCCAAATATGATAAGCCAAATAAGCTGAGACAGCACATTGGGTGCCCAGTCCACTCTGAGCAGCAAGACGAATGGCATGCAAGAAAGAAAGCCGAATGGGTCCATCCTCAGACACCCACGGGGTAAGCGACATCTGCTGCCAGATCCTCATAGCTCAAGAGCAAGTAAAGATAACATGATCAACCGACTCATCCTCAAGCCCACCGATTGGGTAGAGAGGCGAAATGAGGAGACCACGGCCGGCCAGCAGAGCACAGGTAGGAAGGCGGTTCCACTGAAGCTTCCACAAGAAGAGCCGTATCCTGGGGTGGATAGGCAAACGCTAGATCCACGCAACATCATCCAGCCCAAAAATCCGAGAACGAAAACAGTTAACTAGATCCCTAGTAGGAGCATGAGAGAGGCAGGAGCGCCGCCAGAGTCTGGTAGCCGAGTCAGCTGAGGGGGCAAGGGGAATGGCAAAAATCCTCTGCGCAAGCTCCACCCCAAAGAGTCGGAAAATAGTGGAAGCATTCAATGCATTACTATCCTGGCAAATCAAAGAAGCCACTGGCATAGAGGGGTCAACATCAGTACTAATAAAGGTCGGCCAGCGGGATAGAGGAATGGCTGCAATCCAACTATCCTGAGTAACATCGACAGATCTCCCATCCCCAATCATCCAATGAATATCGGGCATAATAGAAGGGGCAGCCTGACAAATCGCCCGCCAAAACAGAGAGCAGCTAAGAGATGTATTTTGGAGGAGTTGGAGGATCATTTATTTTTTGGATTTCTATTTTCAAGAAAGGTACGGAAGAAGTTGTCTTCCATGGACTACATTGATTGATTTAATGGTTGGAGCACCAAACATTCTATTGCAAAGGCCACATTCAATCTAAGTGTATCACCTCCAAGTTGAACCCATTTATTCTTTATGGTTGCCGTGGAAAGGGTAGAATGAAGAGGTATTTAAAGGAATAAGGATAAAACCAACTTAAATGGCTAAAAGAATAAAAGCTCAATCTTAAGACTTTACTGGTATGAAAGAAAGGGATGGATTAATGACTTCAGGAATCTAGAATGGTGTTCTACGTTTGAATTGGCAGGCAAATTTATGTTCAATAGCTATACTCCCACAACTAAGAGGCATCAAAACAAATTTTGATGATTCAATAAACCAAGATGTGGCATGAGCAAATTTTGTGATAAGAAATCACTAAAGGCATCCAATTATATCATCCATAATGCCACCTAATAAAAGCTCTGTTCTTAAAGCTAAGACGGCCACGACTTAGTTTGGGCTCAAAACTACTTTTTATCAAGTACAAAAAAAGTGATATTATTTTAAAAGATGGCTCAATTATGATAATCTTTTGGGTTAATAAGTAGAGTACTTCATACATTTTGAGGGGCAATTAAGTCAGGTTTAGTCATAAATGGATCAGGTCTAATGTGAATTAATTATAAAAATTATCAATTTAAACTCAACTTATTTGTTAAATGAGTCAATATTTCAAACTGAATCTGATATATTTAATAAACAGATAATCTAACCCAACCTGCTTAACCTATTTATTAAATAGGTCATATAATCATAATGATATGGATCTACTTAACCTATTAACCAATACTAAAAAGGTGAGATATAAACCTATTTAATCTATTTAACCTATTAACGAGGAATATAAATTGGTTTAATAAATGAGCAACCTAAATTGAACTGACTTGACTAGTTAAGTAAATAGGTTAAACAAGTTAAGGATATGAAATCTAAACCGGATCCACTTAGTATATGAGTTAAGATAGGTCAACCTATTTATGACCTAAGCCTATCTAACCCAAATCTAAACTCATTTATTGAAGGCCATGTTGGATAAATGAGTCGAGTCTAATATTATCACCCCCACATGCATGCATCCTTATTTAAGAAGAAAAGTTTATCAAAGGAAGTTATGAAATTCAAATGCCAATGCACATTCAGAGAGAGAAACTAAATAGCTGACTATTTGGTAAAGATGATAGCTTTGAGAGTTCATCAAAATTTTGATGAACAAAAATGCCTTACTCATGTGGCATTTTTTTTCTGATGCATGAGAAAACTCCTATATAAGAACTTAGTTTCTCCTTTTGTAATTAATATATACATACACTTTAAATCTTATCAAATTAGAACACTTGGCATGATTTATTTATATTAATTGAAAGCAATTAGAGATGATATTGCAAATTTATTTTCTTTACTCAATAAATCATGTTTAATGCCAATTGTTTTTTGATATTTTCATTAACAATGTCTTTGATTGTTAGTATACCTTGATATTTGTGGGTTGCAATGCTAAAATAGAATGTAATATTTGTTTGGTTAATGCATTATACCCCATACGAGAATAAACCGTGAAATTTTTATTTGTCTTTATTTATTGATGGTTCAAAATTAAAATTCTTTAATCTAATTATTTTTTAAATTATTTATGCAGATTTAAAACTATATCTTATTAAAAAGAAAAAAAGTATGCATGAGATTAGAGCTAATTAATGTTAGGATGGAGTTGATCAAGGTTGTAAATAGATAGATAGGCTTGATACTTTGCCGCAGCGTGATCTAACTTGATCTAACTATTACACTCATATTTTTTACAAAGCCTAACCTAATTTTAAAGAATCGGTCCCAAATCCACCTTTGAGGCTTTTTTTTTCGACCCTTACTTAAAATCCATTAGTGTTCAAGCCTATAAAAATTCAGGCTGAACTAAAGAGACCACTTGGTTGTGATCGGTCCTAATCTATAAACATATATTCTCAGCCTCGATTAGGTTAGATTAGATTAAAAATTTTTTTATTTTTTAATTCGATCCTATTTTTATATTTTTTGAATTTTTAGGTGCGTAAGCGCTCAAAATTTGGGATTGGACCGGACGCACCTCCTGGCATGATCACTCCAGATGATAGGGCTGAAAACGGATCGGATACGGATCGGATAGTAGTATATTCATATTTGTATCCATATTTTTTAACGGATACGAATACGGATACGAATACTAAATGGATATTAAAATTCATATTCATATTTATTCTAAATGGATACGGATACGAATCAGATATCAAGTATATCCATATTTATTATATACGAATCGGATATCCAGCATATCCATATTTATTATATACGGATACGGGTATGAATCGGATATACAGCATATCCATATTTGTTATATACGGATATGGATACGAATCGGATATCCAGCATATCCATATTTATTGTATACGGATACGGATACGAATTGGATATCAAGCATATCCATATTTGTTATATACGAATACGGATATGGATATGAAGATAGAAATTTCTATGATCTCATGATGATATTATATGATAAATAGTTGTGAAAGAGTTAATAAATAGAGGAATACTAAAGAAGTCACTAAACTCCCTATTGTCTACCACAAGAACAAAATATAGGCAATAAGAATATGGCTACATAAATGTTCTCTTAAGAAACTTGAAAGAAGTTGAAATCCACAACAAATCCAACTAAGCAACAGTGTAACAAGACCTAAAATATTTGAGATGGAAATCATTAAGCATTGAGACAAGAATTTTTACTGAAATGTAGATATATATAAGAATTTGCAGTTCACTAATACAAAAAAATGCATAAATACAATAGGAAAAGCAAAATGTCAAGCATATTTTCTTGAGTACTACTAAGAAATACAAGTAGCATGTTTTACAAAGACTTACCAACATTGGTGTTATGTACATAGCAAGTTCACCAAAGAATAGCAGGAAAGAAGCCTTGAATGTTTTGATCAAAGTGCCCAAACAATTACCAACCTGAAAAACACAAAGGAACAAAAACATAGGACAAAGGTCAAGTTTTATAATATATAAATGATCATATCAAGGGGCTAGGCTTAAAATAAGTAATTTTCCAAGCATCCACGAAGCATGATTTTTGAAAATATATCATAGACCTGATCAAAGACATATGATTCTTGAAAATATATCACAGACCTGATCAAGGAAATGAATAAATATCCTCCAGGACGCTAGTAACTTATCAGATATAGGGACATAGTTTGAGTTGGCTCAGAAAGACATTATCAGCTGTTATTTCCTGATGGTTACAATTTGCATGCATCCGAGTCAGGAAATGCTATGAATCTGCCTAACATCATAGCCCTTGGCTCAGATAGAGTGTCAAACATATGCTTCACAAATCACAACGGTTGCATTTAGAAATGCCCTCCAAGTCATGATTTCAGTGTCAAACATATGCTTCACAAATCACAACGGTTGCATTTAGAAATGCCCTCCAAGTCATGATTTCACAACCCACACATTGAGCGTCAAAACAAATTGGAAGTCCCTATCATCATTGCCAAATTAAATTGAATAGGCTCAAAATTTTTGGAATGAAATAAACAAGGCAAAATTGGCAGGTTGAGGTCGGCATCGATTGCCCCGATACATGGCAACATTGGCAACCTGCATATGCCATATAGTATTTGCATTATATGATTCATATTATATAGCTGAAAGCATTAAGTCATAACATAAAAATATTTAATAGGATTTGTTGACGATAAATCTTAAATGCATCTCATAAACTCAAATGTCATAAAAAGTATTTCATAAACTATTAAGTAAAAAGTTCACAAATCATTGAATAACATCATATGACAATCTTCAATGCTCTAATCATCCTGAAATAAAACATGTTAAGAATATTATTAGTACAAAAGTTCAATATATATAAATAAAAATAATAACTTATTTTTTAAAAACTACACATTATTTGCATTTACCTTATCCAACATAGCAGGAGAATTGAGATCATGAACAATGGAAGGAATATGACCTGAAACGAAATTTTAAAAAATAGTAAAATATTATAAATAAGTTAAATCTAATAAAAATATTGTATAAAATGTAATAAGTTGCTTTTTTCTTAGATCTCAGCCAATCTTGAAGATAAATCACAGCTTCAACAATATCAGGATCTAATGAACTTCGAAATGTATCTATCACTCGTCCACCTGTACTAAATGCTGATTCTGAAGCTATAGTAGATACTGGAATTGCCAAAATATCTCTTGCAATCCGAGATAAGATATGATACTTTGGACCATTATATTTCTACCATCCTAAAATATCAAAAGCATCACCTTCAACCCATGGCCAAATAGATTCCTCGATATATA
Source organism: Calamus simplicifolius (assembly GCA_900491605.1). Classification (NCBI taxonomy): domain Eukaryota; kingdom Viridiplantae; phylum Streptophyta; class Magnoliopsida; order Arecales; family Arecaceae; genus Calamus; species Calamus simplicifolius. The sequence goes on along the minus strand of UESW01004992.1, from coordinate 88,432 downwards.
GATCCAAATCTGTTCTAATTTGTTGTTGTTGTGTATTCTTCTTCATAAATTGTACAAACTTTTTTTTTCTTCCTTCCATCTCATCAAACTCATCAGAAATATATCTGCTATCTCTCGATGAACCAATATCATGAGTAATTGGAATAGAAAATGAAGGAAATTTGTTTTCATACTCACTAAAAAGTTTTGGAATAACATTTTGAACATCACTGACCTCTTTTTCTTCATTTAAAGAGTAAATCTGTGAGTAATAAAATTCTACCATCTTCATTTTGTAACGAGGATCTAAGAATGAACCCACTGCTAGCATGAGATTAGATTGTTGCCAATATTTGTTAAACTTCTCCTTCATTGATAATGCCATAAAGAGAAAAAGTTGATCCTTAGGATTTGTGCACTATTCAATAATTTGCAATTGAATTTCATAAAATTCTTGAAAAAAGAGATTTACAGTCGGATATAATGTGCATGAAAGGAGCTCGGTGATGTTATAGAAGTTTTTCAAAGCTTGATAAAATATTTTTACCTCTATCCAATTATCATTTGTTGGGCACATATCATATTTGTATGGATCAAGACACTGCAATCTTTTAAAAGCCTCTTTATAATAAAAGTATCTCTTAACATCATGTACATAGAGTTCCACCATGTTGGGACATCAATTGACAAACCTCTACGTGTATCCAAATTACATTCTTTAGCCCTCTTTTCAAACTCCTCTAACTGTAGTGGAGAGCTTCGAACAATCTTCATCATTTCTCTGATATTTTCAATTGCTATATTAATTTTTTTTAGTCCATCCTGCACAACTAAATTTATAATATGTGCAGCACATCTCACATGAAAGAACTGGCCATTACATACAAGTGCTCCTTGAAGCCTATCCACGATTTCTCTGACACATACATCATTGGCACGATCATTATCCAATGTTAATACAAATAACTTACGATCATTGTTCCAATCAATTATATTTTGATAAATATATTACACAAATTGACTCCAGTATGTCTTCCTCCCATATGCATAAAATTAATTATTTTCTTTTTCAAATTCCAATCATCATCAATGAAATGTGTTGTCATACATAAATAAGACTTGTTTTGTCTAGAAGTCCACAAATCCATAGTTGCACTTATCCGACATAAAAGTAGACCAAACATATCATAAACTTTTTTCTTTTCCTCTAAATATGTTTCCATAATCCCTTTTCTAAGGGTTATGCGACTCTTTAATTCAAAAGATGGTCTTAAATACTTAATAAAATCAATAAATCCTTCATGCTCAACCATAGCAAATGGGTATTCATGCATAACAAACATCCGTATAAGCTTCTTATGACTAACATCTCCATCATATGTATAGGTACTCAAAGAACAAGTGCCATCCTCTTTTTGCAATGATGTTTGTAACATTAGTTGGCCTTTGACATTAGTATTCTTTAAAAATGAATGGCACTTATCAAGATGATTTTTCAAATGTGTTATTCCCAACCTACTAGCTCCATTAAATATTCTTTTGCAGTGATTACATCTTGCTTCTTCTGTTTTAAAATTTTTTCTATCAACTTCCTTTTCTAATTCATACTTTGTAAAATCATCCCAAATTTTAGATGTTAGCTTTTTATTTTGTCTTTTCCTCTCTATTTGATTTGTAGGCTCAACGGATTTGCTATTTGCATCTTCAATAGTTCCACTAGAAGACATGATATATAACAACTGCATTCAAAATATAAAAAATAAAATATATAATAAAAAATCCATGATCATACCGAGGAAATTGACCTCTAAAAGAATCAACAATGAAAAAGCAAATGTTATGATAAAATACATTGTAACACCAAAAATAAAATAAAAATAAAAATAAAACACAAAGGCTATGATGTCAAAAATATAGCAATGCAAGAGTCACATTCAAGCCAAGGTACATGATACAAGAGAATGTATAAAAAGGAATTTCATAAAAATGAAGCTCAATATAATTCCAAGAACAAAAGGCCAATGTCTATATTACTAATTCCTGTCATTATTGTTTAGAATTTCATTGAGCATTATGTAACAAACTCAAAAAATAAAAAGGAATTTCATTGAGCATTATGTAACAAACTCAAAAAATAAATTTGTCAATGTCTATATTACTAATTCCTGTCATTATTGTTTAGAAAAGAATATTTAGTAAGGAATTGCTGTTGGACCTAGTAGGGAAATATAGAATATAATCGAATTTCTCAAAAAAAAACCAAATTGGCAAAGGACAACCTAAAATTAAATGCTAAAGGTCATCACTCCTGATGAGGTGCTGACATATGCTTGCAGAATGGCTGAATGACACCTAGAACCCACCTGGCATCTCCTACCACTCATGTATTGCACTAATCTCCAACTGTCACACAAGACCGGTAAACCAAGCGTTGATCAGTAGTGATACTCAAAAATAAGTCATTTGGAAGTGGGAAATAAAGGAAGATGGATTAGAGAGCATTGGGCTTCTTCATACCTTACCATTCACACTTCTCTTTGTCCATTCCATTTGGTGGAGACAACGTCTTTCTTTAATCACAAGTATCTAACCTTTTCTCAGATGTGACAAGCAAACCAGATGCTAGTACCACAAAGAGACAACAAGCTTGCCGTTGCCCCCTGGTTATAGCAACATCAGTAGATCTACCTAACAACAACAACAACCAATCCTTGCACTCGCCATTTTCATAATGTTCGTTGCTACTATCAACATGTCAATCCTTTCGTACACTTTATCCTCTTGAACTCACCAAGTAAAATTTAAATAGCTAGGCAATGTCTTATAATAAAAGAACCAAAGGCCTAGATAAAATACAGATAACTGCTCAAGATTATGTACTTAAAATCAGATAGCTAAAAATCAGATAGTTATATCCCCAACCCATAAATCATTCGATATGCAGAATTGTTATATAACATGCCAACAAAATTACCCAAGAAGCATAAACAAAAGGTTACGAACCTATCTAGTACCCTAGCTACCTAAGAGACCAACATGCCCAACTAACCTCATCCTTCAGTTATACAATGCATAAAAGTGAAACATCAGATCAGTGATAGCATGTTTTATAAAAGAAGTTTACTCTTAATGCTTTCACTGAATGGCATTTTTTTTCACAATCTTTTTTATTTAAGTATTGCAGAAATCTAGCTATCTTTGCTTGTTAAAGGTAGTAAACAACAAGGATATCACATAAACAGAAAAACTCAATATCCCATTTTTAGCTAAAAGAAAATGATCAATACTGACACCAGAGAGCCAATCAATTTCATGAATAAAGACAACTAATTAAACGATAATTTATCATTCAGTTCACTGCCATGACCAAAGATTTCCTTCAAGCAAACTGTTTGCTTGAAATAATCATGCATCACTACCTTGATATAAAATCATCAAAACTAGACTTATGCTAACAAAGCATGAAAACAAGGGGACAACAATGTACAGATCCCCAAGACCAAAACGGGAAATAGAAATATAACGAACAGTTTAGATAAAGACTAATAAAGCAATCGACCCATTCTCTTTACAATATCGCAAATATTCACCCATTAGTTCAATTCTTGACAGCATCCTCAAGAACCAACCTCAAGCGCCGGGCCAAAACATTCATTTCCGCAACCCGCTGCTCCCGCCACCTCCTCAACAGGTATTTCCAAAGAGACGGAACCTATTACCTGTTGCAGTGTTGCTCCCCTGTTTCATCCGAAATAGGGGAACAATCGAGCTGGCGGCCTGGGCCACCGCCGGCCACACACCGGGGTGGCCCAGCCGCCGTCGACCGGCCAGGAGCCGGCCGCCGCCGCGACCGGACTCCCCCCCCCTCTCTCTCTCTCTCTTTCTCTCTTTCTCTTTGTTGCAGCCTGTTACAGTGTCGACGGCACGGCCGGCCACCATGGCCGGCCGGACCTCCACCGGACGCACGCCCGGCACGGTGGAGGTCACCGACTGCCGTTCAGGCCCGGCGAGGCGGCATGTGTCGACGGCACGGCCGGCCACCATGGCCGGCCGGACCTCCACCGGACGCACGCCCGGCACTGGTGGAGGTCACCGACTGCCGTTCAGGCCCGGCGAGGCGGCGAGCATGCCGCCAGGCCCGAACCAAGATCAAGACGGCGAGCACGATGGAAGGAAAGGAAAGGAAGCTTCTGCTTACTTGATGACGACCGACGGACTGAGCACGATGGAAGGAAAGGAAGCTTCCCCGATGGTCCGATGCCCAATTGATGCTCCTCCTGGCTGCCAGGAAGTCGGAAGGAAGCCTCGACGTGGGAAGGGAGCGGGTTGTGCACCTGTGCGGCTATGCCAAAAAAAAACGAAGGAAGTTTGATCGCTTGCTCCTCCTCGACCACCGTGGCTGTGGCACTGTCTCCTTCGTTGCCTCCGGGATGGTCCGATGGAGAGATGGGAAGGCTGGAAGGGAGTCTAGAAGAGAAGAAGTGGGATTGTGGGAAGCCGGAAGGGACAAGGGAACATGCTGTCAAAGAAAAAAATGAACGAAAAAGATTAAAAGAAACAGGACGGGGGAGCGGCTTCGTACTTGACGTGTCGATCGCTTGGCATTTTAATTTGAATTTTTTATTTAAAAAATAGATGTCGTGTCACTTGGCGCGGGCGCTCGACGGGTTTTGTATTTTTTTTTAAATATTAACCGAATATTTATAATAAAATTAACGGATATCCATATCCATATTTAAAAATATATAAAAATTTGTATTTGTATTTGTATTCGATTAATTTTTAAATTAAATATTCGAATCCGTATCTGAATCCGATTAAACTATAGAATAAATATCCGAATCTGATATGATTTAAATACGAATATAAATACGATCAAAATTTATCCGATCCATTTTCAGTCCTACCAGATGAGGTACGACGAGTATAACGTGGTGAGTTTAGATTCGAGAATGAAACGGATAGACCTACTAATTCTTTTACTGCCTACAATACATTCTGGACATTATTAATTATAGTTATCCATATAATTGGGCAAACCAACCGCATCGATTGTTTCGAGTTCGTAAAGAGACAATCTTACTTTCTATTAGAAAGAAATATATACAGTACGAGGACCTCGAAGCCAAAAATTGATGTTAAGTGCGGACTCATGAAGGAATGGGGAAAGGTTGGGGTGTCATCGGTGTTGTATAAGGCCTAGTGTAAAGCTGGCGAGTAATTGAAGGAGGGTGAGGGAGCCGTTTTCTCTTCCTCCTCGTCTCTTGCAGGAGGAACCCATAAAGACTTCTCAACGCCGGCTAGAACGAGCCTGCCCGAGCGGTGGCGGAAAAGGTGCAGAGCCGAGTGGAGACCTGACGTGGCGCAGAAGGTCAGGGCCGATGGCAGCATGGAGGAGGGAGAGGACGGCGTGCCGAAGTGGCCTAGCATGGTAATGGGCCTTGACTTCTTATCTTGGGTTTGGGCCGAGGGAAAAGACTTTGTACATCTTGTTGACGCCGAGTCACTTTCTTTAAGCACCGAAGAAACGGACGTCCTCCTCATCGGACTCCTGCAAGAAAAGTTCTCGGAGACCGGATGCTCCGGTAGGGACCCTCCGACGCTTAAGTTAGTCACTCGGGAACAGACGAGAACTGTCTAGCCCCCAGGAAGCTAGACAATTGGGGCTTAACTAGCCGGAAGGAGCTAGGAAAATAAGAGTTCATGGATCCTTACTTACAGCGTGAGCGTATGCTTTTATACCTGTTCGAATATACCCCCTTCCATTCCCGAAGATTGTTGATTTCAAGGTGCCCCGTTTAATAATGGACAAAAGATGAGGCTGACAGTGACTGATCGTACTGTCGCCGTGCATGCCGAAGGTGTCCTGCGTCACCTGCCAGTACGGCCACATAGGTGTCTCGTGCTGGTGGTTGTATGTGGTGCGAGCCACTGCCGGATGTGACCGCGCACAATTACGGGCAGGTGATGAACCGTACGCTGTAACGGGGAATGGCCATGCACAGTGACAGACAGGTGGTGGACCATACGCCGTTATGAGGTATGGCCGCACCCTGCTATGGATGTGCGGCGGATTACATGAGTGTGCCAGGTGGCCCGGAGTGGGCCGGATCATGCATTAAACACTGTTCATGCAGCCCGAGACCGAGGGGTCTCGGGGGTTGAGATACTGTTCATGAGGCCCGGGAGCTGTGGCTTGAGGCCGAGGGTGGAACTCGAGGGCAAGCACTGTTCATGCAGCCCGAAACTGAGGGGGTCTCGGGGGTTGAGATATTGTTCATGAGGCCCGGGAGTTGTGGCTTGAGGCCGAGGGCGGAACTCGAGGCCAAGCACTGTTCATGCAGCCCGAGACCGAGGGGGTCTTGGGGGTTGAGATACTGTTCATGAGGCCCGGAAGCTGTGGCTTGAGGTCGAGGGCAGAACTTGAGGCCGAGCACTGTTCATGCAGCCCGAGACCGAGGGGGTCTCGGGGGTTGAGATACTGTTCATGAGACCCGGGAGCTGTGGCTTGAGGCCGAGGGTGGAACTCGAGGCCAAGCACTGTTCAAGTAGCCCGAGATCGAGGGGGTCTCAGGGGTTGAGATACTGTTCATGAGGCCCGAGAGCTATGGCTTGAGGCTGAGGGCGAAACTCAAGGCCAAGCACTGTTCATGCAGCCCGAGACCGAGGGGGTCTCGGGGGTTGAGATACTGTTCATGAGGCCCACGAGCTGTGGCTTGAGGCCGAGGGTGGAACTCGAGGCCAAGCACTGTTCATGCAGCCCGAGACCAAGGGGGTCTCGGGGGTTGAGATACTATTCATAAGGCCGGGAGCTGTGGCTTGAGGCCGAGGGTGGAACTCGAGGCCAAGCACTGTTCATGCAGCCGAGACCGAGGGGGTCTCGAGGGTTGAGATACTGTTCATGAGGCCCAGGAGCTGTGGCTTGAGGCCGAGGATGGAACTCGAGGCCAAGCACTGTTCATGCAGCCCGAGACCGAGGGGGTCTCGGGGGTTGAGATACTATTCATGAGGCCCGGGAGTTGTGGCTTGAGGCCGAGGGCGGAACTCGAGGCCAAGCACTGTTCATGCAGCCCGAGACCGAGGGGGTCTCGAGGGTTGAGATACTGTTCATGATGGCCGACACTGTTCATGGCCGAGGCCGAGGCTGAGGTGGCCGAGCACTGTTCATGGTGGCCGAGCACTGTCCATGGCCGACACTGTTCATGGTGGCCGACATTGTTCATGGCCGACACTGTTCATGTTGGCCGACACTGTTCATGGTGGCCGATACTGTTCATGGCCAAGGCCAAGGCTGAGGTGGCCGAGCACTATTCATGGTGGCCGACACTGTTCATGATGGCCAATACTGTTCATGGCCGACACTGTTCATGGTGGCCGACACTATTCATGATGGCCGATACTGTTCATGGCCAAGGCCGAGGCTGAGGTGGCCGAGCACTGGCTCCATGTGGAGGAGAGAGAAAATGTGGCAACTCAGAGAGGCCGCCCTGGACTTGTTGGGCCCGCGGAGGAAAGGCCGATTCATTAAGGTCGAGCCCAGATGTTGTCATAGTGGCCTATGGGTGGCCCACTGGCCCCATCAGATGCCCCCACACTCCTTGAGCTTGTATGCCCTGCGTCAGTTAAGCAAAAGGAGTGTAAACTCTTTACCTTCGCGCCTGCCCTTTCATGTCAGCTTTAACTGTGATTCCTTCAAGGTACGGAAACTCTTTTCCTTTTGTGATGCCTTGTGTAGACATCTTCACACTCTTTGGAGCCATGCTTTTTGCTTGTTCAAAAACTTTAAGCAAAGTTTGAAGGTAAGTTGGTTACCTTTGACTGGCAGCCAGTAATCCCCTCCCGATGCAGAGCCCGGAAGTGAATGCCTGTTAGCTGTGAGTCGGGAGTTGACCTCTCCCGATTGTGAGCTAGTTGGGTCTTCTTCTCTTGTCATAAAATTTGGAGGTGGGTGCCCGTCAACTGTGAGCTGAGGAGTTTGCCTCTCCCAGCTGTGAGTTGTCTTGGGGCTTCCTGATGGCTGAAAGTAACCAGCAATGTGCTGCAAGTATATAATTTAGATAAAGGTCTTACTCGATTGGCCATTGGCCATTGATACAGAGTTGAAACCGTTGAGGCTGAAATGAAGCCGTTGAGACTACCATGATGTCGTTAAGGCAGAGGGAGCCGTTTAGGTCGATTAGCCATTTGACGTTGATTCAGTTTTTGGCTTTTGGTGCTAAGCTGGCATCGGGCTTGAGTGTCGATGGTTCATCGAGCTTTGAGTGCTGGCCGGAGTCGGGCTTGTTGTTGAGAGCCGATGGTTCATCACTCTGTCAGTGGTACACTAGGCATCGTGCCTGGTTGGCCCGGGGCTTTTTGTGCTGACCGGAGTCAGGCTTTAGTTGTTGAGAGCCGATGGTACATCGCTCTTGAAGGGAGAAACAATCTCCGAGGCATGCATGTTTAAAAAATTGATAACAATTATCAATGCGGAAATTTAAAGATTACATACTAATCTATCTAACATGCATCAAGATCATATCTTTGCCTTGTATATAGGATCGATTGATCCAAAATATGCATATAAATAAAACTATCAAGATCATGTCTTGATCTTCAAGGCAAGAAGTCATACTTTTTATCTTGAAGCATGCCTTAAGATCTAGGGATCATATCGCTTACCTTAAAGGCAATTGGTAAATCCTTTTGTGCTCTGCAGCCGTTCAATCGTCTGGCCTCTAGTATCGTCCATGCGAAGCCCCGAATGATCGGATTCCCGGGAGTGCTAGCTCGCGGAAAATGACTTTGCTGATCTTGAATCCTCCCACTTGAATTCTTCTTCTAGGATCCTCCACACTTCCGTTAGCACCAGAATCACCAGGATTTTCTATTCTAATTCTTTAGAAAATCAATTCATGACATATCGTGTGTTGTTTTTCTCTTTTATGTAATCTAGTGAGGGATGTCCTCTATTTATATTCTCTTTTTAGCCAACCCATTAAATTCTAACATTTAGAATTCGGCCGCTTGGCAAAAACCAAAGAGACGCCGAACCGTAGCGCTTGGTTAATTTCGACGTTCGGTAAAAAACCAAAGAGTCGTCGAACCGTAGCGCTTGGTTAATTCCGATGTTCGGTAAAAACCAACGAGTCGTCGAACCGTGCGCTTGATTAATACAAAGAGGCACATTTATTCCATATAAATTCTAACACTTTAGAATTCAAACGGAATTGTTTAGAGAAGATTAATGCAAGACATTAAATTCTATATGTGAATTTAATCTCTCATACTTATGCGAGAGGTTTGGGTTTAGTTTTTGGTTTAAGCTAATCTGAATTTATTGGACTGAACCCACATAGATCATGGTCCTAGCCCAAATCAAATTTGGCTAGTCCTGAATCTATTTAAATCCAAATCAAGTCTAATTTTAAATCAATATTTGAAATTGACTAGTCCTTCTAATAGACTTAAACTAAATTGAATCTTATTCAATTGTACTTAACCCAATTGAGATAATTCTATCAATCAAATTGATTAATTAAATCATATACGATTCTCAATCGTTGATCAACAAACAGATCATCCTAGGAAACTTCTATGCATGTGACTCTCTAGGTTCGAACCTAAGCCAGTAGCATAGAAATAACTTTCTATACTAATCGATGTGCCCATCTAGCAATGGAACCCGACGTCCGGATAGGTCGAAGAGTTGCCGAGCAAACTCCAAGAACCCTAAGAAACAGTTACCGTATAATTCATCCTCTTGACCACAAATGCTAATGATGGCTTAAGAGCCTGTCAACTCTAAATAGCAAATCCATAAAGTGATTTCAACTTTAGTGATCATGTGACTTTCACATGAAGTGCCTTGGCCAAGGTCTTGCTAAATTGAAACACAAGCATTTCTTCTTTTAACGGGATAGGTCAAATTCTATCTTGATCCACAATTGACTACCATAAGTACTTGACTGCACCCAGTAACCTTTCGTAGCTGGATTAGAAATCCAGGTGGTCCGGCACCTAAGTACAATGAGTTGCTTGTAAGCCACTGGTTGTGATCTTCAGGTCTGAAGGATACTTATACCTATATCTTCTCGGATTAACTCTTGACAGTAGAGTATCCGAAATGAGTCACGTTCGGTGAAATGTACTCCTACACTTTCACTGTATGTCAAACCAGTGTCTCTACACTCCTTGGTTAAGAGGACAACCAACAAATATGATATACAACATCCTATAATTGATAGTACTATGGCCCTGTCATAGTATATCATATGGTCGCGAACCTTTTTGAGGACCTTCAAAGATAAATCTCCTTTATCGTGAAGGAAGATCCTAAGGGCTTCATTACAATCAGGAGTATTAAGAAGATGTTCTTGTAATGAATAAACTGCCAAATAACTTTTATTAATATATCAATTATATACAATTTACATTAGCACAATCATCAAATGATTGGCTTTAGGATACAATTCCCAACAAACTCCCACTTAGCCTAAAGCCACTAATTATAGTATCTAATACCCATCTTCAACTTATAGTTGTCAAACTCCTTGATGCTGAGTGCTTTAGTAAATGGGTCACCTAGGTTTTCCTTTCCATCAATCTTCTGAAGATTTATGTCACCTCGGTCTACAATCTCTCGAATAAGATGAAACCGGCGCAGTATGTGCTTGGTGCGCTGATGTGCTCGTGGTTCCTTTGCTTGAGCTATGGCACCAGTGCTGTCACTTACAACAGGACTGGTCCATCTATGGAAGGTATCACTCCAACGCTCGGAGATGAACTTTCATAGCCACACAGCTTCTTTCGCAGCATCTGATGCAGCGATGTACTCTGCCTCGCACACCAAATCGGCCACTGTATGTTGCTTGGAACTTTTTCAGCAAACAACTCCACCATTCAGGATAAATACGAAACCCGATACACTTTTGCTATCATCATGATCTGATTGGAAACTAGAATCAGTATATCCAACAAGTTTCAAATCAGACTCTCCATAGACTAACCACTGGTCCTTAGTATTTCTCAAATACTAAGGATTGTCTTAACAACTTGCCAGTGTTTTTCTCCTGGATCAGATTGGTATCTACTCACTACTCCTAGTGAGTATGCCACATCTGGTCTTGTACATGTCATGGTGTACATAATCGATCCCACTGCCGAAGCATATGGAATTCGACTCATACGTTCTCTTTCATTAGGAGTTGTCGGACAATCCTTCTTAGAAAGATGAATTCCATGGCCTATCGAAAGATAGCCTTTCTTGGAATTCTCCATGCTAAACCTCTTTAGCACTGTGTCAATGTACGTAGATTGGGATAAACCAAGCATCCTCTTAGATATCTCTATAGATCTTCATCCCTAGGATGTATGATGCTTCTCCCAGATCTTTCATGGAGAATTGTGATGATAACCATGTCTTTATTCCTTGTAATGCAGGGATATCATTCCCGATTAAGAGAATATCATCCACATATAATACAAGAAATACAATAACAGAATCGTTAGCCCATTTATAAATGCAAGGTTCTTCTTTATTTTTAATAAAGCCATAAGATTTGATCACTTTATCAAATCGTATGTTCCAACTCCTAGATGCTTGCTTAAGTCCATAAATGGACTTCTGTAGCCTGCACACTTAGACTCATCTTCAGATATAAAACCTTCAGGCTGTATCATATACACCTGTTCTTCTAAATCACCATTTAGAAAAGCGTTTTAACATCCATCTGCCAAATCTCATAATCGAAGTGTGCTGCTATAGCTAGCATAATCCGAATGGATTTCAGCATTGCCATAGGAGAAAACGTTTCATCATAGTCAATACCATAACGTTGACGATACCCCTTAGCAACCAGACGTGCTTTATAGGTCTCAACCTTTCCGTCTGCGCCTCTTTTCCTCTTGAAAACCCACTTACACCCTATGGGTTTTATCCCTTCGGGTGGGTCAACTAATGTCCATACATTATTGTCCTTCATGGAGTCAAGTTTGGATTTCATGGCCTCAAGCCATTTATTAGAGTCAGTCCTTTGCATAGCATCCATATAGGTGATCGGATCCTCGTTGTTCTCATCGAGTTCAACAGGATCATCATTCTGGACCAAGAAACCTAAGTATCTGTCCGGTTGATGTGGTACTCTACCAGATCGCCTTAATGGTGCATCTAAAATGGGTTTTGAGTTTGATCTAATCAACTCAGATTCTAAGGGTTCACTGGTTTGTGTTGTTCCTTCTACTTGATGAACTTCCTCAAGTTCAACATTAGAGCTATTTGTTCCTTCACTAAGGAACTCCTTTTCAAGAAAAACTGCTCTATTACTAATGAACAACTTTTGTTCTTCAGTATTGTAGAAGTAATATCCTTTGGTCTCTTTCGGATAGCCGATAAAAAAAATATTTGTCAGATTTGGGTTCAAGTTTGTCTGATTTTGCACGTTTCACATAAGCCGGACACCCCCAGACTCTCAGATAGGTAATAACCGGTTTATGTCCATACCACATCTCATGTGGAGTTTTAGAAACAGACTTACTTGGAACCTTATTAAGAATATGACAAGCTGATTCTAATGCGTATCCCCAAAATGATATTGGCAAGCTCGCAAAACCCATCATGGACCGAACCATGTCTAACAGAGTTCGATTCCTTCTTTCCGACACACCGTTATGCTGCGGTGTTCCAGGAGGAGTCCATTGGGAGAGAATCCATTCTCTCTTAAATATGTCACAAATTCATTGGAAAGGTATTCGCCTCCTCGATCTGATCGAAGGGTCTTAATACATTTTCTTGTTTGTTTTTCTACTTCTTTATGATATAGTTTGAACATTTCAAACGACTCAGATTTATGTCTCATAAGATAGACATAACCAAACCTAGAAAGGTCGTCTGTAAAAGTAATGAAGTAGTAATATCCACCTTTGGCACAAGTGCTCATTGGTCCACATACATCAGTATGTACTAGANCATTTGGTAAACTATCATTTTGTGGATGCATCAAAATAATTAGTGATTAGTGCCCTATCGAGTGGACAGGTAGAGTTGCAGCCCAAACAAATTTTCACATTCATTGGCTACTATAGTGTGAAACTCCGTCTATTCTGCAACCATCCATTTTCACAACTTGCAAGATGAATTTGTGTGAAGCACAAATTGGCATCAAGTCACACTTCAGTTTTTTTTTTAATCATTTTTAAAAGAGGCCAAAAATTATCTGTGTTCTCAATAACATTTTTAGTTATCATAGCTTTCCATCGAATTTCAGAACTGTATGTCTTGAGTTTTGTTGTTTTATGTCTTAATATGGATTTGTTTCAGCAAATATTAATACATACCAACTCGATTCCTCGCTGCCTTGTTTTTGTAGTTCTCATGGCCACCTTTTGTGATGGGATCTACCATTCTTTCAATTATCATCCTCATGAAGCACCTGGTAGGGGCTTGCACGTTTATTTTTTTTGTCAAGTTCTGACTAATGTTGAACGAAAGCCAACATACCAACTGTTGTCATGACTAAAACGTTGCAGGGGAAAACAAAAAAGAATTTGAGATTCCTTAGCTCATCAGGACCACTTCTAGCAATCATACTGGGCACAAGTTTCATGAAAGTCTTTCATCCATCTTCCATTTCTGTGGTAAGATATGGGTCTGTTAGATTCATCTGAATATGAGATTGAGATATTATATGTCATATTTCATGATAAGATTGTGAGGTTACTTTTTATGCTTACTTTATGTGCTTAATTAGATAGGAATCAGATTTTGTATTTTAATTAGATTTGTTCCATTTTTATTGCTTTTAGGTAGGTGATATACCACAGGGCCTTCCAAAATTCCATATTCCTAGAGAATTTCGGTATGCACAATCTCTAATATCTACTGCATTCCTCATTACGGGTGTCGCAGTTTTGGTAAAATCAAAATTTCTTCCCCCACCCCCACTCTATGTCCCCTCCTCTCAATTTTTCCAGAATAAATATACTAACAAGTTTTTAACTTTAGGAATCTGTGGGGATAGCCAAAGCTTTGGCAGCAAAGAATGGATATGACTTGGATCCAAATCAAGAGGTAAAGATGGGAAAATTCTATGTCACAAACTTTTATTTTGGTAATGAGTACTTGTGCCTCTAAAGACAATTGCAGAGTTCTTTTTTTTACATCTGAAGAATATAGCTTGTTTTCAGAAAAATACTAATGCAGTATATTCTAGTATTCACAAGCTATCACTGAGTTTGGACAGGGCAATAAACAAAGAATGCTACTCACACATTACTCAATGGAACATATACAGCCCCATGCAAATGGCTGGCTCTTCATCAAACTGAAATTTCTTGACATATATGAAATTGATCTGCACTGTTTTAAATCCTTTCACTTTAATCTCAAATTATGTTCTCCTTCTTGAGATCCTCCTAGATGAATGCCATACAATGAGTTAATATTGTTGAATAAAAAAACATTGTCCTTGTCTTATGCTACCAAAATTCTTGAAGTTTATAATTCACGAGAATGAGCTTGCTGCTTTTGTTTTTCCAGTTAACATGCAGAATGCATTGGGGGACCGATGCTAAGTATTCTGTATTTCATATCTTCTGAAATGGCTTTGATGTGTAATATAATCAACACCAAACCCAAACTCTGGTATATTTGGAACATGAGACATACCCTTTCCATAACATACACCATTCAATACATGTGACATAATTTAACCTTATTTTACATATTAAGTGCAGCATGCAACATGGTTTAACCTTTTTATGGAGTAATAGTTTAATTATTTTTCTTTTGCAGTTGTTTGGCCTTGGCATGGCTAATATTTGTGGTTCATTCTTCTCTGCATATCCTGCTACAGGTAATTCTCTTAAATGTGTTTTACTTACAGCAAGCATGAAGAAGTTGAATTATCATTTTTTTCCTCTCTTCACGTACTGGCACTAAAGAACTATTTTGGAGTTAAATTTATGTATCAGTAACTGTCTTTCTTCCAAATGAGTATTGAACTTGCATATTTTGGAGATATCATCAAGTGGCTGTTGCTGTACAGGTGCTTTTTCTAGGTCTGCTGTAAATCATGACAGTGGGGCAAAAACTGGACTATCTGGGGTTACAATGGGATTAACGGTGGGATGTGCTCTCTATTTTCTGACACCATTGTTTACAGATATACCTCAGGTACTTTTTGCATATGTTGTGCAAGTCATGGACTTACAATAGGATTAGATCTCGGCAAAATGCTGATGTGAATAACCAAAGGATAAAAATAACTGATTGTTGGCATATAAATACAGATTCCATCTGGTAACATTTTTCCATAATATTGCATATATAGACATGCTAGATCAGTAGTATGCCACTCCCAAAGAAACCAAAATTGAGAAAAATACTAAGACTGAAAAAAAATTATCAAAAAATTGAGAAAAAAAGAGAAAGATATCTTATCTGCTACAATTCATCAATGATTTTACAAATTACATGGAAGCTTTTTAATAATACAGTTTGTTGGGATTTGACTTGAATTTCTTATTGGATTATAGTTTCTTTTTACAAAACTTTCTTATTGGGTTTTGGCTTGAATTTCTTTTTGGGGTTGTGATGTTTTCTTGTAGAGTTTCCCTGTAGAGATTAATTGTTTTGAACTCTTTAATAGATTGGAATGTTTTCCTTTTATAAATTCCCTTGTTGGGATTTTTTCAGAGAGTAATCTCCAATTCTATAAGAAGAAAGTTATTAGGATATTTTGAGTACTGAATAGCTTTAAGTAGAAACAATTTTGTGTGCGACTTGTGAGAATTATATGTGAGTTGATTGTGTGTATTGATTTTGGGTTTGTGAGTGCGAATTTAGATCAAGCATGCAGATTGAATTCCAGATCAAGAATGGATAATAAAGGCAAGGAGTGTTGCTACTTTTATCAGATGGGATATATTCAATTTTAATATAGAAATATGAAGGCTGATTTAGAAGAGTTCAAGAAGAGTTGCGAGAAGTCACAAATGCTATAGCTGTTATTGAAGATAATGTGTTCGAAGATGATGTTGTTATTATGATATAGGAAGGCAAGGATTCATTAAAAGATTCATGAATTTTAAATTCTGCTTTCTCTTTCTATATTTTTTCGAATAAAGATCGATTTAATACTTATAAGATATGTGATGAAAGATCTACTACTTTACTTATTAATTGGAGTTTGTTGCAATTGGTAATTTGAAAGCTAAGATATAGGATAATAGCGTAAAACTCTTGATGACTGTTGGGGTTTAGTCCTTAATGAACAGCAGTGGGATCAACCTTGCTGGAGAAGAACCCTGGGCTTTCACCCTTTGTTATCAACAATTAGGTATATAGTCTCTTGATCCAAAATTCAAGATTGGTGTAGCGGTAAAGTGTCTGTTCTTGAACTTCTTGATCTTTGGTTCAAAACTCCATAGCCCTCTTTATTCTTAAAGATTTATTTTAATAAATAAATCTTTTCTTATTTCTTGCTGGATCCTCCCCTCCCTCTTCACGTGGATTTTCTTCCCAGCGTTAGTTTCTTTCCATGAGGTTTCTTTCCGTGAGGACGTCGGTTTCTTTCCATGAGGACGTCCTGGGCTTCCACCGAAGCAGTTTCTTTCCGTGACGAGGCTTCGTCTTGGATTGCGAGGCTTCGTCTTGGACCTCCATCGGATCCGTCAAAAATCAAGCACCACGTCAAGATGCCTCACGTTCTCCCAGAAAGTCTCCTGCAGTGTCCACAAAGCCGCTGGCTTCATTCTTCGTTCCCCAGTGGATCTTGCACAGCTGTTTTGGGAGGATAGAAAAGAAGGAGGGAGGAGATAGGCTGCCGCCCTTGTGATAAGAGAAGGGATTGGGAGAAAAGAATCTGTTCTCTGTTCCTTCAAACCCTAAAACTAAAGTTTAAATACATCCACGAAGTGGGCCAGGCCCAGACTCAACAAAAACTTTCATGAACTAATCCAATGAGATTAAACTAATCCCCAAGCCCGTGTACACCCATGACTTGATTTAATCTCAACCCTTGGACTAAAACCCAGCCCAATACAAGTTAGCCCACCTGGGCCTTGATAGCACCACACCAGGCCCAACAATCTTCACCTTGGTGCTTTTAAGGCCTCAGCACATCCACCGTGTCCATCAGCTGCAATCCCTACGAAAGCTGTCCCATGAAAAAACCTTCGTCAATGTATTATTGGGTTCTCCTTGGTATGCACCTTCACCAGCTCCACTCCACCTTCTTCCACCTGATCTATGTAGTCGAAGCCTTCCTCCGAAAGTATCCTCTGGTCACTAGTCCTACCTTGTACTTGATACCTCCTTGCTCTGAAGGCCCTTTCTTGCGCTGATAAACTAATTTGCAATCAATGGGTTTCTTTCCTTGTGGCAGCTGGACCATCTGCCACGTGCCAGTCCTGTAGAGAGATTGCATTTCCTGCCATAGCCTGCATCTTCTGCCATAGCCTAGACCAACCTATCTATGTTCTGGTTCTTGGCTCCACAGCCTCCTCATAGGTGTAAGGATCTCATTCAATGTCATCATAATATATTACCGAATCCTTGAAGCCATATCGAACTGGTGGTCGCACGTTTCTCTTGGGCCTGTGTAGTGTGATCCCAGTATCAGTCCCCTGCCCAGCTGCATCCTCTGAGTCTCTGCTCAGCTGCATCCTGCTGAACTTCCTGGCTTCTACCCCTCTGTCAGTCCTCTCCATCAGAATCTCAAATCCTCCTGGTCCATTAGCAAATGGCATGACTGTGTAGGAGGTCATCTGACTAGTGTTACCGTGTTCTACCTCTTGTAGTCCCTGCTATGCATCTGTACCATCTTTGCTTTGGAGAATCGAGCTCTCATCGAAGGTCACATTCCTACTGATGATGACCTTCTCTCCAAGGGATCCCACAACCGATACCCCTTGATTCCATGCAGGTAGCCCAGGAATACCATCTTCTTAGACCTGGCGTCCAACTTACTCTGCTCCCCAGCACCAACATGCGCATATGCCGTGCATCAAAACACCCTCAGATGGTTCAGGCTTATCTTCCCTCCAGACCATATCTCCTCTGGAATGCCTCCATCCAACCTAGTGTGCGGTGACCGATTGACCAAGTAGCTGGCTACCCTACTGCGTCAACTCAGAACATCTTTGGAAGCCCTGCCTGTAGCCTCAAGCACCTTGCTTTTTTCAATAGTGTTCTGTTCATTCTCTCAGCCACCCCTTCCTGTTGAGAAGTTTCCATCACCGAGAAGTGCCTTTTGATGCCCCACTCCTCACGAAATCTCTGAAACTCCCTATTGGTATATTTCCTGTCACTGTCTGACCTCAGACACTTCACACTCCTATCCTGCTCCCTCTCTACCTCAGCCTTCTAGATTTTGAACTTGGTGAAGACCTATGATTTCTCCTTTATGAAGTAGATCCACTGCTTTCCTGAGAAATCATCTATCAAGGTAAAAAAGTATCTGGCCCCATTCCTTGCAAAAACTGGGGCTGATCCCCAGACATCCATGTGTACTAACTCCAGGGGTTCTGCACTCCTAGCTGTGCTGACCAAGAACTGCACACTCCTCTGCTTCCCCATCTGACATGGCTCACAGATCTTCATGACTCCATCACTCAGGTCCGGAAGTAGTCCTTTCTTGCTCAGTTCTTTCATCCCCCTGCCTTTCATGTGGCCTAGGCGGTAATGCCACATCCTGTACACATCCCGAGGATCCTGTTCCACAGCTGCTGCTTCAGTTTTTCTGTCACCATAGAGCCCTCCAACCTGTATAGGTTGTTCTCTAGCCTTCTCCCTCTCATCACCACCATAGCTCCATTGGAGATGTTCAGAACTCCACCCCTGGCATGACTGCTGAAGCTGTATCCAGTCTGCTCCAGGTACCCTAGTGACATCAGATTTTTCTTGAGTTTTGGAATATGCTTCACGCTGGTAAGAGTGCGCACCATGCCATCAAACATCCTCACCCTCACTGTGCCAATCCCTGCCACCTCGCACGGGTGATCATCTCCAAGAGTCACATACCCTCATCAACCTTTGTGTAAGTACTAAACCATGACCGGTTGAGAGTGTAATGATGAGAACAAGCTGAATCTAAGGTCAACATCTCTGTACTGTGATTGTGACCATCTTATACCACCAAGAGATCATCCTCCACCTCTGTCCTGCAACTGTACTCACAGACTCAGATCCTCCCTTTTCTTCCTTTTTCTACTTAGGACAATCCCTTTTAAAATGTCCTACCTCACCACACTTATAGCACTTAGCCTTCTTGGACTGTAACCGTCCCCTAGGCCTACTCCTGTCCTTGCCTCTGCCTGACCTTTTTCCAACTGATAGACCCTCCTGGGGAATAGCTTCCTTGGTCATCCTCTCCCTCTGCTCATTCGTCCGAAGCACCGAGACAATGTCTTCATAGAATAATGTCTCCTTCCCGTAGAGTAGCGTCGTGACCAATGAGTCATGTGATATGGGCAGTGAACACAATAGCAAAAGTGCCTTATCTTTCTCCTCTATCTTGACCCCGACATCCAGCAATTCATTGCTCACCTGGTCGAACACCTGGATGTGGCCCAGCACATCTCCAACTTCTGACGTCTGAAGGCTGTAGAGGCGCTTCTTTAACATTAACTTGTTGCACATATTTTTTCCCATATAGAGGGCTTGCAACTTTGACCAAAGTCCCTTCGCATTCTTCTCCTCCAGCACTGAATAAAGCACTGAATCCGCCAGACATTCCCTGATCATTGAACATGCCTTTTTCTCCAACAACATCCACTGCTTATCTGTCATCCCATCTGGTCTTTCCTCCAAAGCCAGATCTAAATCGAGTTGCACAAGAAGATCCTCTATCCGGACTTTCCACATGGAGAAACTTCCCTTCCCATCAAACTTTTCAAAATCTATTTTTATGCCACTACCCATGGCTCGATCTCAACCAAAAAAAAGCACAAAAATAAATTTTAGAAAATTAAGAAGTACCTTGATGGACCTTGTTAAAATTATTTAACCCTTTGAAGATCTCCAAATTCAGTCCTTTAAGATCTCCAAACAACTTGTTGTTTCTGAACCAACTAGGCTCGTTCTTGAACCAGGCTATAAGATCTCCAAACAACTACTTCTTGTTTCTGATTTCTGAACCAGGCTCTAATACCACTTGTTGGGGTTTAGTCCTTGATGAACAACAATGGGATCAACCTCGCTGGAGAAGAACCCTGGGCTTTCACCCTTTGTTATCAACAATTAGGTATGTAGTCTCTTGATCCAAAATTTAAGATTGGTGTAGCGGTAAAGCGTATGTTCTTGAACTTCTTGATCTTTGGTTCAAAACTCCATAGCCTTTTATTCCTAAAGATTTATTTTAATAAATAAATCTTTTCTTATTTCTTGCTGGATCCTCCCCTCCCTCTTCACGTGGATTTTCTTCCCAGCGTCAGTTTCTTTCCATGAGGTTTCTTTCCTTTCTTCCCAGCGTCAGTTTCTTTCCGTGAGGTTTCTTTCCATGAGGACGTCGGTTTCTTTCCGTGAGGACGTCCTAGGCTTCCACCGAAACAGTTTCTTTCCACCGAAGCAGTTTCTTTCCGTGACGAGGCTTCGTCTTTCTTTCTGTGAGGACGTCCTAGGCTTCCACCGAAGCAGTTTCTTTCCAGAGGCTTCGTCTTTCCGTGAGGATGTCCTAGGCTTCCGCCGAAACAGTTTCTTTCCACCGAAGCAGTTTCTTTCCGTGACGAGGCTTCGTCTTGGACCGCGAGGTTTCGTCTTGGACCTCCATCGGATCCGTCAAAAATCAAGCACCACGTCAAGATGCCTCACATTCTCCCACGAAAAGTCTCCTGCAGCGTCCACAAAGCCACTGGTTTCGTTCCTGGCTTCGTTCCCCAGCGGATCCCGCACAGCTGTTTTGGGAGGATAGAGAGGAGGAGGGAGGAGATAGGCTGCCGCCCTTGTGATGAGAGAAGGGATTGGGAGAAAAAATCTGTTCTCTATTCCTTCAAACCCTAAAACTAGAGTTTAAATACATCCACGAAGTAGGCCAGGCCTAGACTCAACAAAACTCCCATGGACTAACCCAATGAGATTAAACTAATCCCCAAGCCCGTATACACCCGTGACTTGATTTAATCTCAACCCTTGGACTAAAACCCAGCCCAATACAAGTTAGCCCACCTGGGCCTTGATAGCACCACACTGGGCCCAACAATGAGATGGGTATGTACCAAAGCTTGGGAGGAACATAATTTCTTTATTTCAATTTAATTCTTTGGAGTTATAAGTACTTTTCAAGAGGTAGAGCATGATATGATGAATGGTGGAGTTTGTAGAACAGTAAAATGCAAAGAAGAGAATTTGGATATACCTAAAAAAAAAGTTCTTTTTTTTTTTCATGTTTGAAACCTGAAAAAATTCAACGCAGGGTGGAGATTTGCTGGGATTTGGCTTGAATTCCTTTTTTGGTGGACACATTTTCTTGTAGAATTTTTTATTATTGAGATTTGGTTTGAATACTTTACTAGGTTGGAATGTTTTCTCTTTTGCAAGGTTTTGTTATAAGAATTTCTTTGAGAATAATCCCCTATTCTATAAAAAGAGGTTTAGTGGGATCTTTTGAAAGGTGAGTAGCTTTGAGTAGAAGCAATCATATTCGAGGTTTGTGAGAATTATGTGTGAGTTGATCAAATGTATTGATTTTCGATTTGAGTGTAAGAGTTGTTGTTTTTTTTTTTTTTTTGAAGATTGTAATAATCTTTATTAATAGTAAGTTATTGTAAATTAAGCATTGACCGAATCAAGTTAAAATTGAGTGTTTTTTTATTTTGTTTCTGCATAAATCTTCTGATACAGTTAGATTTCTTCAGGTAATTTAAGCAGAAAGAAAGAGAGTAGATAACATATGATTGTCATCACATTGCATGCCAAAAAGTCTGCATTTTTTTGATGTTAGCATCATTCTCTCCATGATCCTGCTTCTTAGTATTGCTGGTCATTGTATTGTAAAATGATGAAGCAAGTCCTCAAATACGTTGATCAGCTTGATCAAGTCTTTGGGATTTGCTAATATTGTTGCTCTTCTCGATAGCCCAAATTGGGACTGCCAGTTTCTTTGCTGACAGGACAGAACATGGGCAACCGTTGCTTCTCCAAATTTAAGCATTAGAACAAATATACTAATATATATTTTGTGCTTTTAAAGAGCTTAAAGTAATGCAGCCATCCCTTTTACTGCATAAATTGTTTGTAATGCTTGTGTATAAGGAAGTGCTGCATTAGTTCATCCTCCTTTCCAAATCTATGACCAGATGAGTGGAACTTCCCTTGATAAGCAGTCATTATCATCCCCGATTGGTTCAAAG
Organism: Calamus simplicifolius; assembly: GCA_900491605.1. Classification (NCBI taxonomy): domain Eukaryota; kingdom Viridiplantae; phylum Streptophyta; class Magnoliopsida; order Arecales; family Arecaceae; genus Calamus; species Calamus simplicifolius. The sequence continues at coordinate 66,127 of UESW01004992.1, read as the reverse complement.
TTCTATCATAAGCATTGACTATTTTATCAATGACTTTCTTTTGAAGTTCTTGGACTTATTTTAACTTTTTTCTGTTTTTTTTTCCTCCATAGTTCGAACTTTGGCAGGTTTGAATAATTATGCTTATCATATTTTTGTATGGCAATGTTTCAGTGTGCGCTTGCTGCCGTCGTGATTTCTGTTGGTATAAGTCTAGTAAGCACCTGAATACCAGATCTTGGTGGTATTTCTAGCTATACTATTAATTAAATTCTTCTTGCTTAACTTACTTAATGGTAGCTTGCTTTGAGCAGTTTAGCATCATTAATTCCAGAGTTTTTTCTGTTGCTGTCATCTATGTAATCCTTGCTTGCAGCTGGCATGCCATGGCCTTAAAAATTATCCTGTCAGTTAGTCAGAAAAATGAAATAGACCACCTTACAATCATGTAGCCCAACATATCAGCATTAAATTGCCTCTAATTTCTAGAATTACAAGAAAAAGAAATTAGATAAATATACATTAGCAAAAATGGTCTGTTGGAATTTGAAGTGAACATGGGAGCACCCAAAATGATGGAAGCGTTGCATGTGTTTTAACTTTTTTTTTTTTTTTTTGAGTCATATTGTCTTTCAAACTCTCCTTCCAATTATATGTTCAGGTTTGGTAGCTAAGCTGTAATTCAGACTCAATCTAACTGATTATAGGGAAAAGCCACTGTTTCTGGTCATCAAAAAATATTTAGTAAAATAAAACCAGAGCACGCATTGTACTTTTTTCTCTGGATTAACCACTTCAAAATGCTATGTATAAGTTTTCACTTACTGGTGCATATATTGCGTCTGCCGCTCAGGTGGATTATGAGGAAGCCTTGTTTTTGTGGCATGTGGACAAGAAAGATTTCTTTCTCTGGATTATCACTTGCATTACAACATTGTTCCTTGGTATTGAGATTGGTGTGCTTGTCGGGGTAAGAATCTATAACTGTTGCTGGTTAATTTGAAATTGTGAGCGAATTATTATTTTTCATTTTTTGGAGTTAATAACATCTGACTAAATAGATTTTCTCTTACAGCTAGTCTTGTTTACTTTTTCATTGTTTATGTTTCATTCATCAGTTTAACATTCTTTCTTTAATTTTTGTCTAGAACTGGGAATTCCATGCTTGTTGTTGACTGAGTGCAACAGCCTTGATCATTACAACTTGTCCTCTCTATCCAAAGTTGGATTTACGAATCTGCTTCTCCGTAGGAACCAAATTGGATTTCTCTTATTAACAGTCTCTGGTATTTTTTGAAAATGAACTGGTTCTGTCTAACTTTGTGCTCTACTAACATGCAACTCTTTGATTTCTCTTTTATGTCCAGCCCAATCTATATCTTGGTTTTGCCACAGACACCTAAACTCTCGTTATGCCAAACCATTCTAAGCTTATGCGCACTTCCTTTGTCATCAAAAGCAGATCTCTTCTTTAACCACCTGTCATGATTATACCTGATGCACTTGCCTATTCTTACAAGCCATTCCTTTGTTCCTCACGTATTCATATAGAAGGTGACATGTTATTCAGAATAATCACTTGGAGAATAATTCCCAACTATCATATCCATTGAATTCTAGCCTGTTTATAAGTTTTCAACTATAGTTACACCAGACATGGAGTATAATCCCAACCCACCCCATCTAGGTGGGAACCTAGACTCCTGGGGAGACTGAGCCCTGCACTCACCGAATCAGGACTTTGAAATGGGGGCTGAAACATGGGCTGAGACTACTCTGAATCTAACCCATGCTCTTGTCTAAGAAGAAACAGGTGATACCATACAAGCTAATGGTCGGTGATACCATGCGCAGAGTTGTTGCATCTAAAATAATATATTATACAAATATTATAGGCCAATGCCTTAAATTTTTGTGAAACCATTATGCAGATGGTCCTTTAGGGCTTAGATCTTTCATATTGGGTGAATGGAAGTGGTCCACCTAGATCACATTGCTAGTGTCAGTGAGTCACAGGATCAGCAACTCTGACTCTGATTTTGATCTATGTTGCAGGTAAGCTCCTCTCTTTCATTTTTCATCCATGAATTAGCAAATCCACATATTGGTGAGTGTTCCTTCTTGAACGGTCCAAATTTAGACCTTGAAAGCCTGCAATGAAGCAGTGTCTGTGTGCAACCCTTCTTGAAAAGTTGTCCCAAAAATGGTTCAGACACATACAAATAGGAAATGGGAGCCAGCAGACTTGTAATGTAAAATATTTTCAATCAACTTCAATTTGTATATAACTGACAAAACAAAATAAGCTTTCATAATAATCATATTAACTGTCCATGTCATTTTATATTCTGAAACTGAAATTGCTTGTATTTTTCTTTTGGCATTAAGCATGAGTTCCCATGATTTATTTGGTCTTGTTGCAGCTTTCTTGGGGCAGCTCCCTGGAACTACTGTCTACAGAAACATCGAACAGTATCCTGAAGCATATATATACAATGGCATTGTTGTTGTTCGAGTTGATGCGCCAATTTACTTTGCAAATGCCAGTTACATCAAGGACAGGTGAGGCCTAAGGTATTTTAGAATGCAAGAACCAAGAAAATTAATAAATGAAATGCCAAATATATGGATTGAATGACCATGCAAACTTGCAAAACATTGAGTTCTGATCCATAATGATTATGAATATTTTGTTAGCAGGCTACAAGAATTTCAAACCACAAAGCATGAGGGACTAGAAGCTGAAAAGATATATTTTCTGATCATCGAAATGGCATGTAAGTTCTCAAATTATACTCAGTTATTTTTCTCAACTAAGCAAAGGAAATCTAAGATGATCTAATATAAACTGTAAACAATAAACTTTTAATAAACGCTAACACTTTTGTCTGTCTTAATTCCATTCTTTTACCAACTATCCTTCTGGTACAGTAAGCTATCCTTACCAGTCAATCATTTTAAGAAAAATATATTTTCTGTTGATGTAGTGATAATTTAGCAAGTATATCTACTATAGCTTTATTATGGTCTGAACCACCAACAAAATTTACTAAGTGGTGTTGTTAAAGATCCTGAATTAATGATTCATAAGCATTCATTAGTATTGCAAGATTTTGCATTTAGAGGCTATGGAATTGGTGCAAAGAAAAACTAGTACTTTAAAGTGGTTTATGAATATTTACATTCACCCACACTCTATCTCCTCTATTCCGTATAATGATGTAGGCGAAAGATAACAGATATAGTGTTATGAGTTTATCTAGCAGGACCAAAAAGAAATTAACTTTTCTTATGCCAATACGGTTTTTTTTAAAAAAAATATATAACTATTGCTTATATTGGTGCAGCTGTTCCATATATTGACTGCAGTGCTGTTCGAGCTCTCAAGGACCTGCATCAAGAGTACAAATCACAAGAAATCCAGGTCAGGGTCTCATAATCTGAGATTCTGTTTCATTCCTTATATTCTAACTGGTACCTTGGGAACTTGTGCAGATCGCAATCTCCAATCCAAACCAGAAAGTTCTGCAAACTCTATCAAGATCAGGTCTTGCTGAACTCATTGGCAAGAACTGGTATTTTGTGAGCGTGCATGAGGCTGTCAAAGCTTGCCTTCAGGAAATGTCGAACTTGCATGGGACAACACCAAGAGTAGGGGGTTCAACCTATTGGAGGCAACCTAGTTTCCTCCAAAGGCAATGGAAACAAGAAGATGGAGATGGATCTCCTCTTGTTCGAGAGCCTCTGCTGCCGGAAAAGGTGGTCTGAGTGTCATCTCTCCATAGGCTTACTGTTTGCTGGTTCAGTCAGCGTAGTCTATGTACATGCATGAAACAGTGTAAAGAATTACATCATGGCCTTGTCAAGTACAATGCGCCATGCTGGAGATAAAAGCTGAAAATGGTTTTAGCCTGCACACCGATAGGCCAAAAGAATTGCATGCATGGCAGCCTTGAGATCCCAGGATTGAAATCAGCTTTCTCAGAAAGAGTTGATTCCACTGCTAAGCGAGTGGCCGTTGGCCTTGAAACTATACTCACCTTCGTGTCTTGTACGTGGTTAATTGTTTACTTGTTTTGAAATTTTACAGGCTTAAGGTTTGGGCTTGCATACTTGTGCTTCATAGTTAGTGATCTGTGAGTCTGAAAAAAAAAAAAAAAAAATATCAGCAACTTGTAAAGGATTGTCAGCTACTTATACATTAAAACTTTATGTCATCAATTCCCACCTGTGAAATATCTATGCTTATATTCTTTTTCTCATTGGTATCATTCATCATTTACCACTGCACTTCCATAGCAAATGAACTGCGGTCTATAAGTCACGAGCATGAGAAGAGAGCAGAGACGCATGGTAAACGGGTCGGGTTAAAATTGTAAGACCCGCCACACACCGCATGGCGGAAACCAGTAAGCCCAAACTTGGGTTGCGAATCGAGTGGGGTGCGGCGAGCGAGCGTACAACCACCCCTCCACTGGTGCCGAGGAGGAGGATGTTTTTGATAGAGAACAACAAATATTTCTCTAATAAGATCGCTATTAGTATGGCCAAGCACGCAGTTGCAATAAAATCAACAAAAAACACAGAATAATAATAGGAACCAAAATCCAAAAGAAAATAGCAAGTGACGAGGATTTTATGTGGTTCATCTAAACTGGGCTACGTTCACGGCGGCACAGGATCTGCAAGGCTTCACTAAGAGTTGAATCAGGTATAAGCCCTCAAAATACTCTCTCTCATAAACTCTTATGATCCAGAGAGTTGAATCAGGATCTACAGCACATGAAGGATGTCCTCACAGAGCCTCCTATTCTTTTTTTTTTTCCGCTCAACTTCACCGGTTGAAGAAGACACCACAAGGATCGAAGACTCTCCTCCAATCTAATCCCATCCCAAAATTGGCTCCACACTTTTGGCAACCATAGACTGATTTTCAAAACTGGCTCCACACTTTTGGCAACCATGGACTGATTTGCTGTCTTGAAAATCTCTAACAAATCCTTTCCAAGATCAAATTTGGAAGTTGCAACAAATTCTCCCCAAAATCAGCTTCCTTAGTTGGCCAAATCGAATTCAAAATTCGAATTCAAACTCCCTCTTGATAAAATTAAGCTCCATCCATAACAATCTCTCACTTGGAGATTAATGACATCAATCTTAGATCTACCTTCTTTCTCTGTGCCGCGTTCTCCTGATCTATCTCTTGGAAAGCTTCACCAAGTTGCAACAGAGACTCAACTTGTCTCTGCTCACAACCTTGGTGAACATATCTGCAGGATTCTTAGCTCCATCAATTTTCTCCAGATTCAACTGCTCCTCATCCAACGCACTGCGTATGAAATGATACCTAAGCTGAATGTGCTTGGTTCTTGCATGAAATGCTGGATTCCTTGCCAAGTGAACTGCGCTCTGGCTGTCGCTCCATAATGTATTACACTCGTGCTCCTTGCCGAGCTCCTCCATCAACCTCTGTAACCAGATTATCTCTTTACTAGCTTCAGTGATCGCCACATACTCAGCTTCTGTAGTTGACAATACCACTATCTTCTGCAACTGAGATACCCAGCTCACTGCTGTATCACCGACAGTAAAAACATAACCAGTGGTGCTCCTCCCACTGTCTCTGTCACCAGAGTGATCTGCATCTACAAATCCATGTACTTGAAGACTATCACCTCATAGCACAAACTGTAAGTTGACGTACCCCTGAGATATCTCAAGATCCACTTCACTGCATTCCAGTGCTCCTTGCCTGGATTCTGCATGTACCTGTTGACTGCTCCCACTGCTTGTGCGATATCCGGTCTTGTGCAAACCATTGCATACATTAGACTTCCCACGGTTGAGGCATATGGAATTCTAATCATCTCATCCCTTGCCTTCTGAGTTGTTGGACACAACTGCTTTCTGAGCTTGAAGTGTGCTTCCAAAGGTGTTGGCACTGCCTTTGCATTCTCCATATTGAACCTCTTCAGTACCTTTTCTACATAGTCCTTCTGAGATAGCCACATCTTTCGTTGCTTTCTATCTCTGTTGATCCTCATGCCAAGAATCTGTTTTGCCTCTCACAAATCCTTCATTGAGAACTTCTTTGCTATCAGTTTCTTGAGCTCTTCTATCTTCCTCATACTGGAACCTGCTACAAGCATATCGTCCACATACAAGGATAAAATAATGAACCCATTTGTAACGTACCTCTAAAAGTACACACAATGATCTGACTGGCATCTGGTGAAGCCTTTCTCTAGCATAAAACTGTCAAACTTGAGGTACCATTACCACAGAGCCTGCTTCAGACCATACAAACTTTTCTTCAATCTGCAGACCATGTCATCCTTTTCCCTGACCTAGAAACCTTCTGGCTGGTGCATGTACAACTCCTCCTCCAAATCTCTATGAAGAAATGCTGTCTTCACATCTAGCTGCTCTAGATGAAGATCCTCCACTGCTACCATGCTCAGAATCACCCTGATGGATGTCATCTTGACTACTAGGAAAAAAATCTCCTAGAAGTCAATTCCCTCTTTCTGTGCATAGCCTTTGACAACTAACCTTGCCTTGTATCTCTTGGTACCATTGACCTCATTCTTCATCTTGTACACCCATTTATTGAACAGAGCTTTCTTGCCAGCATGTAACTTCATAAGATCCCAAGTCTTGTTTTGCTTTAAAGAGTCCATCTCCTCTTTCATAGCCAACTCCCACTTGACCTTAGCTTCATCCTGCATGGCTTCAATAAAACATTCTGGCTCTCCAGAATCTGTGTACAAAATATAATCATTAGCAGAATACCTCTGTGATGGTCTGGTAACCCTCGTGGTCCTTCTCAACTATGAGGACACCGGCTGAGGTACCGATGTATACATGTGGCTGTCTGTTCCAACCACATCTTCCTCCTCCACATCCTCGGAGTTTCCATCTTCAGTTTGCACTCGGAAAATTTTTCCATCTCTGACAAAATCGAGTTCTATAAACTCCTGTTTCTTTTCTTCTATTGCATCCTTCCTGTCTTTGTAAGTATGCTCTTCATCAAATACCACATTCCTACTTCGAATGATCTTATTGTTCTGGAAATCCCAGAGTTTGTAGTCATACTCATCGTCACCGTATCCAATGAAAACACACTTTGTAGACTTGGAGTCTAACTTACTCCTCTTCTCTTTCTCAATCAGAGAATAAGCAATGCAGCCAAATACTTTAAGAAAAGAAAGTTTTACCTATTTTCCTGTCCAAACCTCCTCTGGAATCCCACCATCCAATGCACTGGATGGACTCCTGTTGATCAAATATACTGTGGTGTCCAGTGTTGCCGCCCAAAAATATGTAGGTAGACCTGAGTCAAACCTCATACTCCTCTCTCTCTCAAGAATGGTCCTGTTCATTCTTTCTACCACACCATTCTGCTCTAGTGTCCCTGGGACGGTCTTGATCCTTCTGATTCCATGCTCTGCACAGTAGACATCAAACTCTCTGCTACAGTATTCACCACCGTTATCTGTCTTGAGACACTTGAGACTTGCTTCAGTCTGGCTTTCACACATGACTCTCCATCTCTTGAAGATGCCAAAGACCTCAGACTTTTCCTTCATAGCAAACACCCAGACTTTCTGCTGAAATCATCTATAAACGTGACAAAGTACTTATTGCCCGCATATGATGCCATTGGTGCTGAACCCCAAACATCTGAATGAACCAACTCTAGCCTTTCAGTATTCTTTTGAGTTCTTGCTAACTGAAAACTCACTGCTTTCTGCTTACCATAGATACACTCTTCACAAAACTCTAGATTCACCTTCTTCAGCCCAGGTAGAAGCGCTCTCCTGTGTAGAATATTCAAGTTCTTCTCACTAAGATGATCGAGCCTCCTGTGCCATAATGTAGTCACTGTACCCGTGTCTCCTGCTGCCACTGAAACTGAACTCTTACTGTCTGCCAAGAAGTAGAGAGTGCCTGTCCACTTCCCTTTGACAACAACCATAGACCCTTTAGTAATCTTCTACTAAGAATTACCAAAAATGGATATATAACCCTCAACATCAAGCTGGCTAGTAGAAATTAGGTTTTTCTTTAACTCTGGGATGTATCTGGCTTGTGCAAGTCTCAATTCTCCGCCTGTCACTGGCTTCAGTACAATTGTTCCTTTACCCATAATTCTACACTGTTGTCCATTACCAATTGTGATATGACCAAAATCTCCTTGGATAAAAAATCCAAAAATAGGTGTCCTTTGAGCTGCAATGGTAAAAAGCCCCTGAGTCTACAAACCACAGATCTGAGTTTGCCCCATCGCCGGCTGACAGGCACACATCCTTAAAATTATGCTCAATAGTACTCACAACATTTGCTTCATGACCTTCTATCTTGCTCTCTGCACCTTTTTCCTTCTTCTTACCCCAACAATCCTTACTCATGTGACCTTTCTTCCCGCAGTTCCAACACTTCATGGAAAATCTCCCTTTGGACTTTCCTCTGCTCTTGGACCGCCCTTTCTCTGACTTCTTCCTCTCCTGTGATCTTCCTCTGGTATCCACCATGAGTGCAGCACTTGTAAAAGTCCCACCCACAGCCTTTCTTCTCATCTCATCATTCAATATACAACTAACTACATCATTGAATATAAGGATACATGATACCGAGTTGCTGACTGTCATCACAAGATTGTCTCAACTTTTGGCAAGGAACATAAGAAAAGAAGAGCCCTGAATGAATCATCAAAAGCAACATAGACCGACTCCAATCGATTAATCATCGTGTTGAACTCGTTCAGATGCTCCGTCACTGAACTATTCTCAGCCATCTTCAAATTGAACAGCTTTTTCATGAGAAATATTTGTTTGAGGTGGAAGGTTTTTCATACAGCTTTGTTAAACGGTCATCATATCCACGGTGGTCTTTTCTTTGCAATATTATACGCCACTTGAGGTGTCAACGACAATCTGATCGTGGCCAGGGATTTCCTATCCAGAATCATCCAATCTGAGTCGCTTATTGAATCCGGCTTCTTTCCCTCTAATGGAAGGTAAAGATCCTTCTGATATAGGTAGTCCTCAATTTGCATCCTCCACCATCCGAAATTGTGACCATTGAATTTCTCGATTTTGATCTTGTCTTCTGTCATCTCTTTGTTGATTTGTCCGATCGTAATAATATGAAGAAAACCAAACTCTGATACCAATTTGATAAGGAATACAACAAATATTCCTCTAATAAGATCACTATTAGTATGGCCAAGCACGCAGTTGCGATAAAATCAATAAAAATATAGAATAATAATAGGAACCAAAATCCAAAAGAAAATAGCGAGAGACTAGGATTTTACGTGGTTCACCCAAACTGGGCTACGTCTACGGTGGTACAGAATCTGCAAGGCTTCATTAAGAGTTGAATCAGGTACAAGCCCTCAATACACACTCTCTCATAAACTCTTATGATCCAGAGAGTTGAATCAGGATCTACAGCACACGAAGGATGTCCTCACAGAGCCTCCTATTCTTTCTTTTTTTTTTCGCTCAACTTCACCGGTTGAAGAAGACACCACAAGGATCGAAAACTCTCCTCCAATCTAATCCCATCCCAAAATTGGCTCCACACTTTTGGCAACCATGGACTAATTTCTAAAACTGGCTCCACACTTTTGGCAACCATGAACTGATTTGCTGCCTTGAAAATCTCAACAAATCCTCCCCAAGATCAAGATCAAATTTGGAAGTTGCAACAAATCCTTTCCGAAATTAGCTTCCTTAGTTGGCCAAATCGAATTCAAAATTCAAATTCAAACACCCTCTTGATGAAATTAAGCTCCATCCATAATAGTCTCGGCCATGGCGAAGATAGGGGAGCTTGGAGTGAAAGCCATCGCCCCCGTGCCCTTCACTCCTAGCGAAATTAAACATTCTATATTTCTCCACCTTAAATTTATATATGCAGAGAAAAGATAGATTTTTTTTGGGTCCAAACTTATGCAAATTAAGACCCTGGTGGAATAAGATTTATTCACAATTTCATGTTGCCATTTTCATAATCATAAGTTCATAACACATCCCAGAGTTCGGTTCATGGGTCTTACTTTGTTAAGCTTAATTTCTTATTTAGATCTATGTCTAATATTATTTTGAATTTTTCATATTTTTGTCATAACTTATTTTTAAGATATATTGTACCGCTTAGTATGTCACCGTACTGGATATACCATATTATATCTGCATCAGCAAGGAGGGTGCACTGAATGTATCGATAATGTATTGAAATTTATCAATGCACCTTTCGATGCAAAAGACGGCTAACCATTTTTATGCCATGTTGCCTTGGGTCTTAAATAGCTCCTCGTCTACCTTAGGTCTTGCACTTCTCTTCCCTTATCCTTGAATGCCTTTCTTATGGATATCTTAGAACCTCCTAAGATCTTAATTTGTTGCACTTGCTCATGAAGTCCCACGCAACTCCTCTCCACATGACAAGACTGACAATTCCTCCTTAGCATATTTACCTTTCACTCTGCATCCTAAATCTAACCCTTGCGCATTTGAGCATTCTCATCTATGCAATATTTAACTTGCTATTTTCATGCTTGCTTGTGCCTGCTTGTCACGTACTCATGATCCAGTCATCGTTACACGCATGTAGGTAAATTTGTTAGTTCTCGGTGCTTGTTGCTTCTCTTCTCAAAACTTTTGTTAGTCTCACATTTGACGATATCAGTGGTGATGTGTTAAAAACTAGTTTGCTTTCCTTGTTACAGCGTCTTTGTAATTAATTATGCTTGGTAGCTGTGATCTAGCTCAAGTTGAAATATAATTCTTTCTAAGGGCAGTCCATGTATGTGATATTAGGCCATGACCGAGACATCTACGCTCGCTAGAACCATGTCAATGGTGAAAATTAAATCCGAACCTTTGATGAAGATCATCATCATGAAGCTCAAGAATCATCCATGTTAATCATTAAGAATCCATAATTAATAAACGGAAGCGTACCTGATCCATATTACTTGATTGCTCTTCAGAATCCTACAGTTAGCCTTCCAGATCAACACGTACTCCTAGAAAGCTCTTTAGAATTTTCTCTAGGCTATTCTTCTGATGATGGGATTCAGAGAAGAAGGTCGTACGTGCAATCCAGGGACTATAACGGCTATATATAGATAATTTCATCATTATCTTTTGGTATTTCTATTTTAGCCCATCATAAAAATAAAAATAATCCCTTAGGTCTCTACACATTAAAGGGCCACACCTAATCAGATACATTAAAGCTCAAATCACTGAAACCTTAGCTGATCGCTTTTAATTAGGCTTAACCTTATTTGACAGTCCGCAACATATAATTATTTCACATATAAGCCTAATGTTGGATTAAAAATCCAAAAAAATTATGAGGTAGGAATCGAAAAAGTTAGCTGGAATTCATTGCTTCAAATTTGTAGGGAAGACATCAGCTGATCTAGCTAGTGGATGGTAAACTGAGCAGAAGCCTTGGATAAGTTGTCAATTTTATCGGTTGCGATCTATACCTTTTTCTATGTATATTCTTTACTATTTTACATGGCAATTTGTTTTACCAAGGGGAGATGGTTTCACGCTAAGGCTGAAAATGGGTCGGATAAACTCCGACCGATTTTCACCATTCATATTTACTTAACAATCAACAACATCAACATGCCTTCTCTTATGCGGCCTTTTCTGAGTTAATTATAGCATTTCAAACCATCTACTAATTCAATTAATATATCAACAAATCAAAATCATATAACTTATATTTTAAAACTTTAAATAAAAATTAATGGATAGCATGTAAAGTTGAGTTAATTATAAGTACATAACACTTTTTACATAACACTTTCTTCGCACCATAGCAAAATTTTACTATGGTCTCATGAATCAAAATCATGAAGCCCAAAAATTTGAGTAAAAATTAATAAGCAGCAGGAGAATTGAGTTATTATAATGCATAACACTTTCTTTTCATTCAACATAAAACTATTTTTAGAGACTTACATGAATAATTTTTTCCTACAATTTTAATCAAGGAGGGGAAAAAAAAAACCTGTTCTTTTCTTGATAAATTTTTATCTTCTCTTAGATTGCACTTTTAAAGCAATCAAAAGGAACTCTTTGTTAGTTTCCATCATCTTCGCTTGGATTGTAGCATTGAATGGGTCGTTAATTCCAACCCTTTTTTAAGTTACCTTGCAATTTGAAACAATATTTACAAATTAATTAAGCCAAGGTTTGGCCACGCTCGACAATATTGACTTAGTAAAAGAGCATATCAACACAGAAATAGTGATCGGACCTAATACAATGGAAGATCAAACAGAAATCATTTCAGTGAACTGCTGAATACTTACTTCGAAGGAGTCACAAGTGAAGGATTTGTTGTTGGATGGATATGATCGGATAAGTTAAGAATTTTAAATTTTTGCTATGGTTATCTTTAACTTTGGATAAAGCGAGTTCCAGTGAGATGCCCGTGATCAGAATAATCCGATCAAAACTCTTATCATAAAAGAGATAAGCGTGGATTAAAATATTAAATCCGATTGATGCGGAAGCGATACCAATAATCTGAACAATCATGACAATCATTACTTGATTAGAGAAAATGATTGCGTACCTTTTGCTAAAGATTTCTGCTGGATTTCCTCTGAATAAGAAAACGTCCGTACGTGAAGACTCCTTTGCGTGAAGGTTCTGCACCGGAGACTCCTCAAAGGAGTGGAGAAGCTCTCTGAGATCGCTGATTTCTTCTTAGGAATAAACGGGATAATCTTTAGTCCTCAACTCCCTGAATGAGCAAGGGGTATGGCCAAGGAAATAAGCAAGGATTTTTTTTGGTGAATAAAAATCAGCCAAATTCTTTTGTGTTTCTCTCTTATGGAACTCTCTGTCTTTACTGTTCTTAAGAAACAGATAAAGATAGGCAGATGAAAAATGAAAAAAAAAAGATTAATTTTTTTTTCTCTCTATGGTGCTCGCTATTTATAAATGGAAAGCGATACTCTGATCGAAGAAAGTGTCGCGTCCCTACGGGAGAGACGCTTCTCATCATCATCCAAAGATACGCGAATTAAGAAGACACCGCTTCATGAAAAAACATGTTCTCTTCTGCGCCTGATTTGAGAACATCATGTCCAACTTACAATAGGCCCGCTGGTCTAAAGGCTCATTGGGACCAAGGCCCATAGAGCCTAAACCCAAAGTCCTCAAACCACCCATGGCCTCTACTTTGGTCACGGATCCATGTTACAGAGTTTAGTTTCATTAAGAAACTTTTCTCCAAATTTTTCAAAAAAAATAAACACAATATTAGGCGGCATTATTTGCTCATCGCATCACCTAAAATTTAAAAATAAATTCTTAAAATGTAGGAGCGAGTTTCCTTTTATGGTCTACACCTTGGACTTCACGAGACACACATAACCTAGCTCCTAAGAATATTATCCTTACACCGCCATTCCCTATGACTCGGGACAATATTCTTAGTCATGATTTATTTCCACCAGAAAATCACAACTGCACTCCAGGATATGCGCGACATTTACGTCGAGATAAAATAAATTGTCACATAAGACAATCCCATCCCTGACCTATGAGATCGATACGCAAATGATTCCTTCATGCGACACTCGAATATTGGCATCAAGTAATTTGTGTACTATCACTTGTCCAATATCCATCTAACACCTTGAGCTCTAGGTTCCCTCATATCCATCCACTGAGTGTCATGAATCAACCCGTCGATTGATCATGTCTACACTCGATCTATAAAGATCACTATGCATAGTTTTAAGATAGATTAATTTGAACCTCTCAAGGGAGTGTTATTACTTTTTCATGGAAAGTACATGAATGACTATATTGCGAGTATGTTCTTAGACCCTAGTGGCATATGCCCAACCCACCGAGTATCAATCATTAATGGATTTTGCTCATTTGGTGAATCAAAGCATATACGCTATAAGTCTGAGTTCAGTGACTTGCTCAAGCTTAAGAACAATCGTACTCTCATAGCTATGAGTTAAATTTCATGATAGTACATTTCTAAAATTTATTCTCATGTAAGTCCGTCAATATGCAATATGCGTACTAGTATACTAATTCGAGAATCCCTCTCAAATAGTCAAGACAAACTATTTCCCCAATTGGAAATTACGTATACTTCAATTTCTCATAATAAAGTGCCTAACTTTATTAACATTGTGACAATTGTATTTCGAATGTAATAAAATGATCTCGTGTCTTCTGTACTCATGTGTGAAGCATCTCGAGCACTCAAAATCATTATTTCTAACATTTGTAGACCTTTCAGGAGAATTACATACGACAAGTATATAGGATGCAAATATCAAATCATTTATTATATATCATCTGATGTCAATCATCATAGAAAATTATGTCTTTTAGACCACAAGTTCCAACATACTCCCACTTGGGCTAAAATACATACTACCATAACCTAACTCCCATCCCCTCAACATGACTTGTAAAAATAATTCCCTTGAGGGTCTTGGTAAAGGGATCAACTAAGTTTTCCAATGAGGCGATCTTGAGCACTTCCACTTCCTTCCGCTGCACAAACTCTCGGATCAAGTGAAACTTGCGCTCAATGTGCTTGCCTTTAGTATGATAACGAGGTTCCTTCACTTGAGCAATTGCAGCCGTATTGTCACAATACAGTGTTAAAGGTCTCTCAATTGAAGGTACAATCTCCAATTCCATAAGAAACTTTCTTAGCCAAACTGCTTCTTTTACTGCCTCAGATGCTGCCACATACTCAGCTTCCATGGTGGAGTTTGCGATACAAGATTGTTTCACACTCCTCCAACTGATAGCAGCACCACCTAATGTAAATAGAAAACCGGATGTAGATCTTCTAGAATCTTTATCTGCCTGAAAATCAGAATCAGTATATCCCATTGGGATAAGCTCATCACTATGATATACAAGCATATAATCTTTCATTCTCCGAAGATACTTGAAGATATGCTTGACAGCTGTCCAGTGTTGTATCCCTGGGTTCGACTGGTAACGGCTGACCATACCTACGGCGTAACAGATATCAGGTCTCGTGCATAACATGGCGTACATAAGGCTACCAACAGCCGAAGCATATGGTACCTTACTCATTGTACGTTTTTCCTCATCAGTCTTGGGACATTGGTCCTTTGATAGAGGAACACCATGCCTGAAGGGTAACATACCCTTTTTGGAGTCGTGCATTGAGAACCTATGTAGAATCTTATCTATATAAGCCGCCTGAGATAAACCCAATGTTCTTGTCTTTCGATCTCGTAAAAGTTTGATCCCAAGAACATAGCTAGCATCTCCGAGATCTTTCATACTGAACTGATGTGATAGCCAAATCTTGACTGAGGACAATGCTGCGACATCATTGCCAACAAGCAACAAATCATCTACATATAATATCAGAAACACTACAGCTTTACCATCTAATCTCTTGTAGACACATGGCTCATCAGGGTTCTAATTAAAACCATAGGATTTAATCGCCTGATCGAATCTAATGTTCCATGATCTGGATGCTTGTTTAAGTCCATAAATGGACCTTTTAAGCTTGCAAACCATGTTCTCTTGGCCTCAAGATATGAACCCCTCTGGTTGGACCATATAGATAGTCTCGTCAAGATATCCATTGAGGAAAGCGGTCTTGACGTCCATCTGCCAAATCTCATAGTCAAAATGAGCTGCTATGGCCAAGAGAATCCGAATCGACTTTAGCATGGCAACAGGTGAAAAAGTTTCCTCATAATCTATACCCTCCTTCTGGGTATAGCCCTTTGCCACCAATCGTGCTTTGAAGGTTTCAACCTTCCCATCCGGTCCTCTTTTTCTCTTGTAGATCCACTTGCACCCAATGGGTTTGATCCCAGCCGGTGCATCTACAATATCCCAAACTTCATTCGAGTACATAGATTCCATTTCTGATTCCATAGCCTTGTGCCATTGGTCTGCATCTACATCCGTGATAGCTTCATCGTAACTAGTGGGATTCGATTCTTGTTCATTGGAGATCGCCACATAGGATTCTCCAAAGAACATAAACCTTTAGGTGGTCTCAAAATCCTCCCACTGCGACGAACCACGGGTGTCGTATCTAATACTGGTTCGGCAATAGGTGTTTCATCCTTATCATTATGTCTCGAATTGAAAGATGATCCCTCAGGTGTATGTTCTTGTAGAACCACCTTTTTAGGATCAGCGGTACTAATACAATCATCTTCCAATAATCTAGCATTCGTGCTAACGAACACATTTTGACTCTCAGGATTATAGAAGTAGCCGCCTACAGTTCCTTTGGGAAACCAACCCAGTAGCAAAGTATAGATCTTGGTCCGAATTTAGACGTCTTTTCAGTCAATACATAAGCAGGACATCCCCATACTTTGAGGTACCTTGGATTGGACTTACGTCCAGTCCACATCTCATAGGGAGTCTTGGGTATTAACTTAGATGGGACTAAATTCAAAATATATGCTGCCGTTTCTAGAGCATATCCCCAAAAGGATTCTGGCAAACTTGCATGACACATCATGCATCTTACCATCTCAAGTAGAGTTCTATTTCTCCTTTCTGCTACCCCATTCTGTTGTGGTGTTCTAGGAGCAGTAAGTTGAGAAACAATGCCATTGTCAATGAGGAACTGTTTATATTCTTCAAGAAGGTATTCACCTCCACGATCTGATCTAACAGCTTTGATTCGTTTTCCCAACTGATTCTCAACTTCAGCCTTGAACTGCTTAAACTTTGTAAAAGCTTCAGACTTATGTCGCATCAGATAAACGTATCCATATCTTGAGTAATCATCTGTAAAAGTAATGAAATACTCAAAACCTCCTCGGGCTTGTACCGTCATTGGTCCGCATACATCAGTGTGCACCAAGTCCAGTAAATTAGAGGCCCTAAGGCCTTTGGTCTTAAAAGACCTTCTAGTCATTTTTCCTTCCAAACAGGATTTGCACTGAGGCATTTTATCCATATCCAATGGACCCAAGGATCCATCCTGGATAAGCCTTTTAATCCTATTAAGGTTTATGTGACCTAGTCTTAAATGCCAAAGTGTTTCTTCATTGTGTTCAGCTTTTCTCTTATTTGAGACAGTATGCACTATTTCAGTGTCATTGGATGTGGGAGTTATTGGATGTACATAATATAAATTTCCTAATCTTGACCCTCTACAAATTTCTTTACCATTTCTACTAATGGAAACATCAGAATGGAAAGAAACATTGTAACCATAGGAAATCAAACATGCTACTGAAATTAAATTTCTTTTAATGTCTGGTACATATAAGCAATCATCCAATACAAGTTTTTTGTTACATCCAAAAGATAAACTAACTCTACCAATATAGTAGCTCCCACTTTTACTCCTGTCCCCAACCTCAGCAATATCTCTCCTCTATTGAGTTTTCCTGGTTACCTGGAACCCCTGCAATGAATTGCATATGTGATTAGTGGCTCCTGAGTCTACAATCCAGGATACAGTAGAATCCACCACTAAACATGTTTCAATAACAAAAATATTACCTGTTGCATTCTTCTTGGCAATTAGTTTTGGGCAGTTTGTCTTCCAGTGCCCTTTCTGGTTGCAGTGAAAACATCTCCCTTTTACTGCTCCTTTAGCGGTCTTTGTCTTTTTGATCTTGCCACCCGCTACCTTAGGATGCTGCTTCTTCTTTCCTTTGGGCCTTTTGGGCTTAGAAGAAGAAGCCTTAGTAAAGTGAACTGCCTTTTCCTTCCCTAGAATCTGCTCAGCTGATTGCAGCTCTTTCATGAGCTCTGGGAGGGTCATGCCAAGTTTGTTCATTGAATAGTTAAGCTTGAATTGATCAAATGAACTTGAGAGGGTTTCCAGCACTATATCTATCTGAGTCTCTTGATCGATCTCAGCACCCAAATCGATGGCCTCATATAGGTAGCCCATCACTTTAAGCATATGCTCTCGGACCGGGGTACCTTCAGCCATACGAGTATTGATCAGTTTCCTGATAGCACTCTGCCGTGCAGCCCTGCTCGAATGAGCAACATCTCTTGGAGACTAAAAATCATATCATAAGCCGTCTCCATGTTTTGATATTGCTGCTGTAGCACTGGGCTTAAGGAAGCCAAGATATAGCATTTGGCCATCTCATCAGCCTTGTTCCATTTTTCAAATTCAAGCTTTTCATTATCCGTTGGGTTTTGACCCAACTGAGGACAGATATCTGTTAGGACATACTTATACCCAGCAGAAGTGAGTACTATGTCCAAATTTCTCTTCCAATTCAAATAGTTTGGTCCGGTTAACTTATTATCATTAAGTATAGAAGCAAGTGGAGAAAATGATGACGACATCTGAAATATAAATAATGGCATACATGCATCAGTTATATATGCTCCATAAATATTCTTTTAACATTAAGATTACTAAGTAGCAAAAACTTAAAAAAAATCTACAAAGTCTCAATGTAACAGTGTATTGACCTCCATAAAAATGAGTCAACCCAAGTCCTACCTGGTCATAGTCCCCAAGTGCTGATCTAACAGCCTTACTTGGTTATGATCACTGCTTTGATTTTTTTTTTTTTTTTTGGCTCCTATCATTATAGGTTAAGTGTTAACCAAGGTTTAATCTTCTGGGATTAACAAGTTTGAAAACTCCATCCCTAATGGGGGTCACGCATGTGACACGAGTAAGTGTTCAAATAGGATACCCTAGATTATTCATTTAATTCTTAGAACTATGCAAACTAATGGCATACCCCATCCCTAATGGGGGTCACGCATGTGACACGAGTAAGTATATCATATGCAACAAAGAATTAAATATTTTATTAAAAATTCTCCCACTATAGCTGATGTATGTACTCCATCCCTAATGGGGGTCACGCATGTGACACGAGTAAGCACATGCATCATAGTGTGAATCAACCTTTTTGGGAAGCCGCGGGTTATATGTTACCCTCACACACTTGATAATTTGTTAATTAAGTTTTTGTATAATTTGTGATTCACCTTATGTCCAAATGGCCTTAGACATACCTTTAATCACTTAACCAATTATGTAATCATTTTTCTGATTAACGCCCATAATTGTCATAGGTGCTTTGGTTTCCTATCTATTTAATCATGCCAATTTAGGGTCCTTTAATCATTTAATTACATTTAACTCATAATATTCTAATGAGTGATACCATGCCAATAAAACATGCATGCAATACACATAAGCAATAAATAATAATAATAATAATAAATTGTTATGCTAGCACAAATGGCAGAGGCATCCCAGAACCATAATCATCTTGGCCATCCCTTTCTAATTAACAGGAAGCTTTGGTCAAGGGAAAATAAATATCCTAATAATATTGGTCTCATGTGGGCTTAGGAGGGCTGGTGTTACTTCCTTGTAATTACCACTACCATGTATTTCCATTCTTAAATGCCTCATTCAAAACTCTCTTCCAACTAAATAGCTCTTTCTCTCACGTGGTGTTCGGACGGAAGAAGGGAGGCATCCTTCTTTCTATTCGTTCCTTCTTTGTTACCGGCAACAGACGGGCCAAACAAGGAATCATCGAATGGAAGAATTAAGGCCAACGTTGCTTCCGTTTCTGGCATTAAATGGTCCAAACAGAAGGAGGCCAAACATCCATGGAAGAAGGGAGCCGGTCTGTATCATTGGGGTTTCTGGTGATCCTTTCAAAAATATATTGTTTAAGGCATGGCAGCTAGGTGAATTCCAAGGCCTGCTCCATTTGGTGCAAGACAATGGATCTTCCTTTTTTTTTTTATGTGGAGTCCGAACGGAAGAAGGGAGGAATCCTTCTTTCTCTCTGTTCATTCTTGGCATCAGACGGTCTGAACGGAAGGAGGCCAACGTCATTCTCAATCGTCCAATTCCCTTTCTTCTTTAAGTCCCAATTGGCCAATCATCCGACTTCTAGGAAGAAGAGAGGCCAACCGTCTGAGCGTGGAGTCCTTCTTTCTGGGAAGAACAGAGGAAAAAAAAACGTTCTGACTTCTATTCATAAGTGTCGAATCCGGATCCAAGAGGTGGGAATCCGGACGTTCCCAGAGGTGGAGGCCAAACGTCTTCTACGTAGATTACTTATTATCCAAAACAGAATCCGGACGTTGCAAGAGGTGGGAATCCGGACGTTCCAAGAGGTGGGAGGCCAAACGTCTTCTTCGTAGATTACTTATTATCCAAACAGAATCCAGACGTTGCAAGAGGTGGGAATCCGGACGTTCCAAGAGGTGGGAGGCCAAACGTCTTCTTCGTAGATTACTTATTATCCAAACTAGAATCCGGACGTTCCAAGAGGTGGGAATCCGGACGTTCCAAGAGGTGGGAATCCAAACGTCTTCTTCGTAGATTACTTATTATCCAAACCAACGCTCTGATACCATTTTGTTTGTTGGATGGATATGATCGGATAAGTTAAGAATTTTAAATTTTTGCTATGGTTACCTTTAACTTTGGATAAAGCAAGTTCCAGTGAGATGCCCGCGATCAGAATAATCCGATCAAAACTTTTATCATAAAAGAGATAAGCGTGGATTAAAATATTAAATCCGATTGATGCGGAAGCGATACCAATAATCTGAACAATCATGGCAATCATTACTTGATTAGAGAAAATGATTGCGTACCTTTTGCTAAAGATTTCTGCTGGATTTTCTCTGAATAAGAAAACGTCCGTACGTGAAGACTCCTTTGCGTGAAGGTTCTGCACCGGAGACTCCTCAAAGGAGTGGAGAAGCTCTCTGAGATCGCTGATTTCTTTTTAGGAATAAACGGGATAATCTTTAGTCCTCAACTCCCTGAATGAGCAAGGGGTATGGCCAAGGAAATAAGCAAGGATTTTTTTTGGTGAATAAAAATCAGCCGAATTCTTTTGTGTTTCTCTCTTATGGAACTCTCTGTCTTTATTGTTCTTAAGAAACAGATAAAGATAGGCAGATGAAAAATGAAAAAAAAAAAGATTAATTTTTTTTTCTCTCTATGGTGCTCGCTATTTATAAATGGGAAACGATACTCTGATCGAAGAAAGTGTCGCATCCTATGGGAGAGACGCTTCTCATCATCATCCAAAGATACACGAATTAAGAAGACACCGCTTCATGAAAAAACACGTTCTCTTCTGCGCCTGATCTGAGAACATCATGCCCAACTTACAATAGGCCCGCTGGTCTAAAGGCTCATTGGGATCAAGGCCCATAGAGCCTAAACCCAAAGTCCTCAAACCATCCATGGCCTCTACTTTGGTCATGGATCCATGTTACAGAGTTTAGTTTCATTAAGAAACTTTTCTCCAAATTTTCCAAAAAAATAAACATAATATTAGGCGGCATTACTTGCTCATCGCATCACCTAAAATTTAAAAATGAATTCTTAAAATGTAGGAGCGAGTTTCCTTTTATGGTCTACACCTTGGACTTCGCGGGACACACATAACCTAGCTCCTAAGAATATTATCCTTACACCGCCATTCCCTATGACTCGGGACAATATTCTTAGTCGTGATTTATTTCCACCAGAAATCATAACTGCACTTCAGGATATGCGCGACATTTACGTCGAGATAAAATAAATTGTCACATAAGACAATCCCATCCCTGACCTATGAGATCGATACGCAAATGGTTCCTTCATGCGACACTCGAATATTGGCATCAAGTAATTTGTGTACTATCACTTGTCCAATATCCATCTAACACCTTGAGCTCTAAGTTCCCTCATATCCATCCACTGAGTGTCATGAATCAACCCGTCGATTGATCATGTCTACACTCGATCTATAAAGATCACTATGCATAGTTTTAAGATAGATTAATTTGAACCTCTCAAGGGAGTGTTATTACTTTCTCATGGAAAGTACATGAATGACTATATTGCGAGTATGTTCTTAGACCCTAGTGGCATATGCCCAACCCACCGAGTATCAATCATTAATGGATTTTGCTCATTTGGTGAATCAAAGCATATACGCTATAAGTCTGAGTTCAGTGACTTGCTCAAGCTTAAGAACAATCGTACTCTCATAGCTATGAGTTAAATTTCATGATAGTACATTTCTAAAATTTATTCTCATGTAAGTCCGTCAATACGCAATATGCGTACTAGTATACTAATTCGAGAATCCCTCTCAAATAGTCAAGACAAACTATTTCCCCAATTAGAAATTACGTATACTTCAATTTCTCATAATAAAGTGCCTAACTTTATTAAAATTGTGACAATTGTATTTCGAATGTAATAAATGATCTCGTGTCTTCTGTACTCATGTGTGAAGCATCTCGAGCACTCAAAATCATTATTTCTAACATTCGTAGACCTTTCAGGAGAATTACATACAACAAGTATATAGGATGCAAATATCAAATCATTTATTATATATCTGATGTCAATCATCATAGAAAGATTATGTCTTTTAGACCACAAGTTCCAACAGGATTTGGGCAATGACGTCCGAATCCGAACCCATTTGCCATCCCCGCTGGGCTAATTTCCTATAACCTCATGCAAAAATTCTTTCTTTTTCTTTTTTGTTAGAAAAAACGAGCCTATGATATAAAAATAAAAATTAAAAAATGGCTCACCATTCCAGTTTATCACTGAGGTTGACGAGCTATGTTCTTCTCCTTCAACGCAAGGAGAACCCTCTGGCTAAAAGGACTTTTTTTTTTCTCGTCAATACAAACAAAATAGCAAAATTAGCAGAGGAACCTGAAAACAAAGGGGAAAGGAGGAGTGGAGAAGAGGGGAAAAAAAAAAAAGGGAGTGGAGAGATTTGGAGTTACAATTGCCGAGGATATCGAGGGCAGCCTTCACGCATGTTTGGATAATAAACTTGATTTCTATGATTATATGGCATTCAACTAGTGTCCTACTTGGAGAGTCAAAATCAAGTCAAAGTTAAAAGATGAAAGGTTGGGTCACAAGAGTGATCATGAGTTATAAAAGGTCGTTAAAGAATCATAAGTTATAGAATGCGAAGAATCATAAGTTATTGAAAATTTAAGAGTCATGAGTTAAGAATTATGAGCTGCATGAAGAAATTTTTGCAATCGCATTAAGTTTATATAAAGGATTATAAGCATTAATTTGTATGGTGGTATAAGTTGAATGAAATTATTTTCTTTCAAACCGTTTCTTGAGAGTTTCTATCTTCTTCTTGAGTATTTGTCCTTATGTTTTTTTTCTAGCAATGTAGGTAGTGGCGGCAGCAATGATGTAATGATGGCAGCATCAATGTAGTGCTAGCTTCTTGTCAAGCTATGTTTCACATGGAAAACATGTACTGCGCTGAAGAGTGGTGCAGCAAGCATGCACCGACCTCGCGAATTGGCTCGTACCTATGCCACTATGCATGCCAAGACCCAATGAGTCTTATCGCGCATCACATTCACGGTGGTATAGGTGCACGGCTAATCTATGCATCCGATGCGCACTTGCTACACCGTCTTCTAATGCAGTAAGTCTTTTTCATTTCATGGATAGAAAGCAAGCCTGTAAAGAGCAAGCTTTCAGTAGCGTTTTATAAAGTGGAGCATTGCTGTGGGTACGAGTTAGTTACTCCGTGATCACCTGCCATGTCTCTTGACTTCAATGGTGAAGATATGATTTATATCATGACCTATGCCATAATCATAGAAAAAACTTGATCAATAATTCAAGGGGATATCTTAGAAAACAGATAATAATATTGATTTACGTTGCAACATGATGCGCTAGTACAAAATTACAAATACATGGCATATGAATTGGAAGTAGAATCAAATATCCTCATGACACATTTTCTTGAAAGACTGTAATCTAAGTTCGAGAGTTTATAAGGATACTAATCTATGCCATCCCTCACTTCCATGCAGCTGTTTGCAATTTGAGAGAGTAACTTGTTTTATGGCCAGAAAAAGTTACAACTTATTTATGGACACTTTTTAGAGACATGACCTTGATTCACGCAATGGTCAGAATTAAAAACATAAATGGTAGTTAATGAGGCATGCAAGCAATATTGGGCTTTTCTGACTTCTATAATCATCAATATTCACAATCAATGAGAGGAGTATTTCAATCTGTATGAAGTGATGATTATATGGCACCAAACAATTAAGTGAAGATTTGAAGCGCAAGTCACGTTAACGCATTATTTGCTTCTTGATTGCTTATCATGTAATTTTTCACAACACACTGTTGCTAATCCAAATTACTAATGAAATTACTCCCCTCAGCCAGTCGTTCTAAGCAACTTGATAGCATCTGCATGGGAGATGCTTTATGCCACATGAGTCTTTAACCTTATATAATTTTTAGCTGGAATACTAGCTTAAGCCCTTCCGCTGCCATTCTTTTGTGCTTTGAAATAACAATAGTCTTCTTCTACGACAGCATGATGCTTTGTCTCCACTTAGCTCTACTAGTCTTGAGCAACTGAGTTATCTAGCCTTTGGAACGATTTCTTAATTGCTCAGGAGTTTGAAAGTCTTGGTAGCATTCCTTTTCTTTTAATTCTTCTAATGGGAGCAGTTACTTCTAATTTTTCCTCAATATAAAAGAAAAAAGAACAAGCATTTGCCGGCTATCATCAACACAGAGATCAGTAATATCCTGGTTGAACTGATCAAATTTTGATTTTAACTTCTGACAGAATTTGGGTTACAATGTGATCAATTTGAAGCATGTGGAATTGAGGCTTTCGCCAACCAGAAAAGGACGGGAAAAGCAAGGCTACTTTGGGAGCAAAGGGGTATGATTAGCTAGATAATTGACTGTAAAGTAATGCCTTCAATGGGTTTGTAGAGCCTGGTGTGGTACTTCAAAGCTTAAATCCTAGGGTAGAGGTTTGTAGGCTCCACAGGATTAAGGCCCAGGTTGTTGGGTCTTGAGGGGGCTAGTCTATCATTGGGCTGGGTTTGGGCCCAAGGTATGGGTTGGTCCAAGGGAGTTTTTTAGGGTTTATTATCCATATAATAAGACACCGGTTCATGTGTGGTGCTGGTTTTATTTTGGTGGCCATCATGGGGACGGGTTATATATAGTCATGTAACGATGATGATTATGAATGAATGAAAGAAAACCCTTTTCTCCCTAAAATAAGCTATCCCTTCTCTTCCTCCTCCTCTCTTTCTTACATATAAATGCCCTAGGTTTCTAGGGTTTTATTGCTGCCATCTCTGCCCTAGCCATCTTCTTGGAACCGCCTCTCTCAAAGAAGGAGAAGGAAGAAACCCTAGCAGCACCTTCTTCTTGGGCAACGTCTCTTGATTTTCAGAATTAGATCTGAAGGTTCACGTGAGGAAGAAGAGAGGCCACGACCCTCTCTTACAATCTTGGGGCGCAAGAAACCAAGGAAAATCCTAATTGCTAATCAATCTGGGAAGATTACCAAGATCAAGATCCAAAATTCTGCTGCAGAAATTTCAGCAGGGATATCATCTCGCTTTCGCATCTCCACACGACTTGGGGCTGGTCGAATGCGTGCTATGCTCAAGGTTAGAAAGAGGAAGATCCACTCTTCATTTGGTATCAGAGCCTCGGTGATTTGGTGGAGAAAAGATTGGATCTTGGGCGTTTCTTGGTAAGATATCAAACTAGAAATTTCTGCAGCAAGTTTAATTTTCTGTTTTTTGTTGTGTGCATTGTTTCTTGGTTGGATATGACATCTAGTAGCTTTAAATTCGATTTTGAAAAGTATGATGGCAAGGGAAACTTCACCCTATGGCAGAAAAGGATTTATAAGGTCTTGGTGAAACAAAGACCGGATAATGTAAGTCATGAGGATTGGGAGGAGTTAGAGGAGATTGCATTTAGCACAATCAGGATGTGCTTGGCTGATCAAGTCTTGCCGGAGATTTGAACGCAGACCACGGCAAGGGGGCTCTGGGAAACTTTAGAGAACACTTACATGAGAAAGAGTAACAAACAAGTTGTGGTTGAAGAAACAGTTGTACAGCTTGAGAATGCCTGAGGGAGGAGATCTTGTGGCCCATATTCAGAAATTCAATCAAGTGTGCTCAGAGGTGATGAGCCTTGATGTAAAAATTGATGAAGAAGACAAGACCCTCATCTTGTTGTGTTCGCTACCCAGTTCCTATGATGGTCTGATTACAACCTTGGTGTATGGGAAGGAGACCCTGAATTATAAAGAGGTTGTGGGGGTGCTGAGATCAAACCAGCAAAGAGAAAAGATCCGCATGGGAAACTCTAACACAGAGGTACTTGCTGTGAATGAGAGGCAAGGAAGACCCTGGGAAAAGGTTAGAGGCAAGTCCAAAGGCAGATCTAAGTCTCGGGGCAAGCAGAAAGCATGGAAGTGTTACAAGTGTCATCAGATTGGTCACCTGAAGAGAAATTGCCCACTTCTGAAGAATGAGAAGGGGAAGGGCATTTCCAAGGGAGGTTCAACCAGCAATGGTGGTGCAAATTCATCTGAAGACAGTGAAGATGATGTACTGGTAGTTTCAGATGGGACCAAGAAGTGTGATAGTTGTTGGACACTTGACTCAGCCTGTTCTCACCATTATACTTCGCATAGGGAGTGGTTTGCAACTTATGAAGAATCTGATGGAGGGAGTGTATGCCTTGGTGATAATCATCCTTGTAAGGTTGCTGGAGTTGGAAGCATAAGGGTGAGGATGTATGATGGGGTTATAAGGACTTTGACCAATGTCAAACATGTCCCAGAGTTGAAGAAGAATCTAATTTCTTTGGGCTACCTGGAGAAGCATGGGTATGCTTTTGGAAGCCAGCCGGGGAGTGGATGTTTGAGGATAACCAAGGGTGCATTAGTGGTGATGAAAGGGAGAAGGTTGGAAAATAATCTCTATCAGATGGAAGGCTCAGTGGCCATAGATGGTGCAGAGGTGCTAGCAGCGGCACAGAAGGAACAGTTGGTCTATAAACTGTGGCACTATCGAATGGGACACATGAGTGATAAAGGGCTTATAGAACTCAGTAAAAGAGGTCTGATTCCAGTACTTAAGAAGGAGGACAATGACATCTGTGAGCCCTGTATTTATGGCAAACAACATAGGGTGAGATTTGCCAGCAGTTCCAAGCAGAGTGAAGGTATTCTGGAACTAGTTCACTCAGATGTATGGGGACCGGCCCCTGTGTCAGCCAGAGGTGGGGCTAAGTATTTTTTGACCTTCATTGATGACTACTCCAGGAAGGTATGGGTATATCTGATAAGAGAAAAATCAGAGGTATTTGCCCGGTTTAAAGCTTGGAGAGTTGGTGTTGAAAAGGAGACAGGAAAACCAGTGAAGTGTTTGAGATCTGACAATGGAGGGGAGTATACAAAGCAATGAATTCAGAAGCTACTGTGAGGAAAATGGGATCCAACGCCATTACACAGTGAGGATGACTCCCCAGCAGAATGGTGTGGCAGAGAGGATGAATCGTACATTGACAGAGAAGGCTAGGAGTTTGAGGCTGCAGGCATCACTGCCCAAGGTCTTTTGGGGTGATGCAATTATGTTCTCTGGTTTTCTTGTTAACAGGTCCCCTAATAGAAAACTTGATGGAGGCATTCCAGAGGAGATCTGGAGTGGGAAGAAGGTGGAGCTTGGACACCTAAGGATTTTTGGTTGCCCAGCCTATGCACATGTGGAGGCAACTGAAAGGAGCAAGCTGGACCCAAAATCACAAAGGCTGATCTTCATCGGGTATCCACAGGGAGTTAAAGGCTATTTGCTATGGAGTTCAGATTCACAGAAGTGTATCATCAGTAGAGACATTATTTTTGATGAGAAGAGCATCTTGAAGAGGTCAGAGATTGCAGATGGAGCTGAAAAGGCTGAACAGGACAGCAGTGGACAGCATTGGCTGACAGGTGATGTACCTTCTACTTCTACTTCAAAACATGCTTCTTTTGAGGTGGAGTTTGGTATGAATGTTCCAATACATGTAAAGGATCAGCCAGAAGAGCCATCAATCCAAAAGGAGGTGCAGGTGGAGTCACACACTTCAGCTTTGAGAGATGATCAAAGGGGTGTGGCACTACACAAGGCAAAGCGTACCATCATCAAACCTGCTCGGTATCGCATTGATGACATGATTTCCTATGCTCTAATCACTGCAAATGAAGATCCAGAGACCTTCCAAGAAGCCATGGAAAGTTCAGAAAGAGACTCATGGATGCAGGCCATGATGGAGGAGATGGAGTCCCTGGAAAAGAACAAGACATGGCAGCTAGTGGATCTACCTAGAGATGCTCGGGCCATTGGTTCAAAATGGGTGTTCACAAAGAAGGAGGCACCTTCAGAGCAAGGTGGAGTCAGATACAAAGCAAGGCTTGTTGCTAAGGGGTTCTCACAGAGAGAGGGAGTGGACTACACAGAGGTATTCTCTCCAGTGGTACGTCATGCTTCAATTCGTGTGTTGTTATCTCTCGTAGCACAACATGGTATGGAGTTGCAGCAGATGGACGTGAAGACGGCTTTCTTACATGGGAGTCTAGAGGAGAGGATATACATGAAGCAACCAGAGGGTTTCAAGGAATCTGGATTGGAAGAAAAAGTGTGTCTACTAAAGAAATCGCTCTATGGTTTGAAGCAGTCACCCCGTCAGTGGTACAAAAGGTTTGACACTTTTATTTTGGGCCTTGGATTTTCTAGATGTGAACATGATACTTGTGTCTATGTGAAAGATGTGGATGAGGATGATGCACTGTATCTCCTTCTGTATGTGGATGATATGCTCATTGCCAGCAGGAGTGTTGAAGCAGTGAATGGACTGAAATATGCATTATCAACAGAATTTGAAATGAAGGATTTGGGGTCAGCTAGGAAGATACTTGGGATGGAAATTTACAGAGATAGGACCAAGGGAATTCTACACTTGTCATTGGGTGGATATATTCACAAGGTGTTGGAGAGGTTTGGGATGGATAAGGCCAAACCAGTTGGAACACCTTTGGCTAGTCACATGTCTCTTTCTAAGTTACAGAACCCCCAGACAGATGAAGAGAAAGAGTACATGGAGAGAGTTCCATATGCCAGTGCCGTGGGCAGCATTATGTATGCTATGGTGTGTTGCAGGCCTGACATAGCATATGCAGTGAGCCAGGTGAGCAGATTCATGGCGAACCCAGGGAAGGAGCACTGGAAGGCACTCAAGTGGATTTTGAGGTACCTTCAGGGAACTCGTGGACTTGGTCTAATTTTTGGGCAGCAAGATGGATCTAAGGAGAAATCTAATATCCCAAGTAAGTCATTAGGTCCATTGGAAGGATTTGTGGATGCAAATTTTGCAGGTGATCTGGATACAAGAAGGTCTACCACAGGGTATGTGTTCAGCATGTATGGTGGATTAATTTCTTGGAGATCAACCCTTCAACCTATTACAGCTTTGTCTACAACAGAAGCTGAGTATATAGGGATTACAGAGGCTGCCAAGAGGCTCTTTGGTTGAAGAGACTCATCATGGAAATGGGGGTGAAGCAGGGTACAGTATTGTTACACAGTGATAGTCAGAGTGCCCTGCAGTTGGCTCAGAACCCAATCTATCATGCACGCACAAAGCATATAGATGTGAGGTATCACAGGATCAGAGAATTGGTGGAAGAAGGTGAAGTGGAGCTGGTAAAAGTTCATACAAAGAAGAACCAGGCAGATGCACTTACGAAGACTCTTCCACGGGATAGCTTTCTCTCATGTGTGACACTGATGGGTCTGAGGGAATGTGCAGATTTTTCAGCAGCTTTGAAGCACCAAGGTGGAGATTGTAGAGCCTGGTGTGGTACTCCAAAGCTTAAATCCTAGGGGAGGTTTGTAGGCTCCACAGGGTTAAGGCCCAGGTTGTTGGGTCTTGAGGGGGC